>LPNX010681806.1:414002-458039 GCA_001517045.1 Pseudotsuga menziesii | reverse complement strand
ATATATGTCCCAGGGAAAGTCATTTGGACACACACACACACACATTAACTTTTGAAATACATGTCCTAGCGAAACTCATTGTGCACCCCCTTCATTCCAAGGTACCTGGGGTGAACTAGGTTTTGCAAAATATTGAGGATTTATCGACATGAGGCTCGAGGTCATTACAACAATATACTAATTAAGAACTCAAGATGTCAATTCCAGAGATTGAACTTGGTTGGGGAGGATACTACTCGTTCTCTCAACCACTTCTGCTAAAACCAATTCACACAGGTGTATACTTTTATAATATGCAAAAACAAATATTTATGGAGGAAGAGACTCAAAGTCTTATTTCCCAACTCAGAGAAATTTTTGACAAGCAATTTAAAAGCTTGAAGCTTTAATTATTACTAAACAAGTAACTTAAGATTTTGGAGCTTTGGTTATGGCTAACTAGGACATATCATTTGTTGTGTTCTTGTGGCTTATTCATTTGCTAAGGTTTATGATTTCCACAACCTATTTTATACTTAACTCCCTATTGAATTACAGTAGTTTGTTTTTGGATTCATAAAGTTTATCATAGGAAAAATAAATGATGATGTTATATCAAGGACAATATTTATTTATGTTCATGTGAGATTGGAAAAAGAGTTTAGTCTTACTATCTATTTTCATAGTATAAACATTTTATGAATTTGTCATTTTCTGACAACTCAAAATAACATGAAGCGATATCGTTAATTTTAACCTAATAACACAAGAATAAATTTGGATTGATGGAATTGCAATTGTCAAATGTTAACATTACACAATCATGTTGCATTAAGGTTATTTGAGTGTGAATCCATTTATGCATTAAATACAACAATTTTAAAATACTGCATGGCCTGATTCTGATAATGACAAACCATTAAAATTCAAATTAATACAACTTTTATCCTTCTTATCTATTTCAAACAAAATTACTTAATGCCTTGTTGTTCAAATTAATAAAACATTTAGCCTTCTTATCTATTTCAAACAAAATAGTTAATTCCTTGTTGTTTTTTGACAACCCACTTACAACTAATCAATGTCTTCATAGGAGGTTGGAGATCAAAAAGATTAAAATGGATTATTCATAACAACAAATTACAAATACAACTTAATAATGTTCTATAAATATACTATAGCGGTAACATTAAATCTTATTCACCTCTTTTAAAGGTTTTCTACACTAACGGTATGCATTCATGGATTTATAATTGAAAATTGTACCATCAATTTCATTTGATGTTCTACATGGAGTTTCACATGCTACACAAATTGGTTGTTGTCCATGGGATCTAGAAACATATGTTGCATTATCTCAGAGTAACATTAAGAGCAATAAATCACAACAATTATTTATCTTTAGTTTGTTTTTGTGTACATGGAAGCATGAAGCATGTAAAGCATCAACCTTTATTAGAAGCTTCATGATGTAGGTTCCATGAAAAACCTCATACCTTTCACATCAAGTTGTGTGAATTCCTTACCCCAAAATAAAAGAATAAGAAAAAAATTAAGATCTAAAATTAGAGTGAAAGTCAAATTTCAGAGCTTACAAGATGTCATATGTGTAAGAAAGTGTTGACTACACAACATAAGATACATACCAAAAAGGAAAAGGGAATTGATACATAGCTTACGCCCAAAATTTCCACAATGCTAGGTATGTTATTACTCTACTTTGTGGATCTAAAATAAAAATATACAATCTGCAATTTGTCAGTGTCACTTTATTGGTTTGATATTATAGGAGTTCCCTTTATTCAAGTGGAAAAGAATTTCTTGGTTATGCTATATAATCTCCATTTTTTCAAAAGAGGTTAATCCATGTACCCCAGTAAAAAAAATGACAAACATTTATGGAATTTGGAAAAAATCACACAAAGAAGTAAGTAAAAGCCAACATTTGGCAATTGGATGTGAATATTTTTTTGAACACAACTATGATGATTTAGGATTTGAGAGTCGAGCTTTATCCTAGTTAGGCCTCTAATGGGCCATCCACGTAGTGAGGGGAGGCACAATGCACATAGCCAATGAGGTAAATTCTACCAACCCCACCCCGACCCCCTCTCATCTTACAAAGATTCATTGAACAAAGGGTTGTCCATTGCAAAGAAAATGTACCACCTAAACCCCCATGAGGAACATAATCATATTTATACCCCTAAAGGAACTTCAAATTAAAATGAGCAACCAAGACATCACATACAAGTTTATATTTCAAGGAAAATGTAGGTGGCTGCATCAACAAGCTACAAGACAAACCCAACTAAATGGTTTATTGGGAGGAGTGGGGGTGGGAATGCAATATATGATTGCTCATATGTAAAGTTCTTGTGATGTGTCCATAAAACATGATGCTAAGGTGGTGGGTCAATATGCACTGAAATCTCAAGGAATTTGTGAAATTCAAGTTGGGAACCAAAAAATAGAGAAACTATTTTTTTAGTTAATGACCTATTTCATTAGCTCAACGAGCGTGTATATTTGCTATTGGGATGAATTGTTTGATCCCCATAATGAAGACATATCCTAAGCCCCTATTTGGAGATGTTTGTATTCAATGTCATTGGAGTTTGGGATGAGGAGGAACTTATAAGCATGGGCAACACCCTAGGCACCTATATCATATTAAAAACTAGAAATGAGGAGAAGAGATTACATAATAACACACATATAATATTATGAATAACTCTATGCGTTACAATAGGAAACAAATCTATTATATAGGGTGAATAGTTTGTTATGAGAACTAACTTATTGCTATTATAGAGGGGAAGTTGACAGAATGTATCAACCATCCTCTAACAACTACCATTTAACAATTTATTAATAACATCTATTACACTAATTACTTATAGATTGTAACTTTAGTACATAAGTAAGTCTTTTATTCTAACACTCTCTTGTAAGGATTGCATTATTGAAAACAAAATCACTAAAAACAAATACACATTGATTGAACATAAACAACATTCCTAGAAGCTTCTTATTTAAAATCAACTATTGAACTTGGTAGAGCTCCATCATGCTGCTTCGTAACCCTCGTAAAGGTGTAGATCCTGAGCCGAATTCACGAGTTCCTGGATTCCACCTCCATGAACTCCCAAATTATGAATTTAATGTATTATTAGGTAACATCCATGTTGATCTAAATCCACAGTGCTCCATCAAGTTGTCTCATGACCCTTATGAGGGTATAATACCTAAGATTCACAAACTCTTAAACTATCTAGGTAGCCATCCATGCCGAGTTTCATCTACACTACATATCTATTCCTATATTCAAGGTGTGTGCCTTCGTAAAGCATGAAATATTCAACAAGTCTTCAACATTGTATGTATTCCATGGATCTTCAATAATAACTACATTCATTGCATGTGATTTGTTCTTTATCTCTCCATTGAGAACATCACAAGCTTAAATTTTGTAATTCTAAGCTCCGTGACCTACTTTCTTGCAATAATAATATTCAATATCCCCTTTGTCTTTAGCTAATATGTTATAATTGTATTTTGAGTAGAATTCAACCTCTTGTTGATTATCTCCGTCTGCATCCCTTGAATTTAGCCTCTTTTCTTCAACCAAAAGTGTTGATATAATATCATCTAAAGGTTGTGAAGACATTTTACTTAAAGTAAAAACAACATTATTAAATGTTGAAGGAAAACTATTTCATAAAAGGGCTTTTGCCTCGTCTTTAACATTTGCACCAACCTCAGTTAGTTGATTTATAAGCAATATAAAATGATTTATATGGAAAAACATAGTAGTCTTAGCAGACATTTCAAATCTAAATAGGTGTGACTAAAATGAGAATTCCACATTTACAACTTTTGCATAAAACAACTGACTCAACTCATCCCAAATTTCTTTAGATGGATTTTCTAGATCAACATGATGTAATTCTGAATCCGAAAGAGAAAAACCAAAAATAGACTTGGCTTTATCATCTCCGCTTTGCCACTCAATCAATTGTTTAGCATATGTAGGCTCTATCTCCGTGCCTTTTAGTATACCACATGAGATTTTATTCATTAATTGCATTTTAATTTTTACCATCCATGTGTGAAAATTGAAGCCACTAAATTTCCTCGAGAGAATGTTCCATTCTTTGTCTAAACTTTTTGGGAAACAAACAATAATACACTTTCTTTTGGGAATAGAAAAAAAATATTATTTTGATTGATTTACCTCTGTATGACGTTTCTAAACGTGTTGGGTCGATGTTCTCTGCTAGTACAATTGCTCCCAAAATATATGTACTTCTTTATCAGTGGTTAATTTCAATACGATGGCGACTTCTCTTTTCATATGGCATCTTCAAATGGTGTTGCAAAAAATATAAATATATATATTTTGCATAGTGAAGAGAAATATGATTGATTGATTGAATAACTGATGGTAGACATAGGAGTGTAGTTAGGCAACATGTTGAGGAGCGCATTCATTGTCTTTTCCTTCAAATGTTCATACTGATTAAGCCTCTAAACACCCAAAAATCCCCCAAATTCACCTTGATTATTTTAAAATAACTACAACTATAAACAAACTTCAAGACATCTTCTTTGTTTCCACAACTGAAGGTTGAAACGTCCACAAATTGTAGAAAATAGAAGTGCACCCACGTTTCATATTTGTCTTCTATAATTCACAGCCACATGAAAGTTGGTGTCAATTGCCAACAATATGGACACACATCGGTGCATCAAGAGGTGCTTCTATAGCCTACTATGGGGGAGATGTTGTCATGTTACATTATGTAACGTAACCTTCCAACATAGTATTAATTGAGCCAACATAAATTTTATTTAAAATTTTAATAATAACTTATAACGAATAGGAAAAAGTAATAAGTAAAATGATATAACAAAATTAAAAAGTAAATCTTTGAAAAAAAGAAGTTAAACAATGTAGAAAAATAAAAATGTCAAACAATGTTAAATAGTTAAAGTATTATTTAAGGTGGTAGAGTGGGATGAGATTAAAACATGTGTTTAAACTAATCAAAACAATTTTTATAGGAAAATAAAAAGGAGACAATGTAGAAAAATTAAAAAACAAACATTGTTAAATAGTTAAAAGTATATACATTAATAGAGTTAAAAAATAAATGGGGTGGTAGGCGTTGGGGGTGGTTGGTTGTATTTGACCCTCGAGGAAATGTTTTCAATACATTTTGCATATGGTTATGGGATTGAAACAAATAATCAAGCAGAGAGATACACTTTGTTCCTTGGATTGCAGATGTCGCTTGAAGCTGGAGTTCGTTCCCTAACTTTGATTGGAGACTCTCTTCTTGTTCTCTCACAAACAAGACATGAAAAATACATATTGGATCAAATTGCTAGGAATCTACACAAACAGATTCTAAATTCTCTCTCCCAATTACAATGATTTCACATTTATCATGTAAGACATGACCTAAATTCCTTGGTTTATGGCCTTGCCAACCAAGCATCCCATCTCCCTAGGGGAGGACTTATAGAAAACGAGTATCATATTAAGCAAACATGGATCCATTAATTTTTATCTATGGATTGTAGGCCATTTTTATTTCCCATCCCGTGGCAGGCGGTTTCCTTCCTCGTCGATGAGATCCATGCCAAGTGGAAGCTGGTGGTTATTCGTGCTAACATTACAGCCTAGTGTTTTAAATTCAATGTAAGTGCCATAAATACTAGTATATGTGTCATTTTTACAGGTGTTTCCAAAATAGTAAAGGTTGACATAGAACCATGAGTGCGACCAGTTCTCCTAGTTATTTGTGTTTTTCCTTGAGGTGGTCTGAATATCATAGACTTTGGGAAATTGATGATTTTGGAATGATGGTGTGTAATGCAAATGAATTGTCTGCCTTATCCTTAGCTTAGGGAGGTGGGCACTCTAAATGTTGTGGTTCTTCTTTGGTTGATTTCACAATTATTCTTTTTTTGCAACTTCACTGATCTCTATTTAGCTTTCCAAGTTTGGGATTCAAGAGCCTTTGTAATTGGTGGGGGTTCTTTGTGTAGGATTGTTGAGAGATGGCCTATTTGATACTAGAATCATGGATGTATGCTTCTGATTATTCTGCCCTCTGGTTGGGCTGCCAGTGGTTTGGAGAATTCGACTTCTTTAGGGGTAATCTCAAGTGGGAACCTACTATTTTTTTTGTATTCTTAGTAGGTTCAGTTCATATTTCTTTGGGGTAGGAGAATTTCTAGTGGCATTTTGAATATGGACATTTTAAAGAGGAATGATGATATCGTTGAACAAGTGTCAATAACATAGGCTAGTGTTCAAGGCTTTTAGGGACAAATGAATTGGATGCACGAACAAATGGAATTATGTACATCACCTCCTTGATCATGTTCCAACGACTTATAGAAAACTATAACAAATTGATTATTTTTCCATCCAAATTAGTTCTGGTTTAGAAAATTGTTTTACTGGAATTGATGGTGTGGTAAGGGCTCGTGACATGAAGCTTTAGGACATTATTCAGTCTGTTAATAATCATGATGTTATGGTTAATAATCACAAAGAACTCATTAGAGGGAAACATTCTAAGCTCGATGAAATTTTTGAAGGTCGAAATGAAGATGGAATCTTGGTTGTTCAACCTGTTCAAAATATTTCTATCTCTCATGGAAAAAATCTAACATAATCTCTTCCTGCTAACCTAGATGAAGATAATGAAGGCAAGGATGAGGATATTTAGAATACTCAAGATTACAATGATTCTCAAGAAGCTGATCATTGAAGAAAATTTGGAGGAGAATATGGATGAATATGAAGGTGAATTTGATGAATATGCCTCTATTTATTTAGAGAATGCATCCAATGCAAACTTTGAAGATGAAGAAGTTCTCCCCGAGGATCAAGATTCCAACAATAATTTTAGTATCTAGTTTTATTTTATATGAAGTTTTTTTGCCTTCTTATAGATGGACAATATATTAGAGTATATAGCAGTAAAGGTATTTTTGTATTTTGGAGCAGAAACTACCTGATCAAAATGACTATAATTATGTGTTTATGTTTCCAGTTTCAGACTTCGATCCTCTAATCTTGGATAGAGGAATTTTGTAACAAATTGCTGAAAATTGTTTATCCTTTTATCAATACAATAGTAATCATTTGTGTAAATTTTTTATAGAAAGTAAAACAATGTAAAATAGTTAGAGGTATATAGATCATTAAAATTAAATAGGTCAAATAGGTCATGATCATTAAGAGGATTTGATCCCTCTTGACACATGGTAGATCTAGAGTTTAGATGGATATA
Organism: Pseudotsuga menziesii; assembly: GCA_001517045.1. Taxonomy (NCBI): domain Eukaryota; kingdom Viridiplantae; phylum Streptophyta; class Pinopsida; order Pinales; family Pinaceae; genus Pseudotsuga; species Pseudotsuga menziesii. Next base: position 450,747 of record LPNX010681806.1, on the reverse strand, counting down.
GGTTGGTAGGTACTCAATAGAACTATCATGCAACCACCAACAAGCACCTAACTTACACAACCCCTCTACAACCTCTGCACTACAAATTCACAAGGTTGTTATGATTTAAATATTTTACATAATAAACATTTCTTAGTATGATTGTTGGAAACAAATGATTTTATAGATATGACCCCAAAACCTTACGTCCTAAGATGAACTCGCGTTACAGATATCACAATATTCACATGAATATCATCATTCATGGACCTCTCAGAGATGAAGAATATAACACAATGATTATCAATGGAATCTTGATTCCCCACAATGGTATATGGGTTGCACTCATTTCGCCCTCTTTGTCTCTCCTTATTTCATAATGCTTTCATTATGAGCCTTTCAACTACTTTCCACTCTGATACCATATTAGAAACTAGAGATGTGGAGGTATATGTCATTTCCCCATTCCAATAGGTCTACTAGTTGACAATGTTTCACCCACCTACTGATTCCCTAGGTTGGGGGAGGAGGCATTAAATATTGCAATAAGGGAGCTATGGGACCTAAGAGAACCTTAGTATATCATTTACACATTATTTTGGGTTATACAAATAATAAAATTGGAGAAAATAAAGTGACATTGCTTCATAAGGACATTTGGAGGTCCATGGGGTCCTTGGGTGGCTAGATTCCTCCTTACACATGTCATGACTTAACCCCAAATTTGAAATTATGAGTGATGGAAGGTTCTTGGTGTAACACCCCAGTTTTGACCCCGTTTGCATGAAATATATATGATGAAAATATTGTATGGAATCATGGCAAGGAGCTCAAGGCTAAGGCCCTACCATTGATTGATGTTTTGTGTATAGGTGATCTAGGTTGATGCCTACGGGTTATGGTGCTAAGTCATGCATAGTCTATAATTTTGGACATCATATAAATATGCAATTTAAATTAAAATCCCACAACTAGCTATGCCAATGCAACAAATAATGAGACGGGGGCATGATTTCCTAAGGAACAGGGAGGGGGAATGTTTAACCTTGAGCCATGGGGGAAAAGCCATGTGTCAAAAGAAAACACCGAGAAAACATATGCCCATTTCTCCTCATGCACTCACGTTTTCATCTTCCCTCACGTTGTGGGAAGCGGTGAGACGTTTTGATCATCCATCCTTCAACGTTTTCAGTTCCCTTTTCTCATTGTGCATGCCTAGTCCATCATCTGGATTTCACCCAAAACATTGTGGTCGATTATGATCTTTCCTTATTCCATCCTGTGCATGTGCGCTGTGCATTCATCCTGTTGCAGAACCATATTTTGTCCTGCGTTGTTTGTCTGTTGCTTGGATCCTGAGCGTTGTTGTGCATTGGTCTCCTCTGTCACAGAGGGAGTGGAAGCTTGTTTTGTTGTGTTAACATTGTGGTCTGTTGTGTGTGTGCATATTTCTGCCTTGGTATGAAATGGTCTAGAGTGGAATTGGATATGAACTAGAGTGATACACCTAGTGTAGGAAGGAACCTCACAAATAGATCTAGAGGGACTTGTTTTCTTCCTTGCACACCCTGAACAAAACTGGAAGGGAAGGCATAGCCTGATGGACTGTGTAGCAGAGAAGGGGATGCTTCCTTGTGTTGGGTGTGTAGATGTTTTAGGAGCCAAGCTCGATCTAGTGCAGGTGTCCACAGGTCGATGGTTGAGCTAACTAGCTTAGTAGTTCAAGTTTTCCACTTCCTTTGCAACCTGATAAACCCATCTGTTAGTTGGATTGGATGGTCCTTAATGAGAATGTTGGCTTGACTGACTGCAGTATGATAAACCCAACAATATATCAGCTTGTTTGTTGCTATCCTGATAAACCCAATTGTGTTGGCTTGACTGAGTTTGGTTGTATTCTTAGCTATGTGTGAGCTTGCTAGTATCCCTTATTCCTTGTGGGAATCATGCCCAGCTCGAGGGTGGCAGTTCCGCTGAGAGATTGATGAGCGCACTGGCCTATTGTTGGGTGGAACGTTGCAGCGAATAGCTGGTTGTGGAACAACTTCTTTCAAAGATAAGTATCTCTGTGTTAATCTTTGCAAATTGTATTTGCTTCATGAAATATGATGAGCCTATTTAATGTGTTGAATTGATGAATTGATTCCGTTGTATGATTGAAATTGTATGCATCTATGTATGTTTCATTCAATGCATTTTTAAATTAAGTTATGGTGCTTAAATGGCCAAATTGGTGATGGCCTGAATGATCAAATATGTCCAAGACTTCTGTTAGCAGGTTGAATTTCCGCAGAAATCTCCTTCCGCAACTTGCGGGATGCGGGATGCGAAAATGCCCTTCCGTGGATTCCCTTCCCTGTAGATTTCCTTCCGCAACCCACCTTCACGCATACGGGAATGCGGGATGCGGCTTCACGATCTATAATTCCACAATTGATTATTTCTGCAACGGTCTATCCACATGCGGGATGTGGAATGTGAAGTGCAGACTGCGAGATGCGGGATGAGGGACCACAATTTTCATATTTCCCTGATTCCACAGATTCAAGTTTTCCACACCGTTTATTTTTACGGGTTGATTCTCAGCCGTTGATATGTTCCCGGTCGCGAAACAGATTGTGACCGTCGATTTCCATCACGATTTTTCCTCCGCTCTTCAATCTCCTATGAGATCTTTCTTCGTAGATCATTGAATTGATAAATGGTGGACGGGAGGGGATGTGACAGTGTGGTAGGAGAACATGAATGCTGAGGAGTGCTTCATGACCATGCCCTGTGTTTCAAAGAATGAAAAAGGTTCTGTAGGAAATTTTTAATTCCGCATGATAATCGGTGTATGGGTACATGACAGAGTGGTATCAGAGCTGCTGGTTGCGGCGCTAAGGACTAAATGGGCTAAGTTGAATAGTTAACATAGCTCTTGGTAAATGGTTTCAAAATATTGTTAAGCTGCATAGCAAAGAAAATTGGCATGGGTAGTGGGTAAGTGGTTTTGATTTTGAAATTATCTAACAATTTTGATTATTAACACATTTTGCAGAACTATAGTCACATGGCAGCATTCCAAATAGTGCAGTTCAGTAAAGTTGGTTTGGATGAGCCATGAGAACCGACATGTGCAACGATGCACAGAACCCCAATGAATAGGAGGAAGATGCTATGGGGAAAATGTCCGAATTGGAAATGCCGAGACATAGTCTAATGGGAGGAGGTTTCAAGATACTCCTCCAGATTTTTCTGCCACCATGAGAATCCTAAGGGTGGAGATGCAAAGTCACAGAGAAGACAATGAAATATTGGTTAAGGTAGTGGAGGAGCAGAATCAGCTGAATGCAACCATGCTGCAAAGTTTGATAGACATTCATAGGCGGATGAACTCTGAGGACCGGACAACGAGACTAGAAGGAAGTAAGAGCATTGCTAGAGAAAGAAAGAGATCTCCTAGTGGGTCATCTGACTCTGAAGGATCCACTGGTGGTTCAAGCTCTTCTTCTCACAAGAATCAGAGAAAGAAGTGCTACCAGAACCGTTCACGTGATGAATTTAAAAAGGAAAGGCCTCCTACCTTCAACGGTGAGGTAAAGAATGGTCAAGAAGCTAAAGCTTGGTTTCTTGGGACGAGGAAATATTTCCAAGTCCAAGATTATTCAGGAAATATGAAGGCTAGAGTAGCCATCTTCAATTTGTCCGGAAGAGCATCCATATGGTGGGAGCACTTCAGGCAAGTGAAGAAGATTACTTAAAGGCAGATTGTGTGGAAACAGTTCCAGAAGTATTTCAAGAAGAAGTACCTCTCTGACGAGTACTATGATGATAAGATCAAAGAATTCCATGAGCTGAGACTGGGACAACATACCATGGAAGAGTATGCAAATAAGTTCTTGGAGCTGTTGAGGCATGTCAGGTACATCAAAGATGAAAAAGTAAAAATCCAGCATTTTCTGAGCGGATTGCCTCAGTCTTACAAAGACATAATTGAGTTTTATGAACTTAGAACTCTGGAAAAAGAGATAAGGAAAGCTAAGTATTGCGATGAACAAAGCAAAGGCAAACTTTATTATCATAATACATGGAAGGAAAAAAAGAATGAGAAGTATGACCAAAGGAAAAAGGGTTTCAAACCTTCTAACTTCAGGAATCAGCAGAAGCAACCATCCCAAGTTGAGAAGCAGCCAGCTAGAGTGGTGGGAGAAGAGCCAAGAGATCTACAATAGAATAGAGCACCACTCCAATGTTGGAAATGTGGAGGACCCCACATGCGCAGGTATTTTCCACTTGAGAATGAGAATGCAAGGCCAACTTACAACATTCAAGAGGCACAAATAGTGGGTCAACTAGCAAGGGCCATCCCTAGAATCTATACAGCACTAGAGGACCACCAGCCAGATCACCAGTCAACTTTGAAGTTGCAGGTAAGATTGTTGAGCAATCTGTTTCTATTTTGATTGACCGTGGTTCTACTCACAGTTACATTGCTCCTAGAGTAGTGGAGATTTGTGCTTTTAATAAAGTAAAGCATAGCAAATCGTGGTTAGTTCAGCTAGCCACTGGAACTAAGAGAAAGGTTAGTGAAGTGGTGGAAAAATTTCCATTGGTGATGAATAGATTGGTCACTTGTGTAGATCTGAATGTTCTACCACTTGGTTCCTATGATGTTCTCATTGGAATGGATTGGTTAGAAGCTCACAGGGTAAAGCTTTATTGTTACAATAAGACTTTTGAATGCATGGATGAAGAAGGGAACCCAATAGTTGTAAGAGGCATTCCAAAGGTGATTTCTGTGAGGCATATTTCGGTAATGCAGTGGAAGAAGTTTCGTAGGAAGGGTTGCAGAGTGTATGCAGCTCATGTTGTGGAGGAAAAAAAGAATGAAACTACTATATTGGAGATCTATTATGTATTGCAAGAATTCAGGGATGTTTTCCTTGATGAGATTCAAGGGCTTCCTCCAAAGAGAGACATCAAATTCACAATTGAACTTGTGCCAGGAGTAGGACCAGTGTCCAAGACACCTTACAAAATGAGTACACCATAAATGCTAGAGCTGAAGATGCAACTATAAGAGTTGTTGGAAAAGAAGTATATCAGGCTGAGTGTGTCTCCTTAGGGAGCACCAATTCTGTTTGTGAAGAAGAAATATGCTACAATCAGATTGTGTATTGATTGCATACAACTGAACAAAGCCATGGTGAAGAAAATATATCCTTTTCCTAGAATTGATGACATCTTTGATGAAATGAGAGGAGCAAAGGTATTTACCAAGATTGAATTGAGGTCTGGCTACCATTAGGTGAGTATCAAGGATGAAGACATTCACAATACAACCTTCAAAACAAGGTATGGACATTCTGAGTTTATAGTGGTTCCATTTGGTCTCAGAAATGCAACAACTACATTTATGTGCCTTATGAATAGTGTCTTCAGCAGGTATTTATACAAGTTTGTTCTTGTTTTCTTTGATGACATTCTTATTTATTCTAAGAATGAGGAAGAGCATGAATAACATCTGAGATTGACATTACAATTGATCAGGGAGCATAAGCTATATGCAAAGTTGAGCAAGTGTGATTTCTATAAAGATAGAATTCAGTATTTGGGTCAGATTATCTCAAAATATGGTATTTCTATGGACCCTGACAAGATTGAAGCCATTCTGAATTGGCCTACTCCAAGAAATGTGATAGATGTAAGATCTTTTATGGGACTTGCAGTATACTATAGGAGATTCATTGAAGGATTCTCCAAGGTTGCACAACTGCTGGAAACTTTCTTCACACCTCGATGTCCACTCAAACTTTATCCCCTTCCTTTGTAAATAATCTTCTCACAAGTGCACCAGTCTTGAAAGTTGCAGACCCAGAGCAATATTTTGTGGTGTGCATTGATGCATGTGGTCAAGGAATTGGAGGAGTTATTATGCAAGGCAACCACGTGATATGTTATGAGTTAAGAAAGTTGAAAGAGAATGGGAAGAACTATGCCACTCATGATCTAGAACTTGCAGCCATAGTACATGCTCCAAAGATGTGGAGGAATTACTTGATGGGAAGAATATTTGATCTAAGAACAGACCATGTGGTCTGAAGTATTTGTTTTATCAACCTACTCTAAATTCTAGGCAAGCTAGATTGCTTGAGTTTTTATGTGAGTTTGATTTTGAAATCAAGCACATAAAAGGAAAAGAGAATAAGGTAGTTGATGCACTCAACAGGAAGGTGCAGGGTATGCATGTGGCATCTCTTAGTATTTTCCTGTCATATTTGATACAAAAAATTGTTAACCATGCCACTGAAGATGAATTATATGTGCAGGTAAAAGACAAGTTGCAGCAACAGATCCTTGAAAAGAAGTATGAGGGATATAAATTAGAAGAAGATGAACTCCTTACTTATAAGAACATAATTTATATTCCAAATGTAGCAGAATTGAGGAGGGTTGTTATGGATGAAATCCATCAAGATCCATATTCTGGACACCCAGTATATCATAAGACAATTTCTACAGCTAGAAAGCAATACTTTTGTCTAGGAATGAAAAAGGACATGGCTGGATATATTTCAAGGTGCATGAAATGTCAGTAGGTGAAGGTTGAGCATCAACACCCAACATGTTTGTTGCATCCTTTGCCAGTCCCATAATGGAAATGGGAAGTTATTTCCATGGAATTTATTACAGGATTGCCAATGACTTGGAGACAACATGATTCCATCCTGGTTGTGGTGGACAAGTTGATAAAGACAACACATTTTATACCGGTTAAGTATACGCATAAGATTGATGACATTGCAAAGATATTCATGAAAGAGATTTTCAAATTGCATGGATTGCATAAGGCAATAGTCTCTGATAGATATGTCAAGTTCACTTCCAATTTTTGGAAGGGATTCTTTGCAGATTTGGGGACAAAGTTGAATTTTAGCACTTCCTACCATCCTCAGACTAATGGGAAGTCAAAGAAAGTTAACCAAGTGCTTGAAGACATGCTGAGCATGTATGTGATGGACAAACCAACCAAGTGGGAAGATTATTGAAGATTATTTACACTTGGTAGAGTTTGCTTATAACAATGGACAACAAGCATCCTTGGGGATGAGTCCATATGAAGCTTTGTATGGTAGGAAGTGTAGGACACTAGTGACTTGGGATAATCCAGTGAATAGGGTTGTGCTTGGTCCAGAAGTGCTCAAGGAGATGGAGAAGGAGGTTGTAAAGATCAGGAAGAATCTGAAAGCAGCCCAGGACAGACATAAAAGCTATGTAGAAAAGCATAGGGTGAACAGAGACTTCAGTGTTGGGGATCATGTTTACCTCAGAGTGAGGGCAAAGAAGTGTTCCTTGAAGCTTGGAAGTTGTGCCAAGCTGTCACCTAGATACTATTGGCCGTTTGAAGTGCATGAAATAATAGGGCCAGTTGCATATAGAATTGCATTACCTGCTAGCACTAGGCCTCATAATGTTTTTCATGTTTCTTTGCTTAAGAGATATGTACATGATCCTAAACATGTGATAAATTGGAATGTGATTCAGGTGGAACCCGAGGTAGAATTCCAAATCAAGTCAATGCACATCCTCACCAACAAGGTCACAATGCTACAGAACTGAGCCATAGGGCAGCTAAAGGTGCAATGGGAGCACTACGGTCCTGAAGAGGCGACATGGGAGATAGAGAATGCCATGCAATTGGCACATCCTTTTTTGTTCAATTATGCAGAGCACTGAGGGCAATTCCAGCATAGCATTTTTGTTCAATTTTGTAAAACAATAAGGACAATGCTGTTGAAGGGGGAGGGGAATGTAACACCCCAGTTTTTACCCCATCTACATTAAATATATATGACGAAAACATTGGATGGAATCATGGCGAGGAGATCAAGGCCAAGGCCTTGCCATTGATTGATGTTTTGTGTATAGGTGATCTAGGTTGATTCCTACGGGTTATGGTGCTAATTCAAGCATAGTATATAATTTTGGACATCATATAAATAAGCAATTTAAATTAAAAAACCACAACCAACTATGTCAATGCAACAAATAATGAGATGGGGGCATGATTTCCCAAGGAATAGGGAGGGGGAATGTTTAACCTTGAGCCATGGGGGAAAATGTTGGAGTATCAGTACAATATCCACATGGTATAACCGCCACACCTATGGGAATATAAAAACAAGTGGACTAACTGCCACTCCTGGTGATGGGGTCTTGTGCTGGGTTTCAAATGTTCATCAACATCTGCAGGTTTTGGTGTAACGACAAACCTTACAGGGTATCAGAGCATAGGCCTAAGGTTCAATTCCCCCAAGCTACACCGGAGGTGGGGTGTTGGAGTATCAGTACAACCTCCACATGGTATAACTACCGCACCTATGGGAATATAAAAACAAGTGGACTAACTACCACTCCTGGTGATAGGGCCGTGTGCTGGGTTTCAAATGTTCATCAACATATGCAGGTTTTGGTGTAATGAAAAACCTTACAGAAAATCCATGTGTCAAAATAAAACACCCAGAAAATGTATGCCCATTTCCCCTCATGCACTCACGTTTTCATCTTCCCTCACATTGTGGGGAGCGGTGGGACATTTTGATCATCCATCCTTCAACGTTTTCAGTGTCTTTTTCCTCGTTTTGCATGCCTATTCCATCATCTGGCTTTCACCAAAAACATTGTGGTCGATTATGATATTTCCCTATTCCATCATGTGCATGCGTGCTATGCGTTCGTCTTATTGCATAACCATATTTTGTTCTGCGTTGTTCATCTGTTGCTTGGATCCTGAGTGTTGTTGTGCATTGGTCTCCTCTGTCACAGAGGGAGTGGAAGCTTGTTTTTCTATGTTAACATTGTGGTCTGCTGTGTGTGTGCATATTTCTTCCTTGGTCTGAAATGGCACTACAACAAAACCATGTGATTAGCGTCTCTTTTAGCTTCCTTTTTAGCGTCCACTTTCACATTTAGTGTATTTTTCATCATTTTTTGGACAAAGTGGATGCTTTTCCATGGGATTGCGCTTTTAATGGCGTTATTTGCATCCATTTTTAAAATTTGGTGCTATTTTGGACGCGAATTAGCATCCCAATTAGAGTCCTAATTAACGTACTTATTAGCGTCCCAATTAGCATCCCAAATAGCTTCCCAATTAGCATCCCTTTTTAAAAGTGGGCACTATTTTGGACGCTAATTAGCATCCCAATTAACATCCCAATTAGTGTCCCAATTAGCATCCCCATTAGAATCCCAATTAGCGTTCCAATTAGCATCCCAATTAGCATCCCAATTAACATCCCTTTTTAAAATTTGGCGCTATTTTGGATGCTAATTAGCATCCCAATTAGCATCCCAATTAGCATCCTAATTATCATCCCTTTTCAAAAGTTGGCTCTATTTTGGATGATAATTAGCATCCCAATTAACGTCCCAATTAGCATCCCAATTAACGTCCCAATTAGCATCTCAATTATCATCCCAATTAGCATCCTAATTAATGTCCCAATTAGCGTTCGCAAAAGCATTCCATATAACGCCAAGAATAGCCTCCAAAACAACGTCCTAAAGAGAATAGCACCATATATTAATCTAGGGTTAGCGACATGAATTGCGCCATAAATTTCAGCAGGAAAAATATTCAGCATAGCACCAAGTATAGAGACAGGAATTGCGCCTAGAAAACATCCAACATAGCGCCAGGTATAGATCAAGGTATACTGCTTGGAATAATGCCAGAAATTTCGAAATGAATCGCGCAAGGAATTGCACTAGGTTTAGAGCTAGGAATTGTGTTCGAAAAACGTCCGGCATAACGTCAAATATATCAATGTCTATGTCAATGATCATGATTCATGTGATAGTAGTTTTGGATCTTGATTTATCATGGTGGCACCTAAATGATCGTAATCATGGCACTTTTGGATCTTGATTAATCCTAATGAGGGGTAAACTACCTTAATGTCACCTAAATTTCTCTAAAGGAATTTGAGTGTCCCCAACGACATTTGATAGAAGCTAATGGCTTATGATTGGTCCTAACAACATGACGATGATGCATTACGATACTTATGATGGACTATATGGATATGATTTGATAAGTATAATACTATATCATCCATTGTTGTGAGGTAGTATGGCTCCTTGATCATTATTATCGCAATTATATTGATGATGACATTGATGATGACTATGCCGATGACAATGATGTTGATTTATTGTATGATGATGATGACGATGTGGATGTGGATGTGAACGATGATTATGCATATGGTATCACTTTTGGATCCTAATTGATTCTAACGGAACCTAAATGTCTGTAACGACATCTAAACAACCCTATTATCATCGAAAATAACTGTAACGACATAAAAATGACCTTAACAATTACATGACATGAATCCTAATGTCAATGAGTGGTTAAGAGCACTAATGGCATATGTGTGACCATAATGATAAATGATGACGATGATTTTGTTGATGTTGTACTTAATGTTGATGATGATGATGATAATGAGGACGATGATCAAGATGATGTTTATGTACCATATGGCATTGATGATGATGATGATTACTGTTATAATTTTAACATTCAAGCTAGCATTATCTTAGGACCTTTAACTGAGAGAATAACAAGCACAACAATCAAACACAAGAGACAACAGACATAAAGATTTTCCTCGGGGAAACCATAAAGGAGAAAACCCCACAACTTCCTCAGAGATAGAATGAACACCAATAGCAGTAGTAAAACCCAAAAACATAAAGATGATCTCCATGGCTTCTCTCTCTCTCTCACCTGAGAGAACTACTTCTCTCTCACTCATGCGCCCTAATGAGTGAGTGTGTGTGTGATAAATAGAGAGGCTCACTCTCTATTTATATTCTTTCATTCACTTAATGTCCACTTTAACATGTCAGCCCCTACTTAACAATTACTTACTAGAGCCGACATCTCTAGGAGAGTTTAATAACCCTAGTGCCCCACAACTATGGGGACTTTTCCCTCTGATCAACTAGGAGGGTTAACATTGACACAAATGTGGGGACTATTGCCCCAATTTACAATGGAGGGTTAACCTCAATGACTTTACATGACTTGTTTACATTATTGAATCTCCTGATTGGAACATCGGGGCATAACATGACTCAATTACATTATAGATACTTCCTGGAATAAACATCGGGGTACAATATACAAGTGAATACATTTTGAAGTTACAAATACATTAACACTCCCTCTTAACTAGGAAGGTATTCTCTCGACACAATTTGTCAGCACAAGTCTTCTTCTCTGTATCATCTGGATCATCATCGATTCATTTTCGTCTTCAAGCCATCTTCATCTTCAAGTCATCTTCATTGTCAAGTCATCTTCATCATCAAGTCATCTTCATCATCAAGTCATCTTCATTGTCAAGTCATCTTCATCAAGTTTGGATCATCACTGGATCATCATCGAGTCTGGATCATCACTACTGGATCATCATCAAGTATGGATCATCACTTGATCTAGATCATCACTGCTGGATCATCATCAAGTTTGGATCATCACTTGATCTGGATCGTCACTGCTCGATCATCACTTGGGCTAGATCGTCACTGCTGGATCATCATCAAGTATGGATCATCACTTGATCTAGATCACCATCAAAGTTGGATCATCACTGAATCATCATCATCATTACTACTTCTGCTATCCCAATCAAATGGTGATATCTCTTCATTCTTCTCATCACAGGAAATTCTACAGAGCCATCCCTTTTTCATGCTGGTTGTAGGCCTAGCCTCCATGTAGGTCTTCTTCAGCGCTTATATTTGACCCTAATTCAGAATGGCCCACCAAGCACTTACATATGACCTCATCTTGTCAGAAAGGCACGCCCAACACTCACATATGACCTGATCTTGTCAGAAAGACCCAGCACTCACATCTGACCATGTGTAAACACATTGCACCAAAATGGCTCAGCACTTATATTCGACCATGTGCAAACACACTGCATCGGAAGGGCTCTACACTTACATCCGACCATGTGTGAACACATCACATCGGAAGGGATATACACTTACATCTGACCATGTGCGAACACACTGCATCGAAAGGGCACCGCACTTACATATAACCATGTGTAAACACATCGCGCCAGAATGGCTCTCAGTCCTAGACTGAGGATTCCTGGTAACTGACCAGGTGCCTCCATTCTCCTAGAGAATGGCATATTAGAACCAAGTTGAGTATTCCTGGTAATTGACCAGGTGCCTCCATTCCAAGAATGGCATTTAGCACTTATATCTGATCATGTAGGAACCAATCCTACAATCACATAAGAATGGCTCAACACTCACATCTGACATGGAAGGAACCAATCCGCTCACCATGACAGAATGGCTCAGCCCTTACATCTGACCATGGAAGGAACCTAATCCTCTCACCATGTCAAAATGGCTCAAGGAATCATCACTTCCCCTTAGAGGGAACCTTGATCTGGAGAACACCAAGCTTCTCCCTGAAGTACTCAAACTTCACTTTGGCCATTTCTAGCATAGAATCACATCAGGGCTGATTACGTTCAAGGATAACCTGTGAGCTTCGCCAGGACCGATTAAATCTGAGGACAACCTACAGGTTTGTTTACATCTGAGCAACCTATGAGCTTCACCAGGATTTATGCTCAGACAACCTATCTCACCAACTATGCTAGAACTGCCTCTTTCGAGAGATCTCGATCTGGATCACATACTGGAGCTTCACTGCTCCTCTCTGCATCATACAAAAATGCAAGTTAGATCAACCAAATCAAATAGTAGTTTTCAAAAGAAACATACTACCTCCCAAATAACAAGTGGCAACATCTTTTGCCTCAGCTGTACTCAGCGCCATGAAGGACTCCATCCTGGAAAACCAAGAGATCACACTTGATCTCATACTGAAGTACCACCTCAAAGTTCTCTTCCTATCAATGGCACTGCCTGCCCAATATGAATACACATAACCCTCCAGGTTAATATTTTGATTCACCTCATACTTGAGCCCATAATAAAATGTACCCTTTAGGTACCTCACTGCATGCTTTGCAACCATCAGGTGAACCTGTCTCAATGTGTTCATAGCAAAGCAAATATCTGGTCTTGTATTTGTCAGGTAAATCAAGGAATAAATCATCTGACGATACATCATGGCATCAACCGAATCTGATGAAGCAACACTCAATAGCTTCAGGTTCGATGGCATAGGTGTGGTCATGGCCTTGCATTCCATCATCCTGAACCTCTTTAGGATCTCTACTCCATACTTCCCTTGTCCACACCTCCATGCCTAGAACGTAGTGCATCATCCCGAAGTCCTTTATCTCGAACTCGGCAGCAAGTCTTCTTCTTGCAAATTTAATGAGTTCATGTTTTCTGTCAGGAACAAGTAATCGACATATAACAGGAGCATCACTAGTCTTCCACCTTCAACCTTGAAGCAAAGGTTGGAATCCTCTTTACTCTTAGTAAATCCTAGAGTCATCAATAATCTGTCCAACTTGTAATACCATGTCGAACCTCAGGATCTTCTATAGTCACTCCCTCTAAAGCAGAGCATCATTCTCCCTCTGTCTTTCATACTCTATCCACTGAAATATTCTGTACCGGAGTGACAAGTAGCTTCCTCTGCTACTAATATTCTATGTATCCATCTAGGATCATTGGATACCAAGATCCTCTATCTTGAACCTTTTCAAAAGTTCTTCTCACACCCATCTGTGAGCTTGTCATCCTCTATAGACTTTCATCTTCAACCTTGTAGCAAAGGTTCATATCTTCATCAAGCTCCTCATGTATGTGTTATCCCATGGGTGTCTTCTGAGCTTGTACAAGGCCTTCTTTCATTTGCACACATGATTCTTCCTGTCATGTGTCTTAACTCCCACTGGCTGCAAATGTCTCTTCGTAGTCTATGCCTTTCATGAGAAGCCTCATGCTACGAATCTTTCATTATATCCCACGATGTTTCCATCTACTGCATGATGGAACTATGAACTTCCCTTCATGTATCGATACTGCATCCTAGACATCATTCTTCTTGAACTGGTCTTCCCTTTCTTCTTGGGTACTTCTTCATGGCTAGAAGGTTCTGCATCAATGATGTCGCTGCAGTCATCATATTATTCTTTATCTGTTGTCACTTGTTCTTCGAAACAAGTCTCATACTTCTTTTCTTGTAGGTGATAATGTACGCGATATTTCCTACAAGTCAAATGCATTAGTTGTATGGTTAGAAACATTTCATAAGGCATATTCATAATGGCAAATTCTTATGCATAAATATATAATCATGCAACTATTTTAGCCAATACAACATTCATCCATATCTCATGGAAACTTTTCTAGATGCCTTCCATCTCCACCAGGACAACATTGAGATTGTGCACTAATCCAATATGTCAGCAAAGAGGTTTCATTCTAGATAAGTAGCAATGGAGAGTTGTATAGCACCATGAGCTAATTACCCATCACATGCATATTAGTAGCATACTGTCATTAATGCAAACATTCTATCATGCATAATACATCAACTGAATATAAACAAATTGCATAACAAAAACAATATAATGAAATGACAATTAAATACTTATCTTTATTTGTTTCGTGTGTAGACTCCTTCTTGATCCTTCCGCTTCATCATCTTCTTCATTCATGACTTCATCATTTCTTATCCAAATGCTCAAGATGGATAAGAGGTTATTCAAGAGTTGATTCCTTCGTATTCTTCCCAGAGTCTATTGAAAGTAATCACTTCCTTCTGGCACACATTCCTTGAATGAATGAATGAATCCCATGATCTTGGGAGGCCATTCAAGGTGGCTATAACCACTTCTTCATTCCCCACTTCTTCTTCTACTGCTTCAAGTTGTTCTTTGATTTGAGAGACCCTTGTAAAGTATGACTGTATGGTCTTTGCATTCTGGATCTTCACATTCTTCAATTGGTTTCTTAAGGTCATATTCCGATTTATGTTCTTCCCTTCAAATAGCTTGGTCAAGGAATCAAACATATTTGGTATCTTTAGGGAAGACACTTGTGGTACAATTTGATCCGTGATTGAATCAACGATGATCTTCTTGGCCTTGACCAAGTTCTTCTTGTGTAAGGATTTGAGCCTCATCTCCCTCTGGAACTGGAACCTCTCTACTCATGTAGGTGTCCAATTCAGTTTCTTTAGAGAGATAATATACTTCCATGCTTGGAATTAAACTTCACCAATCTTATCATCAAGCTGATGTGATAGATCATTTTGAAATGAGAACCTCAAATGAAAATAGCAAAATATTAGATCTTACTGATTTGAGGTGTCCGTCCTGGTTCCGGAGTTGGCTGATCTAGGGTTTGTTAGAGAAACCCTAATTTTAAAAACTTGGAATATTTCATATATGATTGGATAGAAAGATATATTTCTTCAAAGTGAGCTGTCCAATGTACTTCTTTTCTGAAAACAGTAGAGGGAAGCTCCCAGAACAGGAAGCCCTAGTTTTCCAATTTCTTTTGCAGAAATGCCTGATACTGTTTTTGCGGTATCTCCAAAATTACTACTCCTCTATGTTTGAAACTTTGAATTTAGGTAGCCTAGCCTATCCCTGTTCCAAAACCACATGTTTCATCATAATTGGTTTCACAAATTGGGACTTATGAGCATTTTCGCAAGGTGACCTGTTTCAAGACTGTTCAACATAGCTAAGTTGTACGGACTGCCACATCTCACTGTTTCATCTTCTAGGTCTGAAACTTGGAAAATAGAAAGTAAATTCTGTTTCCTTTGTGGAAAATATTTATAAATTTAATTTGGACCTTTTTAGCTCGAGATATAGCAATTATCCCTAGGTGTCCTATTTAGGGATGAATCCTGGAAGAGGCTGGAACCCTAACTTGGAGGGATTACATCTCCTAGAATATAGAGAATCAGAGGCTGAAATTTGGAAATAGTGTAAATCAGGATTGTATATTCGGCCTTTGAAAGTTTCATCTCCTGAACCTTCTCCAATCCCAATATATAGCTAATTTACCAAAACTTAGCAGTTTTAGTATTTTACGGTTTTTCTAACCCGGGGTCAAACTAGGGTTTGACTTTCTCGGAGTTTCACCCAACAAAAAATATCAACCCAGGTCCCTAAACTTTGATTTTTATGAGGAGAGAAATCCTATGCTGAGCTCACTAAAAAACCCTCTTCTGTAAGAATCCCTAATTTCCCACACCAAAAACTGAAAATGTCCGGAATCGAATTCCGCTTCGACAGAAAGATGCGCCCTTCAATGGAGAGTCATCATAGTATACTTTTGCTGAGGGATTGTGGAGAGAGACCCAAAAAGTAATAACTCCTAGCTTCTGCAGCTGCACAATGTCCTCTTCTTAGGTTAGCTCTGATACCATGTTAGAATTTTAACATTCAAGCTAGCATTATCTTAGGATCTTTAGTTGAGAGAATAACAAGCACAACAATCAAACACAAGAGAAAATAGACACAAAGATTTTCCTCGGGGAAACCATAAAGGAGAAAACCCCGCAAATTCCTCAGAGATAGAATGAGTACCAATAGCAACAGTAAAACCCGAAAACATAAATATTATCTCCATAACTTCTCTCTCTCCCTCACTTGAGAGAACTACTTCTCTCTCACTCATGCACCCCAATGAGTGAGTGTGTGTGTGATAAATAGAGAGGATCACTCTCTATTTATATTCTTTCTTTCACTTAATGTCCACTTTAACATGTCGGCCCCTACTTAACAATTAATTACTAGAGCTGACATCTCTAAGAGAGTCTAATAACCCTAGTGCTCCACAACTGTGGGGACTTTGCCCTCCATCAACTAGGAGGGTTAACCTTGACACAAATGTGGGGACTATTGCCCCGACTTACTATGGAGGGTTAACCTCAATGACTTTACATGAATTGTTTACATTATTGAATCTCCTGATCAGAACATCGGGGCATGACATGACTCAATTAAATTATAGATACTTCGTGGAATAAACATCGGGGTACAATATACAAGTGAATACATTCCAAAGTTACAAATACATCAAGAATGACAATGTCAATGTCCACGATGATGATACATGTCATAATACTTCTAGATACTACAAAACTTGAGATATTGGAGTTAATAACAAGTAATAGAGGTTGTGAGGTTTTGACCATAAAAATATTGTTATCCATTGGGTTTAGTAGTGCACCCACCCGTTACCCCCCCACCCCACCTACACCCCCCTTGCAGAAAGGTAGTACAATACCACGTATCATGGTGCTACCAAAAGGCCACCCTACAAGATTGTTTACTTTGAAGAAGTGGATCAAATTGCTGAATGTTTTTTTACCAAAATGCTCATAGTGTTACTTTGAATAAGTGGATCAAATTGTTTTACATCTTTGGCCTTATAATCAGACATATCTCAAGGAAAAAAACAATTAGTTTCTCAAGTTTTATGGACCCTATCAAATATTTCAGCATTACTCTACACTATTGACCAATGTTTGATTCCCATGGGATTCATTTTAAATAGTAAAAGAGTGTTAAAAAACATAGAGGTAAATGCCCAACTTAGGATACTAGAAGATGGGCATTCACATGGACACACACATCACACACACACACACACACACACATTGCATATATAAGCTTGTCTCTATGTACTCTTCGAGAGTGAATTTTACTTGGCACTTTAAGTTAATCACAAAGGTATTTAGAGATATGATTTGAACTTATAACACTAAGACACAATGACTTGTATAACTATATTACAAACCTAGGGTCACCTCCATATCCTATTATGCACATATCTCTTTCTTAAGTAAAACTTTAGGGCCCATGTGGTGGTCAAATGCTCTATCCATGATTCATAATTAATAGTTATATACTAATTGAGGATTTATGGATGGTTTTATAAACCCCCCACAAAATATGTTTCAAAACGGTTTTAAAACCCCCCCCCCCCCCCCCCCAAAAAAAAAGTCAAGGAAATTTTACTTTTAGAGGCGGTGTTTTAAATACCATTGCCAAAAGTTCAATTCTCATGAGTCTTGGTGGGGGGGCGGATTAGAAGCACTGCCCCTAAATATATTTTTCAAGTATGTTCTCAATATCCATCCTCTTGAAGACTACTGCAATTTACCACTAATTACCCTATAATTGACCCCTAATTAACCTCATAATTGACCCCTAATTATTACCCCTAGTTAACCACTTATTGCGCCTAAATGACCCCTACTTGATCACTAATTAACCCTAAATAATCCATGCTTACCACTAATTAACCCTTGATACCCTATAAATGGTCCCTACTTTTTTTAGAAGGAAAACCTTGTGGAAAAACCCAAGGGATGCTTCTAAACATTCATATAAGGCATATTCCCTAGTAAACCCATCGATGTAGACTAGTGTGCCTCACACACAAGGATTTGAAATGGGAACATGACGCCATGAACCTAACTAAATTCCCAACATCATGGGAAACCTTGGTTTAGTTAATCCCTTGGGATAAATGGACCCTATTTACCCATAATTGACCAATAATTACCCCTAGTTAACTCATAATTGACCCCTAATTGCCACTAATTTACCACTAACTACCCCCTAATTGACCTCACATTAACCCCTAATTACCACTAATTATCACTTGACTACCCCCTAATTGACCCCATATTAACCCCTAATTACCACAACTCATTACGTAATAATTACCATTAAATGACTCTTAATTACCCATAATTGACCACAAATTACCCTTCAATGATCACTAATCAACCGTTAATTACCCTTAATTTACCCATAATCACCCATAAATGACCCTTAAATCTGAGTAGGGCTAAAGTCCATCACATAGGCCTTACATAGGGAATCTTTTGGATTGTGAGTGGGATATGATGGCCATTTTGGGATGTATAACACAATGAATAATTTTTTACTACTAGGCCATGGTTTGGGATTAACCTCTAGGGCCTAAGTTCATCACGAGACTTCAAGTTTTCGCTGACTCTTTATTGATCATTAACTGGATGAAATATCACATACCACCGAGGAATATATATCTTAGGCCTATTCTGAAGAGTTGATCATAATTGTCTTTAAATTTTGGGAAATCTCCTTCCAACATGTTTTCAGACAGATGAATCGAATTGCAGATCATTTATTGAAGGATGGTATCTTATTGGGTGATGGTGAATGGAAAAAATGGAAATTTCAAAATGATACCATCATGGAGGATGATCCAGGTCCCATATTTGCCTAAACTATGCAGCCCCAATTGCTAACATTATCTATGATTCGTGGGGCTTATTCATTTATGTTGGAAGATGCCATGGAAGTTGAAGTGTTTGCGAGTAGAAGAAGAAGAAGAAAAGTGAAAAGAAAATCCTTTATTTGGATGAAAATCCATTGAACGCTGTTCAAAATGATCAAAGATTTGAGGAAAATGGCTATGCAGACTCTGCTGGAGGAGAATTTTATTATAGAAACCCTAATAAATCAAATTCGTACTACAAAAACCCTGAAGGATCAGAGCTTTGCATTAGAAACTCTAATGAATCAATTATTTATTTAACAAGCCCCAATGAACCAGGGTTTGATCATAGTAACCCTCCACATGGGAAAGACATTGGCCCTATTCAACCGGAGTTACACATGGATGTGTTTATAAACCTCTCCTCTGCAGATGCCAGGATTAGGGCAGCTGCTACATTAACTTTAGTTAAGGAGCTGCAAGAAGTCTAGAAGGTTTAGGAGAAGGCCCTACTAAAAAATATCATAAACAATATTAACAAAGAGGCATACTAAAGAAATCGATAATAATTAACTTGAAAAATCAATAATAATTAGTTTCACTTACATTTTTAATGCACCTTGACCATTCATATATAAGAGAGCCTTAAAAATCCTCAAAGCCACACATCCAAAGAACTTTAGAAAACAAGTTGTCAATTAAATAATGATGTAATTAAATAATATGCCGATCTCAAAGTGTACATCATAATGACACCAACACCAAAAGATAATAGAATGGAGGGTGGACTCGGGAATCGGGATAGGGTCATCGAACCCCATGACTCAAAGGCTTGACTCCCAAGCATTTCTCCAAGAACATGGAAATTTCGTTAGTACAAAGTACATGCAACGTTAAAAATTTAACCCTTCCTAGCCCTTTGGCAAAGGGGTCTAGCCCTTCCCATAAGTGTAAAGTTAAAATTGCCCTCCGAAAAGAAATTTCAAAACTGAATTTTACCCTTCCAATTAAGAAGGGCGTAATTTATATCAACATTTCAAAAGAAGGGTGACATTTGAAACTACTCATCCATATAAATTTGTCAAGATGTTGAAATTCCTATACTATAAAGTTCAACTCATCATCAAAATATTGGAAATATGATAAATTATAATCACTCACTCACTCATGTCATGCACTCACTGCTTAGTTGTGCAAGATAGATAGTAATCACTGATGACTACGAGGCACTAGCCATCAAGATGCGACTCTCACTCTCGAGTCACTTGGAGATGCAATATAAATTGTGACAATTTGTCAACAACTACGACTATAGAAAAAAAGAACATCTACTAGTCTACTACTAGGCCCAAAACGAGCTCAAAACTTTGTGCCTACTACCTATGTGAACCTCGCTACCAATGTCTACTCTTTTTTTGTCAAAATTAAATTCAAAAGGCCGGTTTGATAAGTCCTCCTCTACAAGACTTCATTTCTTGCATGAATATCATGGACTCATGACAACTATAAACAAAACATGATGTCATGCAAATACAAAAAAATGCATGTATCTAGGATCACAAACTGTGCAAAGGTTGATTTATGCATTGCTATAGAGAGGTGTCGTTGGGAAAACGATATGGAGAAACAATAGTTATTAATAAAATTAAAAAAACAATTGTTGGCTCAAGAATAGCCTTGAATTTGATGGGTGGCATGATCATGATGGAATCTCCCTCTGTCCTTCCAAACATTTGTGGTTTCTCACAACATTTGTCCTCGACGCCACCAAAATACATATAAAAATTGCTTGTCTTTACATCCTCTTCTCTTTAAATCCTCATCTCATAATCATAACTAAGGATTATTATGCATGCACATCCTCACCTAATAATACGAATTGGTTCAAGGCACAAATAGGACCATAAAATATTAAATGTGTCAAGATGCAACGAGTAAAAGACAAATATAAGTAAGTCTTGTATTAAATTTACCATATAAGTCTTTAATTAACACTATCAACTAAGATTTGGCACATTGGATTATTGTCATCTTCTTATCACTCCTTACCAATGTGATTGCAAGGCATTCTTTGAAGGTGAAGTCCATAATTTTAGGTCTTCTTCCTCATTATCATGCCTTTTGGTAAGACAATAAAGAGTGTAGTGGCATGCATCAACATGGAAAACATTTTCGACATAGAGGTTATACACATTACTTGTTTTCATTAAATAACTTAAATTCCTACTCATGACTATCTATTCACTGAATCGTGGACTAGTACAAAGCACAACAAATTTTAGCCCCGATCCCTTAATTACTAACGCCTAGAACTTTCTCAAATCTAGCCATTAATAAACTTAGGTACTTTGGTTCAATTTAAAGGGCATATTGTTGAGACTTAGGCACGTAGTGAGTTGCAAGGATTCAATTGAATTAGGCTTGATTCCATTGCCCCTCCATCCCATATATGTATGTTTTCATGACAATTGTTGAATAAAAAAAGTTGATGCCCCGACCCCGGTTTACTAGCTTTGCTAACTTGCTTGTTATGTAGGAATTTTTTTTTAATGTTTTCTGAGTTGTGTATTATTTTTCCTTAGGTGCCCAATCCTTATAATTCTTACATATCTCAAGCTTGGATTGCATGTGGATTCCCCAATATGGTTATGGCATAGTCTAAGTATTTTTTTTGTATAATGAAGTGTGCTCAAACTGGAAAAAATACAATAGAATAGTTGTTACGTTACTGTTAATGATACACATATGAGAACTTAATGTGTTCAATAAGAGAAGTGCTCGATTATTTAAAATTGTATAAATTTAAAAGAAGAGTATTTATGTTTTTTCGGTGAAAGAGTTTAGTTAATTTATAATTGTTAATTGAAGTACAATTATTTATATTTCCCTTCATATCTAAAATTCAATGACCCGCCCTTATTCAAATTTGATCACCGAGGGGTATGTGTGTGGAGTGATCCATTTGCCATAGAGCGGGATGATATCTGACATTTATTTGTGTGCATGCCTCAACTCACACCTCATTTACCAACTTCCCAACTAGCCATCAAGAGCAATACAACCTTTCAACACCACGAGTAGAACTAGAATGTACCCGACCTCAGTTGTGGGGGGCAGACCAACACCAGTACCCATGGCCTCCCTCGACTTCGGACACGGCTTCGGACTGTACATGTCGATTTTTATATCTGCCCAACTGAAGTGCAAGAAAATGAGAAGAAGGGGCTGAGGGATTGTTTACAGGTATGGAAATGGTTTTCTAGTGCATGTATCTTTGTTTTCTGAAACATAGAGTGGTCTAGAGTTCGAATCCATCGGGTGTTCAAGACCATACGAAAAATCTGCACCTAAACATCCAAACCCCTCACATAATGTCTTATGCGGTGGCCTTTACAACGCCACAAACACCTCTGTAAACAACAACACACCCTCTAGACCCCATATGTTCGTTAAACTGCCAAAAAACGCACTACAATGATTGCAACAAGACCAAGACCTTGCTTTACATTTCAATGCATGTTATTCAGTTTTAAGTTTATTGAAGATTTCGTTTGATGAGTTATTTCTTTTGTATTGTATTCTTTGGGAATGCTTTTCATTTTGCACCTCTATGAATTCTTGACTGAATTAAATTTTTCAGTGATTTGATTCTAGGCATTTGTGCACAAGATTACATGGCAGAGGGTGTTATTAGAAACTATTTAACCATGATAGTTTGTGCCTTTTTTTTATACTTTCGGGATGGTCAAGTTGCAGTGTTATTGGATATACTTTGTAGGCTACTGATTGAAGATGCTCTACAAAGGAAATGACCAAATCTAACCCGAGACTTACTCATCAATGACCCAGTTGAAGGAGATGCAAAATAAGTGCTGGTTGCTAAAGAGCCCCCACATGCAAGGTCCTGAAAGGCTATCTATGTTCCCCTCAAAAATCTCAATGGGAAATCATGGTAGCTTAACCCAGATCAATTGTGTTGTAAATGCTTCTAACCTAGGATTGAAACACACATACCACTTTTGTAGGTTTAAAATCATTGGTCGCCAATGCCATCACCTTCATTTGATTGACCTTGATTTGACACGATGTGATTTGATAAGCCCAGGGTTGTGTTCGTTTGTTTGCTCATGTTGGGAGTTTTGATTCTGGGTATTTTGGGGGTTCTCGTTTCTTTGAATATGTTTTATCATCATGCATGAACAAATCATCTAGGAGCGAGACCCTGTATCTAGTGACTGAAATGATACAAGTCAATACAAGGTCCTGAAAGGCTATTTATTCCCCTCAAAAAACTCAATGGGAAATCATGGTAGCTTAACCTAGATCAATTGTGTTGTAAATGATTCCAACCTAGGATTGAAACACACAGACCACTTTTGTAGGGTTAAAACCATTGGTCCCCAATGCCATCGCCTTCATTTGATTGACCTTGATTTCACACGATGTGATTCGATAAGCCTAGGGGTTGTGTTCGTTTGTTTGCTCGTGCTGGGAGTTTTGATTATGGGTATTTTGGTGGTTCCCATTTCTTTGAACAGGTTTTATCATCATGCGTGAATAGCTCATTCAAGAGCGAGATCCCGTATTTAGTGATTGAAATGATATGAGTCAATACAAGGTCCTGAAAGGCTATTTATTCCCCTCAAAAAGCTCAATGGGCAATCATGGTAGCTTAACCCAGATTAATTGTGTTGTAAATGCTTCCAACCTAGGATTGAAATACATAGACCACTTTTGTAGGGTTAAAACCATTGGTCCCTAATGCCATCACCTTCATTTGATTGACCTTGATTTGAAACGATGTGATCCGATAAGCCCAGGTGTTGTGTTCGTTTGTTTGCTCGTGCCGGGAGTTCTGATTCTGGGTATTTTGGTGGTTTTCGTTTCTTTGAACAGGTTTTATCATCATGCGTGAACAGTTCATTCAGGAGTGAGACCCTGTATCTAGTGACTGAAATGATATGAGTCAATACAAGGTCCTGAAAGGCTATTTATTCCCCTAAAAAATCTCAATGGGAAATCATGGTAGCTTAACCCAGATCAATTATGTTGTAAATGCTTCCAACCTAGGATTGAAACACAAAAACCACTTTTGTATGGTTAAAACCATTGGTCCCCAATGGCATCGCCTTCATTTGATTGACCTTGATTTGACACGATGTGATCCGATAAGCCCAAGGGTTGTGTTTGTTTGTTTGCTCGTGCTGGGAGTTTTGATTCTAGCTATTTTGGTGGTTCCCGTTTCTTTGAACAGGTTTTATCATCATGCATGAACAGCTCGTTTAGGAGCGAGACCCCGTATCTAGTGACTGAAATGATATGAGTCAATACAAGGTCCTAAGAGGCTATTTATTCCCCTCAAAAAGCTCAATGGGCAATCACGATAGCTTAACCCAGATCAATTGTGTTTTAAATGCTTCCAACCTAGTATTTAAACACACATACCACTTTTGTAGGGTTAAAACCATTGGCCCCCAATTCCATCACCTTCATTTGATTGACCTTGATTTGACATAATGTGATCCGATAAGCCCAGGGGTTGTGCTCATTTGTTTGCTCGTGTTGAGATTTCTGATTCTGGGTATTTTGGTGGTTCATGTTTCTTTGAACAAGATTTATAATCATGCGTGAACAACTCATTTAGAAGAGAGACAATGTGACAATGTGCACAAGCCACTGCAATAATTTCTCCTCTATTTTCATCAAAGATATCAGACAATGTCTTCCTTTTAGCTGCCAGTTCTTCCTTCTCATTGAAATTTTTCTTAGATTGAAGGTAACACAGATGATGAATGATTGTTTTTAAAATGATTAGTTCCAAAACTTCTACATGAACATTCAACATGAAGGATTAGTGAAGGGAAATAATATCAGATCATTTAGGGATCCATATATCCTCTTGGATGATCAAGGAATTTGTTCAAGAAAAATCTAAAGGAACTATATTAAGCTCAAATGCCTGTGGATTTCTTGTTTTCTGTGTATCATTGTAGTGGGTTTCTAATTTCCATAGGTATATGACTTGTGGCTAAAACTTGTTTTGAAAATTGTGCATCGTTGAATCAACTTCTCGATATTCTCTTTTTTAATGGCATTGCCTTTGAAAATTGTTGATTTCCATTCCATCTATGAGAAGAATTGTCCTTGCTTGAAACCATCTAGTCATTTATAATCTATATAAATCATCTATGGATGGAAGGTTTAGAGGAGTTGATATGTGGAGAATTCAAGTTTTTTGTGATTCAATGCAAGAAGATATAAGTTCAACACAGGTCAGGTAGAGATTTTTACACTTGCAATAGAGGTTGTGGTGCACTTGTCAATATTTCAAATGCTGACACAAATTTAACATGGTTAACAACCAATGCATGGAATGCTAAAAGAACATCCTTATCATTCTTCCATGACTCAATAAAATCATCAACACAACATTCACTAAGACTAGAAAATCCAAATTCCATCAATTTCACGGCATTATCTCTATATACTTCTGAAAGTGGACAATTATCCCAAACAACATCAAAAGGTAATTCCTGCTCAAATTCAAGCTGCCCCACAATAGCTTTAGGAAGCTTTCCATATACTCTGAAATAAGTACAACATACCATAAGTATACAAGCATCCAGATTTCTCAAATATGGCAATACAGTGAAGATATTGATAAACTATGATTGCCCTTTGCCATAATTTTTAGATGAACAGTAAAAGAAATTAGAGGAATTTTGAGGTCTAAAAAGGGCCTCCTAAGGAAAATAATAAAATAATATTTATTAATTTTGGAGGAAAAAAGAAAAAAACTACTTTTTGTGTTCTTATTTTCGACATATCTCGCAGTGTTTTTACTCAAATTTCGATCAGGAGAGCTTGTTGGATGCAAAATTTGATTCCGCATTCAATGAGTACCCACACTGCATACTTTTGAAGGGCCCCACTACCCTAAAAACAAGAAATACCTGAAAAACGTGATGATGACATCATCATGACATTTTTTTAGGTATTTCTTACTTTTGGGGTAGTGGGGCCCATCAAAAGTATGCAATGTGGGTACTCATTGGATGCGGAATCAAATTCCGCATCCAATGAGCTCTCCTGATAGAAATTTGAGTAAAAACACATGAAGATATGTCGAAAATACGAACACAAAAAGTAGTTTTTTTTTATGACAAATATGTCAATTCAACCATTATGGTTGACTCATTTTATTTTAATTCTATTGGTTCTTGAATTCCAACTCACAAGAACTTATTGTTGGCGTGTTTTCTTATAAGGCCCATTTTAGACCCCAAATTTCCTCTAATGGTTCATCAATCCATGCCATGGATTTATGCTTGCAGTCTGAGATTGATATAAAATTAAGCATGTGCAAAACAATGTCCAGGACAAATGGAACAATTTTATCAGCACATGCATTTTGGCATAATGCTGTGATTGCAGACTTGTAAGCTTCCAATGTCTGATCCATTTGAAGCCGGATATTTATAAAGAGAAGCCATAGTTCATATGAACATTTATTGTGTTGCACCGCATTATGAAACATATCATCCGTTCCTATCACCTTCTCCTTTTTGTAAAAGATATGAAGGTACACCACCCACACAACTACAGAGTTCAGATTAGTCTCAATTGCTTGTGATAAAACATACAATGTTTTTTCCTGCCATCTAATTTATCAATATTGCTGTCAATGTTCATTGAATCGATTGCTAATTCCATCCAACATTCTACGTCACCAAGTCCTAGAAAAATGTGTTTCTGTGTATCATCTGGTTTTCCATTTGCACTAGAAGTATATAAAAAATTAGGAAAACGACTGTTATTTCCAAGCATCCACTTCCTAATAGCTACACTATGTAAACATGACATGTTTGAAGGTAGAAGTATCTAAATCGAAAATGGAATAGAGAAGGACTGGCAGAAACCCAATTTCCAGAAACGCCAAGTGTCACGAGCTATGAGGCTACCCACCATTGAACTATCTGCTTTTAACAGATGTGGCCCAATTCGATTCACTGGCACTTTCATTCCATAGCTGCTAGTGCTGTGATGCAACAAGCTTCGTGACAATGCAGATTTCTCTACAATAGTTCTACAAGGCAAATTTGAAGACCCAATTGCCCCACTACATACTTGCAATTCTTTATTTCCATGAATTTTTAACTCGTGGTGTCCAAAAGAACCATCAATATCATCGTTACTATACTTATTTAGTTGTTCAAGAACTTGAGAAGGAGTTAGGTTGTAGTCTTTAGCATGCTGCCATGGACAATCCTCATTATTGCATTTCCCATGATCCTCAAAATTACGAAGTGGCCAAAGGGATTAATAAACATGAATGCATGTAATTAATTTGTCAGGCACTCCATTTGCATTAATGAGAACAGAGTAAATCCTGTGTGACTTAAACATATCTAAAGGACTCTCATAAAGGATAAAATTTGTGACATGTTCTGGTGAAATATGCAAAATGGGCTGTGCCTTTTTCCCAGAAGCATTTGCTAACATACCATGTGCAGTTGAGAGAACATCCTTTTGATAGTCGGATACAACCTTTAGTTTTGATGAGGAGTTCCAAAAATCACCCTTGAGTGATTGACTAGTAGCTTCTTCAAAACAGTTTGTGATCACTGCCTTGATCTTTGTCTCAGAGGATTTTTCTTCAAGGGTCTTTTGAGCAACACCTTGCCTTAAGGTAACACTATGTACACACTATTGTGTGTAATCTTGATCTTCCAGATACAGATAAAGATCCACTCAGAACAGTTAAATCTGCAATAACTGCAAAATCAAACATCTCAAGCTGTTCACATTTTGTGTTTCCACCAAAGTGACCTGATGTTGCATGTTCTTCATCAGAATTTTTCCATATAGTTGTTGGGCACCCAATATGCAAATGAATTATAGCTAACATATAGAGTGTGCAATATTTATTGTCAACCCAACGAAGTCTTGTATTTCAAGGATAACATGCACAATATATGCTTAAACACTTAATTGCTGCAAATGAACAATCCTATTCTCTGTCCAGCTATGCTCATCCCAAGAACCCACTTAATCTAGTTTACCTTCTAAAAGATACAGTCACAATTACCTTCTGCTGTTCTTGATCTAGAAATTGAAAGCTTAATTAATTCATATCTAAATTACTTTTGCAGAAAATGAAGTCCTGTTTATCAATCCATCTAATGATTCACCCAACTATCTTGAATTAATTACTCTAGAAATTCAAAAGACAGAAATTGAGTGCAACTAATCTAGGAATTCAAGGTACAGGAATAAAGTTCTGCGATTATGAAAACAAAGCAACAAATTTGCAAGGATCTATGGAAACAATAATTAAAGGATTTGGGGATGGACAGGGCTATTCAACTACCACACAATTGCATAAGAAATATTATCTACACAGTCGACTGTTTTACCATGCCACTATAGCTTTCCAAGAGACACAATGAATAACACACTCTCAATCCACAATTGTCACAGTTTCCTATGGAGAAATGAAATTAAA
Organism: Pseudotsuga menziesii; assembly: GCA_001517045.1. Lineage (NCBI taxonomy): Eukaryota > Viridiplantae > Streptophyta > Pinopsida > Pinales > Pinaceae > Pseudotsuga > Pseudotsuga menziesii. The sequence continues at coordinate 422,021 of LPNX010681806.1, read as the reverse complement.
CATAACATCACACGACATAATAAATAAAATGCCTAATCTAACTCAGCAATCCCTGTGGGAATGCGGGCCCAGCCTTCACACAGAGATGCTGTATGAACACACGTTAAAAACCCTTAGATTTGAAGTAACTCTTTGTATTAAAAAGGCAGATCGATTACACAACTCTCAGGCACAACTAATACAATGAATTGGATACGGGTTCAACCCCTGGCTTCGAACAGTTCTCCATATTTATACAACGTAAATCATAACATCCTATCCCTATTATTGGGCAGCCATGAAGATCTCTCATCTTCAGGCACCCTAAATTACAACAGCTGTTACAAACGTGGTAGGATGAAAGATAAGAAATATAAGGAAACTGTTAATCGACCCAAGAGTAATGATATCTTCAGATAACAACTATACACGATCAACAACGCACTGTTGACCTCCAAATCTGACGCATTCTGTTGCAGCTATCTTTGTACAGCTTTTCCCGGGATAATATACTGGGACCGCATTCCTTGGGCAATGGTAGGATGGATGGTGATCAGCTTGAGCAATGGATTCCCATCCTTTTTGTAGCATGTTCAGCTAGATCTTCCTGCAGTCTATATACCTCAAAATACCTTTATAAACCATCATATGTTAGCATATTGAGAGATATAAAGATTTAATTACCACAATCATAAGTATTAATAAAATAAGACAATAACCATTCATACCTTGGTGGATTGAAGTGTAGAGTGAGGGTAAAAAATTTACTTGGCATGCTCAATGGGGTAGGATAGGGCAAAAAGGAGTGAATAAGGATGGTAAAAAAGGGCCATTTCTAGGCCCAACATCTCCCCCCAACTGTCCTGTTGCATGTCCTCATGCAACAACCTCCATTATTCTGAATCTGAATCTTGCACTGTGCTTTGTTCATAGAGAGAAGAGAAGTTGTAGGGGAACTCCGATGTTCCTTCTTTTTCTATGAACCCTCTATGGGCAACCCAATATCTCTAACATTGCTGCTCCTCTGCCTTGGTCAATGAGAAATCCATCCTATATGGTTTTGCTGGACACCAAATGAGGGGAAATTTAAATTTTAGGCCCAGCCAATTATCCCCACACTCCTTGATACATCCAACATAACCCTCAACCTTGGAAAGTGCCTATTCAAAATTTCTAAAATAATAGGGGTCTCTGCTCCTGAGAGTAGAAGAGGCAACCTGCCATATGTGCTTACTTCCTTCCAACACTGCTTGTTGGTATATAGAAATATGGTTGGTATAGGTAGAAATAACTTCCTTCTGCAGTTCCATTATGTGCCGAGTCTGGATGGGGAATAAGAGAAAACTCCTGTGCCGAGCAAGAAAAATACAAGGATTTTGAGGCTCACTTCGAACCCACAGATTAGAGTGAGCTTCATTGTGATAAAAGGTTTGAAAAGACCTTTCCCACTGAGCATGATTTCTCACAAAATAAGAAAAGGCCCTGAACTGAACATCTCCTGAAAAAGGAACAGGATTTGAATGGCGGTCCAGAGGACAAGAGATCTCATGCAAATATAATTCAGATAGAAAATTCTGATCTTCAAAACTGCTTCTTAAAAATGTTTCCAAGAATTTTGCTGAGGTTGACCTCCCTTCTTTCATAGCTCTCAACTTAAACCAAACAAATTGCTCAAATAGAAAGATAGGGTAAGAAGAAGAAGGTACCCTAGTGCCCAGGAGTTCTTAAGAAAGAGCATACATCTTCTCTTTTTCCTTCTGCATAGACTGGAGCTTTTTCAGGTCCCTTAATTTGCTCTGTAGCTCTTCTTCTCGAAGTCTCTGGATCATACATTCTTCTACCCATTTCTCCTCCAGTATCCTGATAATATTTTTATGCTCAGTAAGGGAAACTATCCCTTCTTGGTATTCCTCCACCTGGCTCTTCCATTTGCTTACCTCCATTCTCAGAATTGAAATTTCTGTTGTAGGGTTCAGGGCTTCTTCTTCATGATGCTCCTCCTTGTCAGAATCCAGGTTGATGAAATTTTGGAAGGGTTCATTCCATCCTTTGTCACCTGATGTGCCACATTGGACATCCTGCACATCTAAAGCTATTTCTGGTCGTGCCGGTTCTTGTGTGACATCAACCTCTTATGGACTTTCTTCAGCAACAACGTCCACCACTCCTAGAGATGATGGTTCTTGTGTAACAACATCTTCTTTCTGTAGTTCTTCCTTGGCAATTTTGGAAGATGATTGTGAGGACGTTGGTTCTCATGTGATAGCGCCTTGTTCTTCTTTTTCCTCACGCTACTAATATTGGATGCCTTCTTTAGTCTGCAACTGTTCCTCAAGGATTTCAGTATCACCTGAGGGTTGTGATTGAACTTGTTCATTTTCACCCCAATCCATATTAGGAATGACATCCACTTGTTTCATTTCTACTGCAATTCTCAGGGATGTTGATTCTTGTGTAACAACATCCTAATTTACTTCTTCGTCTCCCTGTTGTTGTGATTCCAATTCTAGGATCTCTGTGTCCTGAGACAAATCTAGAGTTGTAGTACAAAATTCTTCATTAAACTCCAGAGTGCCTTCAATTTCTGGTTCTCCTCCCCTCATTTGGGCAGCCATGTGAGCAAGAACATTCAAAGATGTTGGTTCTTGTGTGACAGCATCTTGTTTAACCTCATCATTACCTTGTTGTTGTGGTTCCACTTCTATGATTTCTGTGTCATGGGAGGATTCCGGGGTCACAGTGCAATCTTCATCCATAAAACCAGGAGTAACTTCCTCCCTTGGTTCCTCTATCCCAGAGTTAGTGGCAATTTTGGCAAGAATATTTAAAGATGCTGGTTCTTGTGTGACAATATCTTCTTTCTCTAAAGATTCCTCCTCCTGAAGTTTTCCTTGGGGATTTTCACCCTCTCCCAAATTGATAGTATTCAAGGATGTTGGTTCTTGTGTGACAACAACCTGTTCATCAAAAAATTCTTTCTCCTGCAGTTCTTCTTTGGGATTCTCACCATTAATAATATTGAAGGATGCTAGTTCTTGTGTAGCAGCATCTTGTTCATCTGCAACTTCCTTCTCCTGAAGTTTCTCTTTGGGAGTCCCATCATCTCTCAACTCAGGTTGTCCCAGTCCTTCCTCAGTTGTAGGTGCAGACTGTTGTGTTGTAAAGGCACGAATTACAATCTTGTAGCCTGATTCCTTAAATATTTCTCCATAGGTGGGACATACCACTCTTTCTTCCTCATTACCAGGCTCGGTAGGATCTGATCCTTCCACTTGATCTGTAGCTTCAACCAATGTGTGCAGCTTCCTTTCACCCTGTTTTCTGCACACTTCTTTCCAATTTTCCAATTCCTTTCTGAGTGTTTGGACTTCCTCTTTTAATAGCCTATTTTCAACTAGAAGTCCTTCGATTTGGGGTTCTTCTTCAATCGGCCCCTGTGGGGCATCAATTGGCCTGGGTTTAAGAATGGGGAACTCAATTTGTGCTTCTAAGGTTGCCCATATTTCCCTTGTTGCTTCTTCTGCTGCGATCGAACTGGTTCTTTTCCTTCTTATTGGTGGAGATACCTTAATTTCATCCTTTTTTCATCCTTTGATCTCCTCATTTTTCTTTGTGGTGCTGGAGTTTCTGGATTCACAGCTGAAGTAGAAGGAATATTCCTAGTTCCAGCATTTTCTTGTTCCTCGGGATGTTCTTCTTCAATCAAGGTTCCTCCCCATTCAGGTGAGGATTCAATGGTCACCAACTCAGTTTTTTCTTCTATTGCCATGGCTCTGTCATCTTCAGGTTCAATTTTCGCAACATCTAATGCTGCTCTAGTTTCACCCTCTGCTATCAGAGCTACCCTCCTATTTAGTTCTTCCACAGGGTTTTCATGTACATCTTCTCTCAATTGTTTTGCTTGTATCCCTGGTTGATCCTCTGATCCAGTCTCATCTCCCCCCCCAACTACATTGGAGGGGCTTCGAGCCTCCTATTGTTCTTCATTTCCCCCCAACTGTGGATGGATCTGCTCTTCTTCTATTGGAATACCGGGCAAAGGAACGGGTTTTTGAACTTGGGCTATAAATTGCTCCTAGGTTATATTGTGTTGTGCAAGGGTCCTTAAGATTATTAATTTAATGAGGCCATGGTGGGTAAGTGAGGAGACTGGATGTTTGGAAACTCGAACAAACCTCACCATGTGATGTAAATCATTAAGCAAATAATATGGAATATTTAACAAGACTCCGTGACGTAGATGAGAGAGCAAAGGGAATTCAGAATGATAGATTGCTTGGTACCTACCTTCGCAAGTGATGTATTTCTTGAGAAAAACATCAACTTGATTCCATGGCTGTGGCAATGATTGTAGCACTATCCCTCTTCACGTCCTTTGAACCTGCTCCCCTTCCATTAGAAAATCCTGTATTGCTGCAGTAGCAGGGGTTCGACGTCCGAACCAAGTTCTTCCTACCTGAGGAAGACCAATGAATTCAGCCATTATGGCTTCAAAAAATTCAATATGCAATCCCCAAACCTATGAATGGGTTTCTGTAAGATTCAAAGCGAACTGTAAAGCTGCTTCACAGTGAATTCCATTCAGGCGTTGAAAAAAATCCGTCCAACCGACGGCTTAAAAGATAGCGAAGAATGCAACATTTCTTCTGAGTTCTTGTGTGTTTGAAGGTTCATAACGAGCCGGAATACCCATGTTTCTATCTTCATAATTATATTACAGATTCTGACAATGGAGGTTATAGCACAGAGTATGCATGGACAGCTGAGAGGAGAGTTAGGCATATTCAGAAAGTTTCAGTGCACTAGATTATTTGAAATTTTATCCCAAATTGGGAAAGGTGGCGGTTATTAGGTAGCATAATTGGTCATTACGTCGCACGAGAAGAGAGTTAATCGATGCAATAATGGGCATAAAAAGGGAGGTATGACTGATATTGTCAAATCATATTGATACTTAATCAAGTAGTTAATCAAAGCCATACCTTCGAAAATGCACGATGGATGTCCTTTGGAGGATGATAGAGCATGTGATTGCAATCGTTGTGAAAACTGAACTCATGCGATGTGTAGTCATTAATTGTAATCATTATTACATGGGTGCTGTAATAACCTCTTCCGCCGGTGGACCAAAAACCACCGTGTTAAAATGGTCGGAAATATGATGAACATTACATTATGAGTCAAGTTGCTGGCATCAGGAATCAGAGCCATATCTAGAGGAGTTGCTATTTTGCAAAAATATCTGCTAATAACATAGGAGTCACAGCCACAGGCCATAAAGAAATCAAAGCAGAGGCGCGATGTTCAATGATAGAAAAATCAGCTAAATGTAGCGGAGTTGGAGCTGCCGGAAAAGATGTCCCAGCTACCGGAAAAGATGTCGCAGCTACCGAAAAAAAATGTCACAACTGCCGGAAAAGATGTTGCAGCTGTCGGAAAAAGGGATAAAAGAATGTTAACGGGCAGAAAGTGACTATGCTGCAGCTGCACGAAACGGAATGTGTGGGCAAAAGTAAAACAGGGTCACGACCGTGGAAATGGAAAAAGGTGGAGTTACATGGTGGTGCAGCTGCCGGAAACGGTGTTGCAGCTACTGGGAATGGTGTTGCAGCTACTGGGAATGGTGTTGCAGCTACCGAAAAAAGGTGTTGCAACTGCCGAAAAAAAGCGTTGTAGCTGCCGAAAAATGGGTGTCGCAGCTGCGACAAATTTATTTAAGGGAAAAAAAATTGGTGTAGGAAGTCATAGAAAAATGACTTTGGTCGACAGGCCCCCACCACTCTTGGGCGCTTTCCTACACATTTTAGACAAAAAAAACATAAAAATAGATCAGGTGCAAAAGAAAAGATAACATAACAAAAAAAAAAGAAAAAAAACAACATTTATTTATGTACAAAGATTTATATGCGATTTATGGTGATCAATTAAGGATTGACAGAGGCAGATAAAAATTCCTGCCCTTGTGCTAGCTAGTAATCTGGATCAGCGGAAATTTGTGAGATAAATCCATCCTTTGAAATGGGTTTATGGTACAGTCGCAACCTGTGACCATTGGCAAATATTGGTGCACAGCTTTCATCGATAGTTACTAGGTGGACTGTGCTATTATCAAATACCCTGTCTACTAGTTATGGGCCCAGCCATCTTGTGCGTAATTTGCCCTTGAAATATCTTTTGAATCTGGAATCATATAATAGTGCCTAGTATCCCTCATAGAAGACCTTCTTTTTGATGAATCGGTTGTGCCAATTGGATCTCTGTTGCTGAATTAACACTGTCTGGTCCACTGTAGCTAATCGATTCTCGTCCAGTTCATTCAGTTGGTTCAATCTTCTTTTTTGGGTTTCAGTTACATTTAGGTTTACCTCTATGTCCATCTTCAAGGTATTGATTTCGAATTCAATTGGGAAGATGGCACTTTTCCCATACACTAAGTTGTAAGGAGAGAAACCTGTGGTGTTATGCCAAGTGGTGTGATATGCCCATAACGCTTCTAGAAGTCTGTCATCCCAATCTCTACGATGGCTCTTGACCGTCTTGGTGAGGATAGCTTCAATGAATTTGTTAGTGCTTTCCACTTGGCCGTTGGCTTGGGGATGGTAAGGTGAAGTTACTCGATGCTGAACATGATACTTCCATAGCAGAGCTTCAAATTGATGCGACATAAACTGCGGTCCTCCATCAGTAACTACTTCCTTAGGTACCCCAAAATAGGTAAATATTTCACTGTACAAGAAGTCAATCACAGCCTGGTCATTAGCCTTCGCCAAAGCTACAGCTTCTACCCATTTTGTCATATAATCGATACAAACCAAGATGTATGCTTTCTGTTTGGAATGAGGGCTTATAGGACCAAAAAAATCTAGAGCCCATCTATCAAAGGGTTCAATTACTGATTGCAGTTGCAGAGGCATTTGATCTAATCTATTTGGCTGACCCATCCTTTGGCAACTATCACAAGACTGGACATATATTTTTGCATCCCTGAAAAGAGTAGGCCAATAATAGCCCATCCTCAACACTTTGTGTCCTGTTCTTCTGTCTGCAAAATTTCCCCCACAAGGTTCATCTTGGCAGGCCTTCAGTATATGGAAGATTTCATCTTCTCTTACACATCGTCTGATCTCAAGATCAAGGCCTGTGTAAAAGAGATGACCGTTTACCCAGCAGTACCTAGCACTTTACTGAATAATTTTCCTTTTTTCTCCTTTGGACATATGTTCCCGAAGCTTTCCTGCAACCAAGTAATTACAACATCTGCATACCAAGGAGAATGAGCTGAAACTGCAAATAAATGTTCTTTTGGAAAAGAGTCCTCAACAGGAAAATTATCATCATTGTTAGTGAAACGAGATAAAAAATCAGTGACAACATTTTCTTTTCCAGGTTTATCTATGATGGTAATATCAAATTCCTGTAATAATAAGAGCCATCTAGTCACTCTGGCATTAGTAATAGGTTTATTCATGAGATATTTAATGGCAGAGTGGTCAGTATGCACAAATGTAGGATATCCAATAATGTAATGTCGAAATTTGTTAATGGAGTAAAAAATATCTAGGAACTCCTCCTCAGTGACAGTGTAATTAAGTTCAGCAGGGGCTAATTTTTTACTAATATAATAAATTGCATAAGCTACTTGGCCATCCCGCTGACCTAAGACTGCTCCAATAGCAGTATCTGAAGCATCTGAAGAAATGTGGAAGGGTAGGGTCCAATCGGGTCCTCTTAAGATAGGAGCTGTGGACAGCTTCTCCTTAAGCTTAAGAAATGTTGTCTAGAATGCTTCATTCCAAACAAATTGCACATCCTTCATCAATAGTGAAAACAAAGGGGAGGCAAGTTTGGAAAAATTTTCTATAAATATTCGGTAATATCCCACATGCCCTAGGAAACTTCGCAGTTCTTTTTGAGTGGAAGGAGTAGGTATATTTTTTATTACCTTGATTTTTGAGGGATCCACCTGAATTCCATTATCAGAGATGAAGTGCCCCAATACTACTCCTTCACTCATCATCATACGGCACTTTTTAGTGCTTA
>LPNX010681806.1:389697-413971 GCA_001517045.1 Pseudotsuga menziesii | reverse complement strand
TAAAACCTTTTTCAAATTTTCCAGTGCTTCTTCAAAATCTTTGCCATAAGGAGTGAAATCATCCATAAAAATTTCCATACTGTCATTAACTAATTCTGAAAATATGCTGATAACAACTCTTTGAAATGTTGCTGGTGCATTACATAAACCAAAGAGAAGCCCTCTGTAAGCAAACGTTCCCCAGGGACATGTGAAGGTAGTTTTATCTTGGTCTTCAGGAGCAATTTGAATATGATTGTATCCGCTAAACCCATCTAGGAAGGAAAAGAACTTCTTCCCTGATAAGGTGTCAAGTACTTGATCGATAAAGGGAAAGGGAAAATGGTCTTTTTCTGTGGCTTTGTTCAGCTCCCTATAGTCGACACAGACTCTCCATTTACCATTTTTCTTAGGTACAATTACGAGCAGGGAGACCCACTCACTATCTGAAATAGGATATATAAATCCTACTTCCAAGAGTTTCTGAATTTCCTCCTTCACTATGTCCCTAATATTGGGGTTCATTCGTCGTTGAGTCTGGCACACAGGATGGGAGTCACTTTTAATATAAATATGATGGGTGCATAGGTTAGAGGGAATACCCCTCATGTCTGTATACTCCCAGGAAAATTCCCCCTTGTGTTCTTTCAAGAGACTGATCAGGCGCTTCTGTTCATCTAAGGAGAGGCCGGGGTTAATATTCAGGGTTCTTCAAGACTCTACCTCAATGGGGATACTTTTCGAATTTTTCAATACTGGGATTATGTGTGTGTCACCGACTAGTGCTTCTTCTGTGAGATTTTCTTGTTCTTCCTTACCCAGAGTAATGTTTAGGATTTGATAAACTTCTTTATTGACTGAGGTGGGTTCACTAATGAAATTATTAATGGCATCGTCTTCGGTTTCATCTTTAAAACTTAAGGCCTTCCCTATAGTTAATAATGGCTGAATGACCTCTTCTTCCTCTGGCTCCATCCATAAAGAAGTTTCAGCTTCTACGCTCGGCCGAGCTGAAGGGTAGAGAGTGAGGTTCTTTGTCTCAGTGCCATCTGATATGGTCATAGGCCCAGATCGACAGCTGATGCAACCATCAGCTGTGGCTAACCAAGGCCTTCCCAGGATCAGTGGGTGTCCTCCTAGATGTGACTTAGGTTGTAAAACCAAGAAGTCAGTAGGGTACTCCCAAGAATGAAATGATCAGATGACAAGATCATCCAAAATTCCCTCAGGTTTAATGGTGGATCTATTTGCCATTTCTAAAACGGTGGGAGTTGGCCTAAGATTAGAGAGCCCAAGTTTTCTTATAGTTTCAATTGTCATGACATTAATCACTGCTCCTAAATCTACCAGTACGTTGGGTATCTGTGTATGCCCAATCTGCACAGTAACAGTGGGATTCCCACGATCGTCATATTTAGCCAAAAGGGGTTTTCCCATTATCAATGCAGATAATTTCCCTATGACATGAACAGTGGGAGGAACATGAACAGTGGGAGGATCTCTAGGTTTCCTTCCTGGTATCTTTGTGCACAGATCCTGAACAGTTCTAGCATAGATAGGCACATCTTGAAGAGCTTGAAGGAGGGGAATTTTAACATAAAGATTCTTTAACTCTCCTAAGAGGTTAAATTGAGGTTGTCCCCCTACCCTTGGTAGCATTAATCTCTCGGGATACTGTGGTTGCCTAATCAATTGGGTAGGCTGTGTATCACTAGATATATCATGTTGTATTTCAGCTGACCCATTAGTGGGATGCTCAATATCTTCAATGATGGGGGTCGTATTAGATAGATGTTGTGGATTCACCCCTTCTTCATGTACAGGGGATGGAACATCTTCAATGATTACAGGCTCTACTATTTTTTTCGATCGTAATCGAATATCGTTACAAGGCACAGGAGAAAGGGAGTAGGCAGGCATGTTGACAGTCTCAAATTGATGGACTGTTTTATTGTTTGGGTTAGGATTAGGTTGAGCAGGCAGCTGAGGTCGTATCGGTATATTAGGGGCAACATTGTTCTGCAACTGCTGATGAGGATATTAAGGATATTGAGGAGGGTATGGTTGCTGTTGATGTGGAGGTTGTGGAGGAAAATGGTTCCTTGGATGGAAATTCCTCCATCCAGGAGACCAAGAAGTTGGTTGATGTGGTGGTTGAACCCAAGGATTCCAGGAGTTATAATTTTGCATGGAAGGTTGAGAGGGGTTCCATTGAGAATAAGATGAAGGTAATTGTGTATTCATGTTATGCATATTATTCCAATTATTCATGTTATTCAAAAATGGAAATGAGTCTGGAGTCATACCTTGATTTCATGGATGCTAGGGCTTCTTTGGTGCAATGAAGTAGGCCGGTTCCACCTCTGGAGTTGATTCCTGTAGAACAGCCTTCACTTAGGTAAGTGACGAGCATTCTTTTTTGTCGTTGTTCAGATCACACAACTAACACACTTTTTCCTTGTCGAGTGGGCACACCTTCAGAGGGTGGTTCTTTCTACATCGAGGGCTGAACACACCTAGTGTGAGATCCTCTACTGCCTGTTTTTGCTTTGCCCTTAGGACGTCGATTTTCGAGGAGATAGAGCTCATCATTTTTGTTTTGAAATTTTCAAGGAGGTTTCCTATCTCTGCACGGGTGGCTCCTCCATTGGATGACTTCTGAGTTCTGTCGAACACATCATGTTCTATCTTATCCCATTTGTCCCGTCTGTTATTACTGGAAGATCCCCTGGAGTATCTTTTACATAATTCCACAATATTATCGAAAGACTCCTTGGAGATATCCCCCTTTCCTAATAGGTTTAACATATCTAGGGAGTCATCTCTAATCCCAGGAAGCAGGATTATCTTGAGCACATCTAACCCCATGTTCGTCTGTCCAGCTCTTTGCACATTGTATGAAATCCTCTCTACAAAATCTTCCAGACTTTCGTCCTCCTTTTGCACCATTTTAAACAATTCTTCTCTCTTGTCCTTGGTGTTGCAATATTCCTGATAATTCTCTAGGAACACCTGTTTCATCCTGTCCCAATTAGTAACAGTTCCACCTCCTAGGCTCATGAACCAGCGTAATGCATTGTCCTTCAGAGTGGCAGGGAAGAGCTTCAGCTTTTGTGCATCGGTGATGTAGTCATAGCTACGATAGAGGATATCAAACTCAAAAAGAAATTCATCTAGATCCTTTGTCACTTTTCCATGAAAGTGAGGAAACACTGATGGCGATATATTTTTCATAGGGGCTGTCCCTTCCGGCTGTTGAATTGGGAACTGAAGTGTAGCCACCATTCCTTTAGGCAGGGAATGATCTTCAAGATGATGGTTTTCTCCCATCGCCTCTTCCTTGTCATATTCGTGTTTGTTACTCATTCCTTCTTTTATTTTCTCCTCTTCATTCTTCTCTTCACTCTTCTCTTTGTTATTCTCTTCGTTCCTCTCTTCGTTCTTCCAGTGATCAACAATTTTTTGATGGAACTATGTCCACTTCTCTTCAGTTACAACCTTTCTGTAAATGTGATAGATTGGACTTCGATCAATAGATCCTGCTGTACCAGCCTTGTCGTCCTCTGTAGGGGTATTTGAGGATGTTGCGAATGCTCGTGTGTTCTCCACTGTGGATCCTGACGCTGGAACCCCAGGATCGACAAGGCTTCTTTTGATAAGTGTTTCTTGATAACAATCCCTGGTAGAAGAATCAATTCTATAAACAAGATCATCAATGAATGTTCTTTTGCCCAATTGTGGACCTCGACCACGACCACGACCACCTGCACTGTTAGTATTTTGTGGGGTTTTGGGAGTTGGAAGATGATCACGCTTTACCCTTCTTGTATTCATACAACCAAAATCATTCCAACAAAAATTTAAAAGAGATTATATAGAAACAATTACAAGATGCAACTAATGATAGTGTTTAATTTTTATCCTTCCCCGGCAACGACGCCAAAATGTTGGGCACCCAATATGCAAGTGAATTACAGCTAACATACAGAGTGTGCAATATTTATTGTCAACCTAGGGAAGTCTTGTATTTCAAGGATAACATGCACAATATATGCTTAAACACTTAATTGATACAAATTAACAATCCTATTCTCTGTTCAGCTATGTTCATCCCAAGAATCCACTTAATCTAGTCTACCTTCTAAAAGATACAGTCACAATTACCTTCTGCTGTTCTTGATCTAGAAATTGAAAGCTTCATGAATTCATATCTAAATTACTTTTGTAGAAAATGAAGTCCTGTTTATCAATCCATATAATGATTCACCCAACTATCTTGATTTAATTACTCTAGAAATTCAAAAGACAAAAATTGGAATTAGATCTTTCTAGAAATTCAAGGTACAGAAATTGGGTGCAACTAATCTAGGAATTCAAGGTACATGAATAAAGTTCTGCGATTATGAAAACAAAGGAATGAATTTGCAAGGATCTATGGAAACAATAATTAAGGGATCTGGGGATGGATAGGGCTATTTAGCTACCACACAATTGCATAAGAAATATTATCTACACAGTCGACGGTTTTACCATGCCACTACAACTTTCCAAGAGACGCAATGAATAACACACTTTCAATCCACAACTGTCATAGCTTCCTATGGAGAAATGAAATTAAACATAACATCACACGACATAATAAATATTATGGCTAATCTAACTCAGCAATCCCTGTGGGAAGGTGGGCCCAGCCTTCACACAGAGATGTTGTATGAACACATGTTAAAAACCCTTAGATTTGAAGTAACTCTTTGTATTAAAAAGGCAGATCGATTACACAACTCTCAAGCACAGCTAATACAATGAATTGGATATGGGTTCAACCCCCGGCTCCAAACAGTTCTCCATATTTATACAATGTAAATCATAACATCCTATCCCTATTATTGGGCAGCCATGAAGATCTCTGATCTTCAGGCTCCCTAAATTACAACAACTATTACAAATGTGGAAGGATGAAAGATAAGAAATATAGGGAAACTGTTAATCAACCAAGGATTAATGATATCTTCAGATCACAACTATACATGATTTGAAACGCACTGTTGAACTCCAAATCTGACGCATTCTGTTGCAGCTATCTTTGTACAGCTTTGCCCGAGATAATACAATAGGACCGCATTCCTTGGGAAATGGTAGGATGGATGGCGATCAGCTTGAGCAATGAATTCCCATCCTTTTTGTAGCATGTTCAGCTGGATCTTCCTGCAGTCTATATACCCCAAAATACCTTTATTAACCATCATATGTTAGCATATTGAGAGATATAAAGCTTTAATTACCACAATCATAAGTATTAATAAAATAAGACAATAACCATTCATACCTTGGTGGATTGAAGAGTAGAGTGAGGGTAAAAAATTTATTTGGCATGCTCAATGGGGTAGGATAGGGTAAAAAGGAGTGAATAAGGATGGTAAAAAAGGGCCATTTCTGGGCCCAACAATAGTATTTTATTTTTTGATGGCACAACCTTCATCCACACTGCTCCCAGAATGAGATTTATCCTCATCCATTTCTTGAAACTTATCCTTATTATACATCATGCTGGACGAAGGCATCGTAAATCTCTTAACATTGATCTTTTGACACTCTATACTGCTAGCAAGGGATTTGTCACTATGGAAATTACTAGCACTGTCTTCTTGCATATCATTGTCAATTGTGTTACCCAAGTGTCGAGCAGTTGTTGTCTCCACAGCCTCTCCAGGAATTGCACAACACCTTTCAAGTGATTGAGAAGGATGACAAGCAAATGGTTGTTGTTTTCCTGTTAATTGAATGACATATTCCTCATGATCATCATTCTGACTATGAAATGACTCTATACTTGTTTCTGCACCTCGACTTGCAGTGATCTCTTCTTTGGTTTTTTCTGTTGGATATAAAGAATCTAAAACCAGATGCTCCTTTGAAGCAAATGCACCATCAACACCATGCTCAGAATGTGGAAATTTTTTAATGAGTTCTCTCCTCTGAGGAAAATGGTTAATTAGGTAGCAAGATATTCATGGTATCATTATAAGAACAATGAACGAGAGCTGGCATTTTCCAATCTGAAAAAATTCACCCAATAGCACACTATTGTCCTATAAACACAAACAATGGGTTTATTGGACTTACAAAGGATGAAGTCCCAATGACAGAAACAAGATTCACCCAATAGCACACTATCGTCCTATAAATACAAACAATGAAGTATAATGAGATGAGGCTTTATTATTTGAATGTGATTTTATTTCATTTAATTTATTGACTTTTCCTAAATTTGTGGATAAGTCAACCCAAGATAATTGAGAATCTAGGCTAGGTTAGGGTTCTTTTAAGTTTTATATTTGACTTTGAATTGCCCAACTATCTTTAAATAAGGTTCAAGGAGTTGAGAAAACGACCTAAATAAGCTAGCAAGGAGTATGCTCAAAGTTTTGAAGATTATTATTCTGATTTAGGTTTTTATCATCCTTGTAATTGTTTGTTATAGGGTTTGACAAAAAAAAAATGTTGACAACAGGGGATTATTTAAAGTGATAGAAGAGTTAGGAGGTTGATATCCTAAGATTGGTTTATTTTTTCCATGTGGATTATTTTTCATATTTCCATTAATGTATTTGATATGCACTCATATTGGTACTAAAAAGTGATTGCATATGCATGGATAGATCTAGCACTTCATAATCCAATCCTAAGCTCATTTCTCTTTTTCATCTTTTATGATATACTTGGCTAAGTTTGTAGAGTCTTGTAAACATTGTGGAAGTTTGGAGTCATTTATGTTCTAAGTATTCATAGTGGCTTGAAAAATAAATATCATCCCAAAGTGACTTATGATCCATAACCATAAATGTACATCACAAGTAACTCTCTTAAGTTTTTTCAAAGATTTAAAAGCTAGTGACTTAGTATCTCCACCCCACTTATACAAAAAGGAAATAAGCGATAGCGGTGACTCTCTCTTCAAACATAAAGTAGACATGGAGATACTTCGGTGGAACAACTTGAAGCAAACGTAGTAAGAATAGGGAAGAAGGTTGGATAGTTTTCCTAAGCAAATACTCCAAACCAATAGCATGTTTCTTGCTAATTTTGCACAGACATATATCACATTCTAAAAGATGAAATCAAAATCCAACAAATCTCCCTTTAACTGTTCCATTGAGCATTAATTTAGAAAAGTTGATGCATGCAAAGCAGAGTATAAAATATCTTAAAATATTTTTGATGCTTGTTTGCTTGTGTTCCAACTTCCAAGTTGAACAAATACAACAAATTGACATCTTTACAATCTGCACCAAGTGGATATCACAAGTGTATGTTAACATAATAGTATGTCCAATTCCTTTTTATCTAGTCTAAAGATCACCTCTTTGCATTCAGTACACTTTGCAAGCATTTAATTTAAGGGTCAATATGTTCCTACCATGGAAGTATTTTTTATCAACAATTGTAATTGTCACATGTGATTTAGAAGGTTTGAGCTTACGACCATTATTTCACTCTCTTTGGAATGTTTGAATTTGTAATAGTAGTATTCTAGGTGTATAAAAAAATATGGTATTCATAAAGTGTCAATGTAAATTGGGATGTCCACTTATTTTGGGAGTTATTGTCTGATATTATGCATTTTTTTCAAGAATCAAGTGGCACCACAGGATGGTAGAAAGGAATGTAAATGAAATCTTAATTGCTGAAAGAGATCGAGGTGAATGTTGAGATGCAATAGTTGAGATAAAGGTTAAAATGTTGGATTCACAGACTTACACTTTAAGAGTCGACAAGTGTGCAAGTATTTTTATTTCCTGGTCATCAATGCTTTTAATTTTATTTGGAGTTAAAAATGGATGAGGTCACAATAATTCCAAAGTTGTTAGGCTCCAAATGCTTATATTCTGTTACAACTTTTATGATAGCATTCAAAAAAGAAAAGCGCAAAGTGGAGGGAACATTAGAATATTATATTTTTGTACTTATTTATTTATGTATCTAACTTCAAGGTGTTCGCCGCATGATATCATTACATTTGCTCTATTGCTGAAAATACATTATCTTTTTATTTTTTAAATATTGTTCTTTCAAATCTGACTTGGCTTGTATAATGCGTTTTTATAATTTCTTTAGTCATCATCAATTGACTTTCAAGGTTTAATACCTCTAAAATTATGTTGCGCCTGTGATCTATCTATGCTAAATCCCAATGTAAAATTTTGATCCTTCTCATGGCGAGATTCAAGTTTGCTTTCAGATGTTCAACATGTGGGTTACGGTTATTCTAAAAATAACAGATGTTTGTCCCCTAAGTTGGATTTCATTGTAAAACTAGTTCGCAATATTTTATATCTGGACACTAGAAGAAGAGAACTGAATGTTATTCTCTTTCAATTTCTTTTGTTTGGACCATACTCACTAGACTCAGGATCATCAATAAATTGACATGGCAAAAGAATCAAAGTTTTGAATTGGATCAGGAAAAAATCAGCAAATATAAAATAAATATATACAAATATTTTGAATTAAAAACACTTTTCATTGATATTTGAAATAGCCACGTCCATATATTACAAGATTTCAATAGATCTTCAAAATTTCACAATGAATAGGTATCATTTATAATATGATGATAATCTTGATTCTCATCTGTAAGGTGAGTCCAGAATCTAGATAAAAATTTGTCTAAGTTAACCCTGCCCAAGTAGCCTCTTTGTGGATGATTTGGTCAGTGTCCCTTCACACCAGCAAGTAGAAAACACCTCTATCAAGCAAAAGAATGAGAAAAAACAGTGAAAATTGGGTTTAAAACCTTTTCCTGGGTGCAGACTTCCATAAATTGCTAGTCAAGGGTTAAGTCATGATTTTGACTTTTGATGACTGAGTCAACTTGGTCAACCCAAGTCAAACTTAGAAAGTTTTGAATTGGACCTTTTGACTGCACAGTCCAATTTAAATCAGAAAATCACAATTTGACTCACAATTCCTATGACTTCGGTTTGGACTCTTTGAAGCTACATTGCAGGGGAGCCCTGGCCTCTCACACTTTGTTCTCGAAGCATCTCCGAGAGGGAGTGTTCAGGAAGTGCCCTTAGGAGTATGCTCTCAGGGTATTTGAGGTGCTTCCAGGGTGCTCCTTAAATGATAACATAACATTCTTAATGTATAAGGGTAGAAAGAGAAAATCCTTAATTTTTTTTATATTATTATTAATTGTTTCAGGATGTTTGAGATGGGTTCCAACCTCATCAAACCTCATTTGAAGAAAATAACATCCCATCCAAAAATTTAAATTCAACAAAAATAGCAGTTTTCAGCACTCTAGCAAACAGAACAACACCGAACCAAATATAAGTCCACTAAACCATCAAAAGACACTAAATGCCACTATGCCCTTTTGCCACATGTCATCTTACTTAAGGAGCACTGACCTCCACAAATATAGGAACTGAGGAATATCTAGATTTTCCTTTGAAGGACTTGCCGCTAACATCATGCACTCAAAACGATGGTTAAGCAAGAGCCAAAGTTATATGATTTCTTGTAGAACAACTGAAATATTGTAATTGGGATCTTGGAAAGGATAATAGCATGTTTTCCCTGCCATCTCATGTTTTGAATCTAATTTTACATGAATACAATACAACTTGTGAAATTGCTGCTGACAATGGTCTTGTTAGTATTTTGCTGGATATCTTGTCTTGTTTTTACCTAGATCCATAAAAAAGTGACAGCTTTCCAGATTTTAAGTATGTGATCCCCATGCTACTAGTTGTTGATAATTTTCTATAGTTGAAGCAAAAATTTGATTCTAATATTATGATATTTAAACAGTCCAAGAAAAAATATGGTGATGTTGAGAATACTAAGAATTTGGAGTCTAATCATCTAAATCATACAACGCACATGTTGGTTGTGCCTGAAGGGTACATAACTACTGAAGAGTAGAAGAAAACTATTAACATAGTCTGCAACTTCATTTAGATGAATCTTGCCTCAACTGTTGTACAAGCTCTTCTCCAACTATGTGTAAGGCTAAAAAGGGTGCATGCCATAGCATTGTGTTTCCTTGAAATAGGTGTATTGGTTTCTTTGCTCATCTTTCCTACTAGTTTCTTATTTTCAGGGTTTAATAGTGTTGCATCAACTATTGTTTGTCATATTCTTAAGGATCCTCATATGCTTTAGGCAGTTATGGAGTCAAAAATTTGACAAGATATTGTAGCTACTTTAAATCAAAATATAAGTGGAAGGTTGAGTCCTCATACTTTTATCTCAAACTTAGCTCTTGTTATCTCAAAATTAGCTTGGTTGAGATGAAGGTGATTTTTTGTTTGATTCATTTCATGTGATGCCTATTGAAAAAGTTTTTGGGGAAAATTGATGATAGGGAAGTACTACCTCTATCTATAATCTTATAGGAAGGACTGATGATTGTGGAACGACATTTCAACATCCAATTCTCATTAGACCATCTACCCCATTTAGATCAGTTTTTTGTTGAGTAATATGTAATTTTTAAAATTTTTGGTTGTTGAAAGTCTACTAGATTACAAATTGTTTTTCTTGGATTCGAACTTTAGAATTCATAGTTTAAGGACATATATAATGTAATGTGTCTATGATTGCAGAGAATGATAGGGTTGTAGCAGAGAGTACTATTGAAAGTACTTCAGATCCGTCCCATTTGGATTATATTTACTGAACACTTCGAAGTGGGCGACCAATAAATTGTTTGAGTAGCTGGGTTGATGATAGTCAGTAACTTAGAGGAATGAGTGGCACTACAATAGAATTAGGAATTGAGGATAATTTTGTTTCTCAGTTATAGAGCGCTCAACTAGTTGATGACACGATCAGATTAGGCCCATGATACCACCATATCACAAGAAAAAGGTGATGCTACTGCCTCACAAGCTACAGATGTTGGTACTGTAATGATAGAAACTTTACAATCATAAGAAAATGATATACAGAGAACCAAGGAATGTAATCACTCCCATGTTGAAGATAATGCAATATTTCATCCTTTGTCGACCATTAGATACTCAAAGTTGTGTATTGATCCTTTTTAACATTATAGAGGACTTTGTAAGTTAGGTTCCCAAATTCTTAAAGGGCTCTAGCTCAATGGAAGAGTGCCTGCCTTACAAGCAGGAGGTTGGTGGTTCGATTCCTCCATGCCCTAATGATATTATAATATCAGTTAAAAACAATTAAATTAGTAAGCAAAAAATAAAAGATAGGTGACCAAACAAAATGACCAAAACTCGTATATAAAATTACTAAAACCGACTAAATTAGTGACCAAAACATGAGAGATGTGAAACTAGGCATTAAAAAATATGCAACACGTGGTGCTAATGATGAAGCCAAACATGATGTTGATATGGTAGCAAAATAAGACATTACTTTGGATGCAAAACATGGCGCTACATAGGAAGCAAAATATGGTGCAACAATAGAAGAAATATCTGGTGTCATTTTGGTAGCAAAACATGATGCAAAAAAGGAAGCAAAAATTGGTGCAAAAAAGGAAGCAAAAATTGGTGCAAATTTGGAAGCAAAAATTGGCACATATTTGGAAGTAAAACATGGTGCAAAATGGGATACTGAAGTGGTAGCAAAAATGGATGCAATATTGGATGTTAACATGGTGCTATTAAGGATGCAAATATGGCGCTAACAACAGTGTCATTTAAGAAGCAAAAGTAGACACTCACTAGGAAGCACGATATGACGTTATTTAGGAAGCAAACCTTGACGTTGTTTAGGAAGAAAAGTTGGATGCTATTATGGAAGCAAACCTCGACGTTGTTTAGGAAGCAAAGTTGGATGCTATTTTGGAAGCAAAAAAAGAGACGCTATTTTGGATGCCATAAAGGATGCTATTTAGGAAGCAAAAAAAGATGTTTTTTGAGATGCTTTAAGTTTTGTCCATGATGCATCCCATTTAGCGTCTAGTTTGACCACTCAATGTAAAAAAAATACACTAAAAAGGGATGCTAATTCCAGGATTTGTTGTAGGGTTGTTTGGAGTGGAATTAGATCTGAACTAGCTTGATAAACCTAGTGTAGGAAGGAACCTCACAAATATATCTAGAGGTGCTATTTTTATCCTTGCATAACCTGAACAACACTGGAAGGGAAGGCATAGCCTAAGGGGCTGTGTAGCAGAGAAGGGGATGCTTCCTTGTGTTGGGTGTGTAGAAGTTTTAGGAGCCAAGACTGATCTAGTGCAGGTGTCCACAGCTCGGTGGTTGAGCTCACTAGCTTAGAATTTCAAGTTTTCCAGTTCCTTTGCAACCCGATAAACCCATATGTTAGTTGGCTTGGCTGGTCTTTAATGAGAATGTTGGCTTGACTGACTACAGTTTGATAAACCCAACAATATATTGGCTTGTTTGTTTATATCTTGATAAACCCAACTGTGTTGGCTTGGATGAGTTTGGTTGTATTCTTGGCTATGCGTGAGCCTGCCAGTATCCCTTATTCCTTGTGGGAATCATGCCCAGCTTGAGGGTGCTAGTGCTGCTAAGAGATTGATGAGCGCACTGGCCTATGGTTGGGTGGAGCGTTGCAACGACGTAGCTAGTTGCAGAACAACTTCTTTCAAAGATAAGTATATCTGTGTTAATCTCTGGAAATTGTATTTGCTTCATGAAATATGATGAACATGTTTAATGTGTTGAATTGATGAATTGATTCCGCTGTATAATTGAAATTGTATGCATCTATGTATGTTTTGTTCAATGCATTTTTAAATTAAGTTATGGTGCTTAGATGGCCGGATTGGTGATGGCCTGAATGATCAAATATGTCCAAGACTTCTGTTAGCAGGTTGAATTTCCATAGAAATCTCCTTCCGTGACTTTCCTTTTGGCAACTTGTGGGATGTGGGATGCGGGATGCAGAAACACCCTTCTGTGGATTCCCTTCCCCGCAGATTTCCTTCCGCAACCCACCTTTCCGCATGCGGGATAGAACTTCGTGATCTATAATTCTGTAATTGAGTATTTCTGCAACGGTCTATCCGCATGCAGGATGCGGACTGCAAGATGCGGGATGAGGGACCGAAATTTTCATATCTCCCCAATTCCGCAGATTCAAGTTTTCTGCATCGTTGATTTTTGCGCGTTGATTCTCAGCCGTTGATCTGTTCCCAGTTGCGGAACAGATTGTGACCATCGATTTTTGTCACGATTTTTGCTCTGTCGTTCGATCTCCTCTAAGATATTTCTTCATAGATTGTCGAGTTGATCAATGGTGGATGGGAGGGGACGTGACAATGTGGTAGCAGAACATGAATGTTGAGGAGTACTTCATAGCCATGCCCTGTGTTTCAAAGAACGACAAAGGTTCCGTAGGAAATTTTTAATTTTGCATGATAATAGGGGTATGGGTACGTGACACTTGGAAGGTGAAGAGTTATCGAATTATATATCATGAGCCCAAGGATTTGAATGGGTGAGGAGGAGTAACTCCCCATAGAAGAGGAAGAGTCTAGGAAGAAACTAGGTGCCATGTGGAGCTAGATTCGCCGTGCTTTATGAAAAAAACGATGGAAGATTCTATGACAAGTCAGACCTAATTGCAAACCTGATTGGAGACTTATGAAAACCTGAAATTTAAGGGATAAAAATAGCCTGTAAGAGGACACATTTGGGACTAGGTTCCAACCATTCAAATTTGGTGGAAGATGAAGGGTTGAGGAGAAGGCCAAGTGACACAGAGGTTACTAAACATCAAGGATGAGGTGGAGGAAGCCTATGGGATTGAATTTGACCTTGGAGCACCTTAGGAGGGTTATAAAAATATGTCATGATGAATGGAAATGGATTTAGATCATTTGTGAATTTTCCTTTGGAATTCGGAGAGCATTAGCTTGTCCTTTGCATGATGAGTGTACACTTACCTTGCTAGTGAGCCAATTTCAAGAGAGTGAGATTCTCATAAAAGTTGGCTATGGGAGATGCCATTCAGACCTCTCATTTGGAGCTTCATGGAGTGTTTTGTTGCAGATAGGAGGGTGCTTCTGTTCATGACCCATCTCTCCTCCCATTCTCTCAATTTCCACTTCCATATTTCCATGTTTTTCTATGAAGGCACACTTGTGTGAATGGTGGTGTTGCTGCTGCAACTATTTCCCAATTTTTTTTTCATATCTGGACTCCCCTTATATTTCTAGTCTTCAGTTTTTCTTAAGTTCCCTTTTACTTCTTTCTGACTTAGTTTCTTTTTGTAAATCCTAAAATATTTTAGAGGAAAACTCATTTTTTCCACCTGATGTATCGGAGTTTATCCGATGCAGCGGAGGTCCTACCCGATCCGCCTACTGATCTTTCTATTTTTTAGCTTTTCGGATGACTCACGTGATTTTACCGATACGTCAGTTAAACTATGGTGTCCGCATCCAATGTTGTCAGAAGGTAGGTCCTTTTCCTTTGAATGGCTTGTTGAAAACCTTTCCGATGAACCAGATTAACTTAAGGTTAGCTGAGATTCCGCAGTGAGGATTCATGGCATCTAATGGAGAATCTGCGGTGAGAAGATTTGTTGTCGACGTTTCGAACCAAGCGTGGTTCATCTTCAGGACAAGGCGATGCCTGGAGATTGTACCTCTTTCATTGGTGTGTATTAATATAGGAATCGTCACTTTCGCTTGAGATGGCCGACAAGGTTTGTCTTGTCCATGGAAAAATTAGGGTTAATAATTTAATGATTAATATAATTTATTGGTTTTTATTGTTTTTTATAATCATAATTAATTTATTTATACTTTGGGATAATAAACTTATTAAGAATTTGTAAAAAAAAAAAATTTAAAAATTTATTTATCAAGGTTTTTTTAAAAATTTTAAATTTTTTTAACAATTGTTATTATAGGTTTTTTATTTTATAAAAATGTAAACCTTTATTGATTTTAGGTTCAATAAATTTAATTTAATCATTTTATTATTTTATTTTAAATAATTTATGTTTAGTTTTTAATAAATTATTTTAAATCTTTTAAATTCTTTCTTTTTAAAAATAATTTCTTATTATATTATTTTAAAATTAACTTATTTTAATTTATTAAGGGAAATATAATTAAAAAATTATTAAGGGAAATAAAATTAACCACTGTTTTGGAAGAATTAAATGAGTTCTCCGACAAAGCCATGACCGCTGTTTCAAATGAATTTCTTGTCCACACCTGATGTTTCTTGGAAGCCCAGACGATACCGTGCTAAGACATTTGAGTTCATTTCTGGAAGAAAATTTTCTTGTCATCCGAGGAGTGTTGGATTGATTCAAGTTTTCCATGTGATACTATTAGATACACTTGTTCCATCTCACCCAATTGGCTCTGGAGGGTTCGTCCGATACCCCACGGATAGAAACTATTGAAGCCACCAATACGTTTCAGTGGTGAAGGTCATACTCCATCGGATGAACGTCGGATACCTCTCCAATTTTCACCCGATGCCATCGTTTTTATTTTGAGTATGGTGCCGATGCATTGTCTCGATTAAATTCCATTCAGGTCTCACGCGTGGACCATTTATAAACCCTATGGCCAAGTATTTTTAAGCACAAAAGGCACTTGTCAAGGTCATTTGTTGTTCGTTGAAGTTGTTTGTTTTTCTAAGAAAGATGTCATTCGTGTTGTGGATCCAGTCAACCGTGTGGGGATTGTGCATGTTCCATCCTGTCATTCTCTTCACTAGGTAGGTTTTCATCTTCATGCCCAGTCATCTTGATGTTATTGGGGTTTTGGGTTTTAGGTTTTTTACCTTAGTTTCTGTAATGTCCCAAATTTTGCATTGGGTCACAATGGCCAAATCACATTTTCCATGTTCATGAAAGTTGTCAAAGGGATGCTAAAAGCCAAATAATTGCCAAGGAGGAAAATCACTAGTTTCCTAGGTTGGGGGTGGAACCTTTGATATTTGGAATAAGGGGGATAATAAATGATGTTTAGATATTATAAGGGGATAAATATTTAATAATGTAGCTTATTAAATAAATACAAGAGAAAATGGAAGTGGCAATGGAGCATGAAGACACATGGAGACTATGGGGCCAACACTAGCCAGAATTCATATGTTAAATGGTATCTTTCTCTTGCAAATTCGAATATATGGGAAGCCTAATGTTTTTGTATGGATTATGAGGTTACTATACTTGTCCATATACTTCATATGTCGAATTTGGGATGAATTGTAACTTACATGGGAGAGGAAGATCCATATGGGAGTTTCATGGACACTTGGCTAGATTCCCCTTACATTTATGACATCTATGACACCAATGATGGAGATTCTATGACAGTTATGACACAAGTCAGATCTGAAGGCTGAAATACTGACATACTGACATTTCAGGACTGAATAGAGCATCTTAGAGGTCGAATTTGGGAGTTGGAGAAGGCCAATAGGCTCCTACTCAAATTTGGGAGAAGAGGGAAGGTGAAGAGAGAGGCCACATGGCATAACATGAGAAGCCACACCAATTCGACTTGTATTTGGTTTATGGATGGATTTGGAACCTTATAAGACTAATAATTTTTATAAAATACAGGGATCAGCCATGAGAAGAAGCTTTTGCTCATTTGTGAATTGTGAGAGCTAGTGGATGACTAGTTTTCTTGCTTAAGCCAATTTCGAGGGTGAAAGATTCCCATCCTAGTTGGTGTTTGGAAATGCCACTCAAGTATTTCATGGATATTTAATGGAGTATTTTTTTTAGGTTTAAGCTACAGGAAATCATGTGGATTCTTCTATGGCAGCACTCTCTCTCAACTATTTTCAGTTTTCACACCATATTCATGCCAATGGAGGGATTGCGCTTTGGGTCAGCTATTGATCTCTTTGGGGAAGATTATAATGCAAATTATATTATGTGATGATTTATATTCTATTTATTTCATGTTTATAATACTCTCATGTTGAAATACCCAAAACAATTCATGTAAAAATGTTGAACAATGAAGAAATAGTGTCATTTCCCCACTATCTTGTTGTGAACAATTGTCATGCTGAT
Source organism: Pseudotsuga menziesii (assembly GCA_001517045.1). NCBI lineage: Eukaryota > Viridiplantae > Streptophyta > Pinopsida > Pinales > Pinaceae > Pseudotsuga > Pseudotsuga menziesii. The sequence goes on along the minus strand of LPNX010681806.1, from coordinate 396,985 downwards.
GATTTTGAATTGGGAGAGACTTTCATTGTCCATTTCTGATTGTAATCAGTTAAATATTATATTTTATTCATTCTCATAAAGTTTCAAGTCGAAATTCCCAAGAGTTGTATGTCAAAATGACTTTTAATGAGCAAACAATGACCATTTCCACTGCATTTTGATATATTCCATGGTAATGCTTATTATTTTGAATGTAGGAATGTATATATGATAAATGTATGATGTATGGATTTTAATTAATTTTTATTTAAATTCTCATTTTCATTACTTAAGCATTGGAATCCATTTTACTCATTTTTATTGCATTGGGAGAAGATTTGGTGCATTTTCCCCAAGGGTCGAAATTGTGACCTGGGAGTTGTTTTGGAAAGAGTCATAACAGCCTGTATAAACTGAACCATGATGCATATGAGACTTTGAAAAGGTACCTTACACATACCCATCCTCTTTTCATAAATGCAAGTGACTTTTGGATCATTTGTGAAGCAATTTCCGGCAATTACCCAGGGGAAATTGGAGCCCCAATTTGCTAGTAAAGACTCTTACTTTGAACAGAAAATTAAACAAGTTTACAGAAGTAATTGGGAGGTAAAAAAACATACATGAAAATAATATTTAAGTTATATTATCATGCATGTACCTTCAGAGAAAATTTGGAAGCATTTGGGTCAATTTGGAGGTCTAGACATCAAAACTAGTCAAGAGCCAAAATTATGAAAAAAATGAAAAATTGGGCATTTAAACAACATTCAAAAAAAGGACATTACAGTGGTATTAGAGCATGATCTTGGCACCTGATGTGGTCTGATATTTATGAGTACAATAATTCAGGGACCACAATTATATATTGAAACTAAAAGTGCTTTTGTTGAAGAGGAAAAACAAAAAGTAGGAGAAGAAGGCAATTTTTTGGAAACTATGACTAGGCATGGAAAGAGAACCTCATATGATGGCGAGGAGATAATAAAAAGCATGGAACCTATATTTGAAGACATGAACAAGAATATTATGAAAGGATTTGAATTTTTGGCTATCCAAAGTTGGGAAAAATATATTGATTTTAAGAAAACCAAGGGGAAAAATGCATTAGTTTGCTTGAAGGGGCAAAAGGAGGAGACCCATGAACCACCTAGTTCTAAAATAGGTGGAGTAGAAGAAGTAGTACATGAAGATGATCTAAATTCACTCCCAAGTGACTCTGAAAAATATGAAGAGACATCACATGAGTATGAAGAAGTTTTTATTGAAAATACTGAAGATAATTTTGAGACACATGCTACCTTGGAAATGAAACAAAGAGCATCTACTGAGGGATGCTTGAACTATGAAGGAGTACCTACTGATGGGTTCTCACAAATCTATGTTGGTGACATAGATATCAGATTTAAAACTGTTGCTGCAAGCCAGAATTCCATTAAACATGAAAATGAAGACCTTGTAGCAGTTGAAGAAGAAACAAGATCAACTTCCCCATCACCACTTGAGCTTCATGAAGTTGGTCCAAGCAAGAAGGAAGAAGATGAGGAGGTTCATTTGCAAGAGCCTAATTTTCTTGAAGGGTCCTTAAATATGAATGAAAAGAAGATCCAAGAGGCCCTTAGCATACTCCATGACACTCAAGCATTGGTATCAAATTCTTGTTGGAGAGCTACTTCCTTGGAGGATCCATCCTTCCTTGAAGACATGGAGAAGATCCAAAGAGAAATGTGCAACATCAAAGGTAATTTCATGTCTTTGATTTTTGATAGAAAAAATGTCATTGAGCTTATTTAATGGTTACATGAATCCTACTTGAAGAATAATGAAGTTATTGATAAGCTCACAATTCAAAATGAGCAACTTCTTGAAAAGTTGCAAGACACTTGTTTTTCCTCCAATGTTTCAGATTTTCATAAGGTGGATTGCTTGGAGGATTCTCATGACATGATGGATAATGAGAAACATGAAAACTTGTAGGTTATTTATGTTCTTGAGGATTATAGTGATGAGATCCAATCACTATTAATGGTGGAAGAGGAACTTGAGTTGCCCCTTGAAAATGGTTACACAATTTTTGAAGAAGTGCATAATTCCAACACCTTGGAACCAACCCATGAGGAAATTTTTGCATTTTCTAGGGAGGTGAATAACCCTACCCCTATGGATACTTTACATTATGAAAATTTTCCACTTACTGATCATTTGGGTGAGTTGGTTCTTTCTCCTACATCCTACACTTTTAAATTTTGCAGCATTCATCCTAATGAAGTATGGGTGAAAGGTTTCTTTTTGATGGTGCCACATGAAGAGCATGGAAATTCTATTTCTCCTTTTGATGATGGAATTATTAGAGAGCCATCTTATTTACATTTTAAGCAGCATCCTTGTTTACATTATGATTATACACATCTACATGGGTGCACCTATGATGTTCATTTGAGTCACTTGAAGACTCGTGGTTTTTCTTGCTCAACACTTGGTTCATTTGATGTTGGAGGAACTTCATCCAACACTTGGGTGAAGAGCGATATGGTCGAGGAAAATTATTATTGGCAGCAACATCCTCTGTTATTTCATGATGATATACATATTCATGGGTGTATTTATGATACTTCTTTGAGACACTTGAAGTCTTCGTGTTTTATTTGCTCCTTATTTGGTTCATATTTTGGTGGAGGTTCTTCATTCACTTCTTGGATGAAAGAAAAAATGGCTGATTATTATTTTGATGCATATTACATTATTTGGGAGCAGAATTATAGGACATGGGATCCTCACCTATGTCATTGGAGCATATTTTATTGGTCACTTGAATCATGTATGTACTTGGCAAATGGTAGTCTACTCACTGGGAGGTATAAGCACTTTCATGATTTCTTGGTGAGGAACTTCCTTGATGTACATTCTTATTATGTTGTTATATACTTTGATGATATATATTATGCACTCATGATTTTTGGAAGAATGCATACAAGAAAATGGGATCCAGGAATTCTCTTTCCAAATGGTATGGGTTGGAGAGCACTCTTAATTGTTGGAGTGCAATACAAGTAATGGGACCCTGGCATAGTTTTTAGTCCCATTGATTTCAAATTCTTTGGGAAACAAGTAGTATGGGAGATGGATTCCCCATTTAATAAGGTGATGTTAATCAGAGTAGTGCAGCAGCAAGAATGGTGGTTCCTCTCTAAAATCTTCATGGAATCTCAAAGACTCAAGGTGGGCAGCTCAGTGGCAACTTCAAAGAACCATACAAAAAGCAGGTTCTTCAACAACCATGTTTGAAATTGCTTGAGGACAAGCAATATTGGGAAGGGAGGATTTGTAATGTCCCAAATTTTGCATTGGGTCACAATGGACAAATCACATTTTCCATGTTCATGAAAGTTGTCAAAGGGATGCTAAAAGTCAAATAATTGCCAAGGAGGAAAATCACTAGTTCCCTAGGTTGGGGGTGGAAGCTTTGATATTTGGAATAAGGGGGATAATAAATGATGTTTAGACATTAGAAGGGGATAAATATTTAATAATTTATCTTATTAAATAAATACAAGAGAAATGGAAGTGGAAATGGAGCATGAAGACACATGGAGACTATGGGGCCCACACTAGCGAGAATTCCTATGTTAAATGGTATCTTTCTCTTGCAAATTCGAATATATGGGAAGCCTAATGTTTTTGTATGGATTATGAGGTTAATATAATTGTCAATATACTTCATAGGTCTAATTTGGGATGAATTGTAACTTACATGGGAGAGGAAGAGCCAAATGGGAGTTTCATGGACACTTGGCTAGATTCCCCTTACATTTATGACATCTATGACACCAATGATGGAGATTCTATGACAGTTATAACACAAGTCAGATATGAAGGCTGAAATACTAACATAATGACATGTTGGGACTGAATAGAGCATCTTAGAGGTCGAATTTGGGAGTTGGAGAAGGCCAAGAGGCTCCTACTCAAATTTGGGAGAAGAGGGAAGGTGAAGAGAGAGGCCACATGGCATAGCATGAGAAGCCACATCAATTTGACTTGGATTTGGAACCTTATAAGACTAATAGTGTTTATAAAATACAGGGATCAGCCATGAGAAGAAGCTTTTTCTCATTTGTGAAATTGTCATTTGTGAATTGTGATAGCTAGTGGATGACTAGTTTTCTTACTTAAGCCAATTTCGAGGGTGAAAGATTCCCATCCTAGTTGGTGTTTGGAAAGGCCACTCAGGTATTTCATGGAGATTTAATGGAGCATTTGTTTGTAGGTTTAGATTGATACTTGAGACTTCTTGACTTTTGTTTATGTCAGTCTTTTTGCTCAGTCTCTTCATTCCAAAGTTGTTGACTTGTTTACTTTTGTAAGCCTTCTTTTCAAGAGAGGTTGATATCTAAATTTAGGGAAACCTAGGGTTTGGTTGTGGGGTGTAGAGTAGTTGTCTATTTTCTTTGCTTATAGTAATTGCTTGCATTAGTTGATAGGCTGATTTTTATTTTGCATTTATAAAAGAAAAAGACAAAAACACATGTTTGCTTTATATGCATGTAGATTAGGTTTTTAGTCTAGATTGCATGGCATATCATTGTTTTTGAAAAAATAAAAATTAAAAGAATTTGTTCTTTTACGGCTTTCAAGTTTCTATTTGAAAAAGAAAAATAAAGAGAATTGTTTTTGCTTTTTGCATTTCATGTCTCTTTGCTTAGTCATTTTGTTTCAATTTTGAGTCAAAACACCACATAAGTTTCATGCCATTTACCCTTTGACTAAAAACAACCCTTAAAATAAACGATATAATTTTAAAAATTGCTAGTAAGTTTTATTTTATATGGTCATACACCAACTAGCTTAGGCTAGACTTGTGGATTAGGGAGTTTCAACTCTCCACAAGTGTTAAATTCAGACGTAGTTGGCCAATCACTAGGTAAATCCTTGACTTTATCGACTGTATCTGGGAAGCTCCTCTCAAACGGGAGTTAAGCACTAGGCCGCGTGGAGGCTTGGACAGAGGAGATAACCCTACGAATCCTTGTCAAAACGTAACTTAGGACTTTTATGCATCCGAGGATTCTGTCCTAGACAGAGTTTCGGGCTCAGCTACCCTGCCCATGCGTACGAGTTCAGCTGACGACTGTCCCCCCAGACTGTCAATATAGCTAAGGTAGCCTTTAGTCTCTTTGACATATAGGGTTCATACACAGGTACACCGGAAGGTTATTTCTGGTTGACCTTGGAGGGGCTTGGAAGGTAACCCCGGTAGAAAGTGTGGGAGGGCGGTGGGTGATTCCTCCGCTTATGCTTAAGAACATCTATAGGGATGCCAAGTAACTGTCTCTCAAATTTCTTCTGGAAAGTATATCTTATACCTATTTGTCTGTTTGGCTTTAGGAATTTTTTAGTGAGTGCTGTGTGGTTTGTCTGTACTTAGTGTGCCTTTAGGTGTGTGCTTTGTAATTTTGGTTGTCTATCAACCTCAGACTTTGTATCCTAGTTTGAAACTATGGCTAACACCCCTTCTAACACCAGCCAAGAGATCCCCATGCTGGGAACTCCTTGTACTATTCCTCTCACGGGGAATGTTGGTGTTCCCTTGATGGCCACCCTAAATCTACCTAGATTCACCTTAGGGCTACCAGTGTGGTTGTTTTCCACTCCATCTGTCCTGAATGCTCCTGATGCTTCTCAAGCAAGCTCCTTATATCAAGGGCATTAAAACACTGCTTCCCCTTCACCTGTAGTTGATTCTCCTCCCCCTTCTACCTCATGCGGTGAAAGTACTGATACTAGTAATCGGTAGTCTAAAAGGAGTAAAAGAAGGAGGAATAGGAAGAAGGCACATAAGCAAGGGGGCACCCATTCAACCTCTGCAAGTCAAGTTGAACCTCACCACCCAGCCTCTGTAGTTCATGCTGGGGGCACCTATCCAACCTCTGCAAGTCATGTTGGATCTAAGCACTCGACCTTTGCAAGTCAAGTTGATCTTCACCATCCAGCCTTTGTTGATCATGCTGGTGGGATCCTTCCAACCTTTCCAGGTCATGTTGGATCCAGTCACTCAGCCTCTATGGTTCATGCCGAGGGCACCCGTTCAACCTCTGTTGTTCAAGTTGAACCTCCCCATCCAACTTCTGTTGTTCATGCTGGATCCATCCACCCAGCCTCTATTGTTCATGCTGGGGGCACACACTCAACTGTTGCAAAGCATGTTGATCCTAACCATTCAACCTCTATAGTTCATGCTGGTTGTGCTTGTCCAACCTATACAAGTCATGTTGGACCCAGTCTCTCAGCCTCTGCAAGTCATGCTGGGGGCAGTCTCTCAGCCTCTATGGTTCATGCTGAAGACAATCCGTCAGCCACTGCGAGTCATGTTGACACTGTTGAAAAGACTACCCGTTCAAAACACAAGCCCAAGTTTCCTTGTAAGCTTTGTTAGGGAGACCACCTTACTTATAGATGCCCTTCTATCGTGGAGGTGCGAAGAGTTTGGATTCATGGTCATCCCGTTTTTGAACATTCTGAAGCTTTTCAACAACCAAGCTCTCTTAGTCAGGTTGGACCCGGTCACCCAGCCTCTGTAGCTCATGCTGGGGGAAAAATATCATCCTCTGCAGGTCATGTTGAGAGAAAACAATCATCCACTGCTAGTCATGTGGACACCGTTGAGAAAATTGGTAGTTCGAAGTGAAAACTTAAGTTTCCTTGTATGCTATGCGAGGGAGATCATCTTACTCACCTATGCCCTACTATCATAGAGGTGCAAAGAGTGTGGTCCAAGACTCAAGATTTTCCTTCTCCTGAACAACCTATAGTTTCTCAACAACCACTCAGCCTTTGGTTGATCAAGTGGTCGAACCAATCTCAGATTTGGTCGATCCCACTCTTCTTTCGAAGAGTGATCCTAATGTGATTGAACCAATGTCATCTTTGGTCAATCCCACTCTCCCTTCGGAGAGTGACTTTCACTAAGCGGTTGAATCGATTCCATTATCGATCAATCCCACTCTTCCTTTGGAGAGTGAAGTGTCTACTAGTCACATTTTCTTCACTGCCAGTTCAGAACTTACTGAACAAGAGGGCACTGAACTTGTTTCGGATCAACCCCCACCAAGCTCTTGGATTGCTTCCTTTGATTGGGATAGCCTAGTTGAGCCGCGCCTTCCTTCTAATGAACCATTCCAGATAAAGGTCAAAGTTGAACCCTACACGATTGCTCGTTGTATTGTTGATGAAGGAGCCTCAGTTAGTATCTTATCTACTCGTGCTTGGTGAGGCATGGGATCTCCCAACCTTGTGTCGACTGCTAATCAGT
>LPNX010681806.1:327565-385415 GCA_001517045.1 Pseudotsuga menziesii | reverse complement strand
TTTCCAGTTTTCACACCATATTCATGCCAATGGAGGGATTGTGCTTTGGGTGAGCTATTGATCTCTTTGGGGAAGATTATAATGCCAATTATATTATGTGTTGATTTATATGCTATGTATTTCATTTTCAGAAGACACTCATGTCAAAATACCGAAAATAATTCATGTAAAAATGTTGAACAATGAAGAAATGGTGTCATTTCCCCACTATCTTGTTGTGAACCATTGTAATGCTGATGATTTCGAATTGGGAGAGATTTTCATTGTCCATTTCTGATTGTAATCCATTAAATATTCTTTTTTATTCATTCCCAAAAAGTTTCAAGTCAAAATTCCCAAGATTTGTACGTCAAAATGACTTTTAATGAGCAAACAATGACCATTTCCACTCCATTTTGATATATTCCATGGTAATGCTTATTATTTTGAATGGAGGAATGTATAACTGATAAATGTATGATGTATGGATTTTAATTAATGTTTATTTCAAGTCTCATGTTCATTACTTAAGCATTGGAATCCATTTTACTCATTTTTATTGCATTGGGAGAAGATTTGGTGCATTTTCCCCAAGGGTCGAAATTGTGACTTGGGAGTTGTTTTGGAAAGAGCCATAAAAGCCTGTATAAACTGAACCATGATGCATATGAGACTTTGAAAAGGTACCTTACACATACCCAGCCTATTTTCAGAAATTTAAGTGACTTTTGGATCATTTGTGAAGCCATTTTCGGCAATTACCTAGGGGGAATTGGAGCCCCAATTTGCTAGTAAAGACTCTTACTTTGAACAGAACATTAAACAAGTTTACAGAAGTAATTGGGAGGTCAAAAAACATACATGAACATAATATTTGAGTTATATTATCATTCATGTACCTTCAGAGAAAATTTGGAAGCATTTGGGTCAATTTGGAGGTCTAGACATCAAAACTAGTCAAGAGCCAAAATTATGAAAAAATTGGAAAATTGGGCATTTTAATAAAAATTCTAAAAAGGGGACATTACAGTTTATTTTATATACTTGGGATGTTTGTGGGTTTTCCTTTGTGTTGTGAATGTTATATTTTTCTGGGGTCGATCCGCTCATGGCTCGCGAAGCGTTGAGTTTTTCTACCTACCTCACGCCAGTCGTCGTCTCTACCCTCACCATGGGGGTTTCACTGTCAGTAGGTTGCATAGGAGCGGGTGTGTGTAGATGAGTGTTTCACCGTCTGCACCACTTAGTGTCTTTTTCAAATGAGCACGGGCAGGGAGGTTTTTATCGTTGGCCGGGTAGAGGTGTCTTGTGTCAAGGGTTTCTTAAAACCGTCGCGAGCTGTGAGATCCCTGGTTGTGATGTCCATATCTTGGCGGGAATAAATCCATTGTTGATCTTCATGGTCTAGGGGTGGAGGTTTTTATTTTCTTAGGGAGGTTTTAAACTAGATAGTTTGGCTACGGGCCATGTAGAAAACTGTGAAGACGCTTAAGCCTGCATCCAGCTCTCGCTATATCATTACTTTGTTACTGGTTGCAATGTTTCAGGATGATGTGGTAAAGATTGTTGTTTAATATGAGTTCATGATGTTTCTGGTTATATATATGCATCTAATACTTGTTTTGATAGTTTTGATAGCCTTAATATTTATTTAGCACCATGCCTAGAAAAAGGGAAAAATAAAGTCCAAGCCATGGAAGACGATCTAGATGTGGAGGTTATCACTAAGGTAGAAATCATATATGAAGATAATAAAGCATTAACTGGAGCTGATCCAGAATTTAGATGGGGCCAGATATATCAAATGATTAAATACCACACTGTCCCAAGGGCAGTTTTAGAAGATATACCAATATATACAAATATAAAAGGGTCAGCTATCATGAAGGCGACCACTCATCCTGAACTTTTTCCATGTTCTGAAGTTATTGGATGGATACTTCCAAGGATAGATGTAGTAAAGATGATCTTGGCAGATGTAAATGGGCAAGGCTTTGCTGCCTATAGTATGACATATGTAGCTCAAGCGTGTAAGCTACCTATAGCTCAGATTTATCTAACAGGAAAATGGTTGAAGGAGTTAGACCTAGATATTTTCGACTGTATAAAGAAGATGATGATCCACGTGAAGCAGTTCCGTACAAAGCCTACTGGGGAGTATGAAAGTGTGAATTTACGTACCCCATATAGGCTTATAGCTTTAATGTTGAATCGAATATTTCGCTGAGCAAATGGAAAATTTTATAATATAGGATAGGTACTAGTGATTTACTTTGTAGCCACCAAGGGCACTATTTTCAACTGGGATGACATAGTCTCACATAGCTTATCCTCATGCATCAGTGCAACACTCGGAGGTATGTCACAAAAGAAATCAGAATTATACATGAGCTCTTTCCTGGTTGATTGCATTTTATGCACTCACCAGTTCCCAACGCTGAATTTCAAATGGGATAAGACAAAGACCCCTGTGTATTCTGCATACCAACTCTTCTGGGCCCATAAATATCACAAATTTTACAAGAACATATGTGAAGACTTCATAATGCCATTATACAAGCTAATATTCCTCATAGAGTGCTATTGCATGTCTAAAAATACATTAGAAGTAGTGGAGGAGAATGGAAACCGTTATCTTTCTGAAGAAGGCTTGTACATAAGGATGTTTGGGGGATCCATATCCCCTTCCTTGTTGCCAAAGTATGCCATTGATTATGTTGTACACAAGGAGGTGGTGAGGCAAATTTATATAGATGGGATCAGAAATTTCTTGTTTGATCAGAAAAAGGCTATGTATCCACCTCTCCCATTCTATATAGGCAGTTACAAGTTTTCCAAAGTAAAGAGTGCATTCGAGTTTATGAAGGAATCATAATACTTTCATTTTGGGGAAAATTTTTTCCACAGAAATGATTCGGCAAACAAGATTGTAGATTACTATGTGTCAATAGGAGTACACTTCGAATACACAAACTACTGGGACAAAGATGAAGATATTTTCCGCAACACTTGCAATATGAAAACCTTGAACCAGAGATTCAAGAAGAAAATAAAGACTATGGGTGGAAAAGGAGGTAGTAGTAGTGCTATCGAGCAGAAAAAACAAGAGGAAGAAGCTGTAAGGAAAATAGAAGAAGAAGCCCATAGGTTGTCTCAAGAAGCAGAGCATCGTTTAGCTAAGGAGGCACAATGGAAAATGAAAGAAGAGGAAAACAAGAAAAGGCAAGAAGAAGAAGAGTAGAGAATATGGGAGGAGGCTGAAAGAATTAAGAAGGAAGTGATTAAACGAGAAAAGAAAGCAGCAGAAAAGGCAGTCAAGGAACTTAAGCAGAAAGAGCAAGAAGATCAGGATCGAGAGAGTCAGGATCAGGGATAGGTTCATGATGATCCCATCGATCCAGTTTTTCCATCAAGCAGCATGACAACAAAGGATCCAGCTCATGCGTTAGAATTTTGGATAATTCCTTTCACCCCATATCAGGGCAAGCGATAACCGAACTTAATACAATTTTCTATGATAAAAATAAGAGAAGGATTGTTATGAGAAATGAAAAGATGGTGGACACCGAAAAGAGGGATATAGGAGTCATGGTAACCGAGAAAACGGTTGTATATGGGACTAACAAGGACCATAAAATGCTTGCAATTGCAGGTGTAGCCTCAGCCCTCACCGATGTAGATAATGTTGAAAAAATGGTTGATGATATGGAACAATATAAGGAGAAGATGTCTCAAATGAGGAAAAATTTAAGGAAAGAAAGAGGTGAAGGACAAAGCCTGAAAAGAAAACATTATGATAGTCTCATCGAGCTGGAGAAATTTAAAGAGGCATGAAAGATTTTGCAATCTGACAAGGATGCTTTGGTATTGTCAGTTAATATCACTGAAGGGGAAAAAAGGGATCTCGAGAAGAAAGTTTCAGAATTAGAGAAGAAAGGTGATGTAACTAATAAAAAGGTGGAAGTGTTAGAAGCTCAGAACAATTTGCTAAATGGGAAAGTCCAAGCAGAAAAGGAGAAACAACTAGATATTGCTCCTTTATGAAGTCAAGCATCTTTGTTGCAGAAAGAATTGAATCAAATTTTGTTGAAGTTGGTCGAGGAAATGTAGAGAGTTAAACAGATTGAAGCAAGGTTGAAAGAGATAGCACAAAGTGCAATAGAGTTCTGGAAGAATTTTTTCGACGTGGCAGAAATTGTACGAATTCAACTCACTTGGATGGGAGCTCATTCAACCTTCCCGGTAAACATGTCCTAGAAAACCTCAAGAAGTATCAAGATGTAATTGGCGATATTAAATTTTGGCTGCAAATCAGTAGTACAATTGAATACAGCCATTGATAAAACCATACAGAAGTGTACCGAGTTTTACAAAGGAATGTGTTCGATCCACCATCAATGCCATATTTTAGTAGGTACCCCAGAGCAGGATTTCCCAGCCATAGAGCAGCACTTAAAGAACCTCCAAGATAGGCTACATACAAGAGAAGAGAGCATATGTAAGATTGAATGTATTAGTGAGGAAGCCATTGGAATCTAGATTGTATAGGTTTCAGTACACAAGCACCTGTTGGAAGATCTGCTGAGTCAGAACGTGCCAAAATTCAAGCAGATAGAGTCCGAGTTGTCAAAACATGAGATAGCAGCGTGAGTGCTAGAGCCAGCTGAATATCAAATTATAAAGGAAGAAGCTCAAGCATGGGATGTTTACATTAAGAGTCAAACTAGGTCCACCTAGACTAGTTGACTTATCCACAAGTGGGAGTTTCTTTATGTAATATTTTGTTTTTAGTCCTTTTCCTAGTGAGCACACTAGAGGACGGAATTTTGTAAAAAAAAGGTAAGGGAATCCCAAAGGGCAAAGAATACCAAGAGTCATGTTGAAAATGTATAAATATAGATAGAATCGAATAGAAGAGGACTTTTCTAGCTCTAATATGCGCAATACTTGTTGTAAGAAGAACTATTTCTTATTATAATAAAGATGATCAAAATTCAGCTGGAGAAGGAACTGTTGGAGTTTCAAATGCCTGTTGTGTAGATGGTGGAATATAGAACTATTTTTTTTTAGCTTACTCTACAAATCTATGAGATCGTTCTAACTTCTGAACTATTTCTATGTTGTGAATGATTTCTTTTCATTGTTATGAAGCTTATGCAACAAATGAGTAATGAACACTTTAACAAATAGTGAGCTATCTCTATGTTATTTTTCTACTGTGTTTATGTAGTCTAAATTATATCAGCTATATGTAAAATTATTTGTGCATAAAATACAGTACATTACTCATACAAAAAATAATCTTTCTCCCTGGGGATAGGTTAGATAGGATAATTTAGTTTAGCATAGTTGTTATTTTCTTTCTGTGATTCAAGAACAAAGGGAATAAGATGGGAGGTAAGAACCTATGCATCACATTGTGAAGTCTTTGCTTCATGATCATCTGCAATCAATTTAGGCACTTGCATATCATTTATAAAATAATAAAAACACACATAAATGGTGGACCGGCCACAACCGGTAAAATAAGATTTAAACTCTCATTTAATGCTACGGTAGCTGGGCTGCTATCCGGACAGATTCACAACACCTAACGATAAATGATCTAATTGGGAACGGTAATTGGAGAGAATCCCTACTAACGATACATGGGATTTTCCAAGCATCAAAAGTTTTGGCGCTAGAAGGAGGGAAACCAGTGCATGGCTGGCCAAGGAAATCCATTTTCTCAAGATCATTTCACCAGTGATAGTTCAGAAACTAGTTTTCCCAAAGGCTCCATTCTCAAAGGAAGAGTTAACCCTGAGTCATAAGTTCGAGAGCACCTTTATCCTGTTTATTTTGAAGTAGTAAATTATTTAAGGAGAATTACAAGATCATATGCAAAAAATCTTAGAGGATTTCTGAATATTCCATACTTACCAAGAAGACAAGCTCGTAGAAGGGATCCGTTTTACACAGGAAATTTGATATTGGTAGGAAATTTCAAAGAGTTGGTAGATTTATCCTTACAATAAATTGACCAACCTCTTAACCAATTGGGACCTGAATCCCCGTACAATTACCTCTTTGGTCTCCATTTCAATCTCCTTTCCAATCTCCTTTCCAATCCCCACCTCAATATCCTCGATGAATCATGGCCGGAAATGCACCTCCGAAATCGAATGCAAATCAGCCTAATCCACCACAAGTTTGAAGGGCCCGGTCTCAACTCGCCATGACACCTCCATTACATGCTTTACCGCAGAATCCTGAAAAATCATTGCCTAAATTTGATCCGGGAGAAGGAATTCCTATAGATGATCACCCGTAGATCTTTTTCTTAGCCTTAGAAGGTTTGGCTGTAGAGCATGAAGAGGTAGTGTGCAGACTATTCCCGCACACTCTTAAAGGTAAAGCATCGTCATGGTATTTTGGCTTACAGGAAAATTCAATCACCGTCTGGAATACTTTTGAAAGATTGTTTAAGAAAAATTTTGGTAGCCAAAGAACTACGACTGCCTTGATGAAGGAATTACTTGCTCTAAGGAAGGAAAATAAAGAGAAAGTGCAAGAATTTAGTCAGAGGTTTTCCGCGCATTTAAATAATTTCAGTGCTACCATAAAACCTGTTGAAGAGACTTTAATTGAATATTACACTTCAGCCTTTAGCCCTGACATAGAAATGTTTGTTAAAAGATGAGTAAAGCCTTCCTTGGTGGAAACTTATGAGGAGGCTGAAAAAATAGAAGTTGAACTTGAAAGTGTAAATAAATATTCTACAGAACCAGAAATAAGAAATTTTGGTGGTAAGAAACCGTTGTTGTTGACAAAACCCAAGGATGAACATTCTCATGAAATAGAAAATGTGGTCAAAATGGTACAGAAGTTATCCCACAAAATCCTTGAAATGGAGAAAGAGAAGGAATCCAAGAAACAATTCAAGCCTTATTACAAGAGAAGAGATGAAAGTGGCCCATCCCAACCGCCCACACACAGTCCATTTGCTATAAATTTAACTGAAGTTGGAATGGAAAATTGCGTCACTCCAAAAGGAAGTGGCCACAATGGATTAACTCCACAACTTTGGTTATCAATAAGTTGTTGGATTCTAAGTTAACAGAGACTGTGGTCGAAGAGGAAAAGGCTCATGGATCGGAGGAGGCACGGAAGGAAACCGCCATGGTTTTGTGGGATTGTGAACCCATGCTAGGGTTAGAGAATGAATAACCTCCTGAGGAAATACAAATATCAGTTGTAAATGTTACAACAAGAATCAAGGGTCCACTGATTTATGACAATACATTACTGCCCAAGATTAAGAAAATTCAGGAGAATGTGAAGAAAATGAGAAATAATACTCAAACTATACATGATTTGGTCATAACAAGGTAGAATGTCCCCTCAATTAGTAAGCCAATAAAGGCTACAGAAAATAAGGTAGAAAGTATCAATAAAAGTTCAACAGAGTGTGAGATGGGGTATGATATAATAGAGGATAGAAAAAAGACTAAAGCCAATATTTATTTGTTCAAATTGTGTAATTTACCACAACAGATAAAGAAGCTCTTGGAAGCCTTTGATGCACCCATACATAACCCCCAAGATAATATTCAGTCCGAGGAAGAGATCAATGAAGCAAGTATAGGGGGAAAATCCAAATCCAGAACATTACCATTTCTACTCACTTTCGAGATCTTTAATCACAATGTGTACAATTGTCTGGTAGACTCTGGAGCAGCTGCAAATGTTATGCCTCTTTCAGTCCTTAAAAATATAAATGGACAATCCATGCCTTCTGTAGGAAAAATCATACAATTGGATAGAACAACAATGAAGGTAGTGGGAGAGATGAATTATGTACTGATACAATTAGTTGTAGACTAAAGAGTGTGCCAATTTATAGACATTATGGTAGTGGATATACTCTATTCTTATGGACTAATTCTGAGCAGGGACTGGTCTGCGAAACTAGATGGATATTTTGCTACTGACTGGTCACATTTATGGTTGCCTTATAACAATTGTTAGAATCAGATTAAAGTATTAAGGGAACCACATATGAAGCATAATGTGATGCAGCTAGAAGGGCAGAATGAACCAACAAAATTTTCACATTCGGTTTTGGGAAATTATTTTATTGAACTTGAACCAGGAAATTACCAAGCGGAAGAAGCCAACAATGGATCAGATACAATACCCGAGCTCCTTCAGTTTTCGTGGGCTGATAAAATTAACTGTAACATAGTTAACTTAGTCTCAGATGTAGAAAGTAGCACTAGTACAGTAGACTTAGCAAATAGGTTTTGGGTTTTATAATTTGATGGTTCAAAAACACAGGAAGGATCAAGAGCCGACTGTATCCTGATTGATCCATAAAACAATAAACATTTTCTTTCTTATATATTAGAATTTGAATGTACCAATAACACAACCGAGCATGAAGCATTAGTCTAGGGTTTGAAAAACGCAATTGAGTTCAAAGTAAAAAATTTAAAAGTTTATGGTGATTCTGAAATTATTGTTAAACAGGTGCGAAACATAATTCATTGTTTATCACCGAATTTAAAATGTTATCAAAGTGAAGTTTGGGACCTCCTAGTAAATTTTGATGCATTTACTATTAATTCAGTTCCTAGGTTGAAAAATGCAGCAATTGACTTGTTAGCTACTTCACCTGCAAGGCTTGCTCCTACTAATAATAGATGTACAATTGAATTGATTTCAGGCCTACTATACCAGACAACATCACTAATCTGAGAGTGTTCGATGATGATCCAAAATTCCTAGAGTTTCTAACTAATGATGAGAATTTCAAAGGGTCTGTAATTGATGACGAGGAACATCAAGAAATCTCCAAAATGGGAACTTCATACCCAAAGGGGTTAGAACCTTGGAAGGAATGTTTGATCTGAATAACAAGTTCAGAAGACCAGCAAATGTCAAAATGTACATTTCATCTATGCAATTTGAGCTGGTGAATCTAGGGTCAGAAGCAAAACCCAAATATGTAAACTTGGGAAAATGCTGCTCACCATGGGAAAGAAGCAAGTTCATCAGCTTGTTTAAAAAATATAGGGATGTCTTTGCTTGGACATATGAAGATATTAAGACTTACGACACCCACATTATACAACATGTAGTCCCAATTAAAGTGGGAGTCAAATTGTTTCAGCATCCCTTAAGGAAGATGTATCCTAATTAGAACCCTTGATTCAAAATGAAGGAAAGAAACTCCTGATTCCAAGATTATATTTAGAGTGAGACACTTAGAGTGGGTTGAAATTTTGGTACTAATGAGAAATAATTCTGGTGAAATTAGACTTTGTGTGGATTTCTGGAATTTAAACCGTGCCTCAGATAAAGATAACTACCCAGTTCCACCCATGGAGCAGATATTGTAGATGGTCTCAAGCTCCAAGCTATTCTCTCTATTAGACTGATTTTCAGGCTACAACCAAGTGTTGGTAACAGAACAAGATCGATTGAAGAGCACTTTTAGAACTAAATGGAGGACTTTTGCATATAGAAGGATGCCTTTTGGTCTTATTAACACTGGAGCAACATTCCAAAGGGTGATGGACATAGATTTCCGTGGTTTAGTTAGCCACAACATGGTGGTTTATTTGGATGGTGTTATAGTTTTCTCCAAGAAAAGAGAAGAACATATTTTTCATCTAAGGCAAATTTTTGATCGATGTCAGAAATATGACATTTCTCTAAATATGAAGAAATGTGTTTTTGTTGTATTAGAAGGAAAGCTTTTGGGTCACATAATTTCTAAGAAGGGGATCTCCATAGACCCAAAAAGGATTAAAGTTATAGCATAGATCCCTTTACCCCATAATAAGAAAGGTATGCAATCCTTTATGGGGACAATAAACTTTGTGCGAAGGTTTGTGCTCGATGTTGCTCAAATAGTCAAACCTTTGCAACAAATGGTCAAGCAAAGTGTTCAATTTAAATGGACTGACTTAGATAAAAGTGCATTCAACAAAATTAAAACAACAATAGCCCATGCACCTTCTCTCAAAAGTCCTAATTTTGAGAATGATTTCATTCCATACACTTTTGCTTCAGACAACTCGCTAGCAGCAGTGCTTACGTAGAAGGAAGAAGGGGGAGATGAGTACCTCATATCGGTCATGAGCACTGGGTTATAAGGTGCTGAGTTGAATTACCATGCAGTTGATAAAAAAGCATATGCAGTTTTCAAGGCGGTAAAACAATTCAGGCCATACATACTTAAGAACAGGACCAAAGTAGTTGTTCCACACTCAACAGTCCGGACTCTTTTTGTGCAGAAAGAGTTAGGAGAAAGAAGAGGAAAATGGGTGACATCCTTGTAGGAGTATGACTTAGAATTTAAACTAGAAACTATTATCAAATGGAAAGGACTTTGCAAACTAATGGCTGAAAGTCAAGATGATGAAGATGATGATTGGAGGAACGAGGCCGAATTGCACATGATTGATGTGTGTCCTATATTTACAGCCCCAAAATCCTGGTACAGAGACCTGGTGCACTATCTTCAACATGGATACTTTCCTGAACACTGGAATTCCAAACAAAGAAGAGCGTTACACTTAAATTCAACATCATATCAGATAATTGACAGAGTCCTTTTTAGAAAAAAACTATGACGAAGTTTTTCTTAGATGTTTGGAACGAGAAGAGGCAGCCAAAGTTGTTAAATAATTGCATGATGGCCTTGCTGGAGGTCATTTTTCAGGAGACACTACAACACACAAGATTCTAAGGGATGGATACTATTGGTTGACTTTGTTTAAAGACGCTGACACTTACATAAGGAAATGTGTTACATGCCAAAGGAGCGGTGGGAGACAAGCAAAGGCAACAGGGCCATTACAACCAGTTATTATTTTTGAACCATTCGAGCAATGGGGAATTGATATTATCAGAGAGATTAATCCAAATTATTCATTGCAACACAAGTACATCCTCACGACCACAGATTATTTTACCAGATGGGTGGAAGCAATCCTGTTATGAAAAGTAAACGAAGATTCGGTTATGGATTTCTTACAAGACCATATTATGACCAGGTTTGGGGTTCTAATTTTCTTGATTTTTGATAATGCATATTATTTTTCGTCAATTAAGATTACTTCATTTGCCAATGAGAAAGGAATTAAATTACATTATTATGCTAACTATTATCTGCAAGGTAATGGGTTAGCTGAATCTACTAATAAAAATCTCATTAGGATTTAAAGAAGACTATCATAGAGAATCAAAGAAGTTGGCATATAGCTCTTCCTAATGCACTTTGGGCTGATCGAGTTACACCCAAGAAATCCTTAGGTGTGTCACCCTATACCTTAGTTTATGGAAAGGAAGCTATCATGCCCCCTAACATTTTATTGCCTTCTTCTCAATTATCCCAAGCATCTAGAGGGTCTAATAGAGAGGTTTTACAAGCCCGAATGAATACTCTGCTCAAATTAGAAGACTCTAGATCTAAGTCTAAGGAAAGGTTTCAGCACCAGCAAGCGATTGTGAAAATACAATTTGACAAGCACAAGTCCGGGAATAAAGAGTTTGAATTAGGAGATTTGGTTCTGAAGTGGGATCACCCGCATGATGAAAAGGGTAAGCACACTAAGTTTCAACATTTATGGATATTCCCATTTTAGATTGCATAAAATCTAGGCCCCTCGACATACAAGTTACAGGATTTGTAGGGGTGGGAAGAGAATCTGCCAGTCAATGGTTTGGTTCTCAAACCTTATTTTACTTGATGCTTTTGAATTTTTCTGTAAATAAATAAACCTTTGGTTTTTGCTTCAAATTTTTTGTAGTTAGTTTTTCTTTATTTACATTTTCTTTCTTTGAGTCTGGTTTATTTCAATTTGTTTTATTTGCTTTATTTCAGTTTTCAAATAACCTAGCATGATTTTGGCGTGTGGGGGATTGTGGGATTTGGACTAACTGCAAATATTTTTTGACCAGAAAGATGCTTATTGATTTTACCTATATCAAAAAATGTATATCATGATAAGAATCTTTAACTTGATAGACTATTTGAAGGGAGGTTATCTTATGAACACATTGAAGTCCCGTTTAAACCTTGTTAAATAACTAATGTAAGAAGAGTCTAGAATACTATTTTGGGGCTCCATCCAATTCACATTAAAATCTATCCTAGGAAGATGACATCAATGGACCCACGGTAAGAAAGCAGGATGGATAGGTGTATGGTATTTGAAATGATCACATGCCACAAATAAATACAAAAGGATTGAAAGAGTCAAATTTCCCAGAAAGAAATCATACATCAAAAGACATACTGAATAAAATCAGTAAATGGATAAGATTGCTCAGAGGTTCTTTTTCGTCCGTGAGTTGAAAAACAAACTATCTCTCACACAAAAGGACACTATGGATGGAAGAACCTAAACCAAGTTTCAAATGAAAGGAGCACTCTGGGAAGACTCGAAAGGACAAAAGTCTAAATGCATCAAAGAATGCAAAGGGCATGGGAATGAGGCAAAAAAAAAGACGTCTATCCACACTCTGTTACGATCTTGTGGTGTCTGAGCTATAAGCAACTGAATGAAGAAGTAAATGAATCCCATATTTTGGCCTCACAAAAGTTATTGGGACTTTGAAAATATGGTTACCCTACCCTAATGGACTATAATCAATGTTAAAGTTATAAATATTACATCCCTAGAAAGGTCTGGACATCTTAAATAAATCTTGAAAAGGTTGTTGGAAAGTTGGTCTAACATAATACCTTAAAGCAGTTTTTCAGCTTAAAAGATAGTTTTTCTAGAGATCTNGTCGCCAATTGTTGCTGTTGCAACTATTTCCCCAAATTTTTTTTTCATATCTGCCCCCCCCCCCCATATTTATAGTCTTCAGTTTTTCTTAAGTTGCTTTTTCCTTCTTTCTGACTTAATTTATTTTTGCAAATAAGAAAATATTTTAAATGAAAACTCATTTTTTCCACTCGATGTATTGAATGAACTCACGGAGTTCAGCGGAGGTCCTACCTGATCTGCCTGTCGATCTTTCTGTTTTTTACCTTTTTCGAAAGACTCATGTGAGTTTACCGATACATCAGTTAAACTCTGGTGTCCGCTTTCGATGTTGTCAGAAGGCGGGTCCTTTTCCTTTAGATGACTTGTTGACAACCTTTCTGACGAAGCAGATTGACTTAGTGGAAGGAGTTATGTCCTCTCTCACCTACTGTTTTGAAATAATTAGATGAGTTCTCCGGGAAACCCCGACCACTATTTCGAATGAATTTCCTGTCCTCACCTGATGATTCCCAGAAGCCCAGCTGATACCGTGCTAAGACATTTGAGTCCAGTTCTAGAAGAAAAGTTTCTTGTCAGCCGATGTGTGTCAGATCGATTCAAGTTTTCCATGTGATACTATCAGATACACTTGTTCCATCTCACCCGATTAGCTCCGGAGGGTTCGTCCGATACCCCGTGGATAGAAACTATTGAAGACATCGATACATTTCAGTGGTGAAGGTCATACTCCACCCGATGAACATCGACTACCTCTCTAGTTTTCACCCGATGCCGACGTTTTTGTTTTGAGTATGGTGCCGATGCATTGTCCCGATTAAATCCCATTGAGGTCTCACATGTGGACCATTTATTAACCCTATGGCCAAGTATTTTTAAGCACCAAGGGCACTTATCATGGTCATTTTCTATCTGTTGAAGTTGTTTGTTTTGCTAAGCAAGCTGTCAGCCGCATTGCAGATCCAGTCAGCCGTGTGGGGATTGTAAAAGTTCCATCCTGTAATTCTCTTAGCCAGGTAGGTTTTCAGCTTCATGCTCAGTCATCTTCACGTTATTGGGGTTTTGGGTTTTAGGTTTTTTATCTTAATTTCATTTATATACCCGAGATGTTTGGGGGTTTGAATTTGTGTTGTGAATGTTATATTTTCTGGGATCGATCTGCTCATGGCTCGCAAGGCACTGAGTTTTTCTACCTGCCTCATGCCAGTCTTCGTCTCCGCCCTCACCACGGGGGTTTCACTGTCAGTAGGTTGCATAGGAACGAGTGTGTGTAGACGAGCATTTCACCATCTGCACCACTTAGTGTCTTTTTCAAATGAGCACGGACAGGGAGGTTTTTATCATTGGTTGGGTAGAGGTGTCTTGTGTTAAGGGTTTCTTAAACCCATCGCGATCTATGAGAGCCCTGGTTGCAATTTCCATATCTTGGTAGGCATACCTCCGTTATTGATATTCACGGTCCAGGGGTGGAGGTTTTTCTTTGCTTAGGGATGTTTTAAACTGGATAGTTTGGCTGTGGGCCATGTAGAAAAATATGATGAAGCTTAATCCTGCGTCCAACTCTCGCTATAGCATTACTTTGTTACTGGTTGCAATGTTTCAGGATGATGTGGTAAATATTGTTGTTTAATATGATTTCATGCTAATTCTGGTTATATATAAATGCATCTAAGACTTGTTTTGATGGTTTTGACAACCTCAATATTTATTTAGCACCATGCCCATAAAAGGGAAAAAGAAGGTCCAGGCCATGGAAGACGATCTAGACGTGGAAGTTATCATGAATGTAGAAAACATATATGAAGATACTAAACCATTGACTGGAACTGATCCAGAATTCAGATGGGGCCAGATATATCAAATGATCAAAGACCACACTATCCCAGGGGCAGGTTTAGAAGATATACCAATCTATACAAATATAAAGAGGTTAGCTATCATGAAGGCGACCAATCGTCCTAAACTTTTTCCATGTTTTGAAGTCATCAGCTGAATACTTCCAAGGATAGATGTAGTCAAGATGATCATGGCAGATGTAAATGGGCAAGGCTTTGCTGCCTATAGTCCGACATATGTAGCTCAAGCGTGTAAACTACCCATAACTTAGATTTATCTAATAGAAAAATGGTTGAAGGAGTTTGACCTGGATATTTTCGACTGTATAAAGAAGATGATGATCCACAGGAAGAAGTTCTGTACAAAGCCTACTAGGGAGTATGAAAGTGTGAATTTACATACCCCATATAGGCTTATAGCTTTAATGTTGAACCGAATATTTGGCTGAGCAAATGGAAAATTTTATAAGATAGGCTGGGTACCAGTGATTTACTTTGTAGCCACCAGGGGCACTATTTTCAATTGGCCTGACATAGTCTCACACATCTTATCCTCAAGCATTAGCGCAACACTTGGAGATATCGCAAAAGAAATCATAATTCTACATGAGCTCTTTCTTGGTTGATTGCATTTTATGCACTCACCAGTTCCCAACACTGAATTGCAAATAGGATAAGACAAAGACCCTTGTGTATTCTGCATACCATCTCTTCTGGGCCCATAAATATCACTACTTTTACAATAACATCTGTGAAGACTTCATAATGCCACTCTACAAGCTAATATTCCTCATAGAGTGCGATTGCATGTTTGAAAAGACATTAGAAGTAGTGGAGGATAATGGAAACTATTATCTTTATGAAGAAGGCTTGTACATAAGGATGTTTGGGGGATGCAGAACCCCTTCCTTGTTTCCAAAGTCTTCCACTAATTATGTTGTTGGAAATTTATTGTTTGATCAGAAAAAGGCTGTGTATCCACCTATCCCATTATATATAGGAAGTTACAAGTTTTCCAAAGTAAAGAGTGCGTCCGAGTTTGTGAAGGAATTATAATACTTTCATTTTGGGAAAAAAGTTTCGACAGAAATGATTCAGAAAACAAGCTTGCACATTACTGTGTGTCAGTAGGAGTACACTTCAAATACACAAACTACTGGGACAAATATGAAGAGATTTTCCACAACGCTCGCAACGCGCCAAAAGTGAAGGAGATAGAGTCCCAGTTGTCAAAACATGAGATAGCAGCACGAGTGCTGGAGCCAGCTGAATATCGAATTATAAATGAAGAAGCTCAAGCATGGGGTGTTTACATTAAGAGTCAAACTGGGTCCACCTAGACTATTCGACTTATCCACAAGTGGGAGTTTCTTTTCTGTAATATTTTGTTTTTATTCCTTTTCCTAGTGAGCACACTAGAGGATGAAATTTTGTAAACAAAAGGTAAGGGAAGCCCAAAGGGCAGAGAATACCAAGAGTCATGTTGAAAATGTATAAATAAAGATAGAATCAAATAGAAGAGGAATTTTCTAGCTCTAATATGCACAATACTTGTTGTAAGAAGAACTATTTCTTGTTATAATAAAGAGGATCAAAATTCTTCTGGAGAAGGAGCAGTCGGAGTTTCAAATGCATGCTGTGTAGATGGCTGAATATAGAACTATATCCATTTTAGCTTACTCTACAAATCTGTGAGATTGTTCTAACTTCTAAACTATTTCTATGTTGTGAATTATTTCTTTTCATTGTTATGAATCTTATGCAACAAATAAGTAATGAATGCTTTAACAAACACTGAGCTATCTCTATGTTATTTTTCTACTGTGTTTACGTATTCTGAATTATATCAGCTATCTGTAAAATTATTTGTGCATAAAATATAATACATTACTGATACAGATAATAATGATGCTCCTTGGGGATAGGTTAGATACGATAATTTAGTTTAGCATAGTTTTTATTTGATTTCTTTGATTTATGAACAAAGGGAGTAAGATAGGAGGTAAGAACCTACGCATCACATTGTGAAGTCTTTGCTTCCTGATCATCTGCATTCAATTTAGGCACTTGCATATCATTTATAAAACAATAAAAACACACATAAATGGTGGACCAGGCCACAACTGGTAAAATAAGATTTAAACTCTCATTTAATTCTACGATATCCGAGCCAATAACTATATATATTCCCCACACCAAATGATAAACAATGTAATTGGGAACGGTTATTGGGGAGAATCCCTACAATCGGTACTTGGGGATTTTCTAGGAATCAATAGGTGGTTGCGCCCCATTGAGTTCACTTGATTCCCAAGCATGGGTAAATGATTTTTGGATCTGTAATATGTCTCTCATATCCTCTGTAAGTATAAATTAGAAGAAATAGATATGCAAATGTCCACATTTCCAAGATTTCTAGTGACTAGTTTCCATGTGATGATTTTCCCTTTCAATGGAGATTGTATATCTGATGTGTATTGCGACTTGGATCAATGTTATATGATTTTAGTGATATATTGAAATGATTTAAATGGTATATATTCATATTTCTCTGTTCTAAACCATTATATGCACCATTTATGAGTTGAAGTTGAGCTTTTATGTGCCATTTCCCTTAAGCAAATATCACTAAAATTATGCATTCGAATATGAAGTTTTAATCCTTTTGTTGCAGAACTATTAACCACATAAAATTACAGTAAATTAAGTATAATTAAATTCTCCATAATCTGTTCTTAAATTTTGGAGGGTTTCATAGGACTTGGAGAGACATTTTTGCCCACACCCTAGGGGGAATCGCATCATAAATTGCTAATAATTTTACCCTTTTTTCCATCATGTACAAATAGAGTTACAGATGTTTATGAACTGTAATAAAAATATCAAAGAGTAAATTTAATATTCCTAAGACTCCCCACATCAGTCCCTACCAAATTTGAGACCCTCTTGAGCCATTCGAATCCCCCTTGGTCAAAACTAGTCAAGACATTTTTTCCAAAATTCTGCCTTTGTTGGGAATTTTAGAATTGGGACATTACAAGTGGTATCATAGCATGATATTGGAACCTAATAGATATATTTATTCATTTTTTCTGATTCTGACCTCCCTCCCTTAGAAACTGATACTGGAGACCTTAACAATGAAAATGAAGGAAGTGGAGAGGTTAGTTATTTTTACAATAAGATTAAGGTAAAACTAGAATTGGGAGATATGGATAAAAAATAAAACAATGAGGACATTAATACATTCATTAAATCATATCTTGAAGGCATGACCAACTATTTTATGCAAGAATTTGAATAGTTGGCTTGCCAACTTGGGAGCAAGTCAACACCCAGGAGACCTCATAAAAGACCTCATGAGCTCAAAAATAAGAATGGACCTACAATACCTAATTTTTTAGAGTCCAAAGAAGGCCCTTACACCACCTATGATGTTAGAGAAGCAACAAATTATTTGCAGCAATTAAGTGATGAATGTAGGACACTCCTACCTTTTGATCAGTTCACTAGAGTTTCGCTTCAGTTCAAGCAAGGGGGAAATGGGAATAGGGAATCCCATATTAAACATGAATTTAAATATACCATGGGAAAAGTAACAATTCCTTCCTTTTATGGTTCCTCACAAATGTTTGCTAGTGCTTGGATGCAAAAATTAAATGTATATTTCCAATTAAATCCTATGGTTGAATAAGATGCATTGAAAATGACCATTCTGCATCTTGAAGGGGAAGCTAGTGATTGGTGGTCCATGGTATTATAACCTTGGTACATGATAATATTTTATATTATGAGGGTTTCTCCAATGCATTGATGGATATATTTGAGAGGAAAGACCTTGAACTTCCTTTCAAAGAACTAGCACAATTGAAGCAAGTAGGAACTCCTGAAGCATATATGTTAGAATTTGAAAAGTTTTCAGTAACGGTTTCTGATGTATCTATGGATAGGTTGGTTTATTTTTTACTGAAGGATTGACATAACCTTTGAGAGGGCTAGTGAAATCCCACAATCCAGCCACATTGAAGGATGCCATGAATTTGATAAGGGATTTGCAGAATGTATTGCCAAGAACCAATTACCCTCCTAAGCCGAATTTCCCTTCCAAGTTCAAGGAAGGTAAGAAACCATGGAAAAAGGACTCCTATACCATATAAATTAAAGGAGGAACAAGCAAAGAAAATATTAGAAGAAAAAATCTATGTTTAACATGCCAAAAACCTTGGGTCCCAAGACATAGATGTGCTAAGAGGAAGACACACTACATTGAATTTTTTTCTGAAGATGATGAAGAGGAAGAGGAGGAGGAGGAGGAAGAGGAAAAAATTGCAGCCCAAAAATAAGGTTATCAAACAACATAAGAAGAACAACCCACTCCTGATACAAGAAAAAATGCAACACTTTTGTGTGTACCTAGATTCCACACCTTAAGGGTCAAGGGCAACATACAAGGCCAAAAGGTCATGGTTCTAGTGGATGGTGGAGCCACTCACAAATTCATAGATTCAACATTGGTGGAGAGGAGAAAGTTACAAGCTGAAACGTTTGATGGTTTCACAGTCATCATTCCAGGTAACAATTCTATGGACTGCACTAAGTGGATTCCAAAGCTTCAAGTTACTCTAGGAAATCATACTATCACTGACAATTTTTATGTAGTGAATGTGGCTGATACAAATGTGGTTTTGGGAGTACAATTTCTGTATTATTTAGGGAAGCATACAGTGAATTATCTAGTCCCTGAAATAAGGTTAAAATATTCAAAAGGGAAACCCATCTTGTTTAGGGGAATGCACACTTACCCGAATCAAGTGGTGTCCTCTCACAACATGAGGAATATCTTGAGGCATGGAGGTATATAATGGGATTATGAATGTTTAATTACATATCCTAAACCTCACTTGAACATTTCCAAACATCCTAAGGAGAGAAAGCAACTATTGAGTAAGTATGAGAAGGTTTTTGGAGACCTTCCCCTAGGAATACCATCAGATAGAGGTGTTGAGCATATTATTGAGTTAGAGATAGGAAACCAACCTATAAAAATGCATTCCTATAGGCACCCCAAAAGGATTTGAGATGAGATTGAAGAGTCAATTAAATAACTCTTGGAGTTGGGTCTCATAAGGCCTAGTTCTAGTCCATTTGCTTCTTCAATTGTTATGGTAAAAAAGAAAGATGGAACCTTGAGAATGTGCATTAATTTTAGAGATTTAAACAAGAAGACTATGAATAATAGATACCCCATACCAAGGATTTATGAGCTCATGGATGAGCTCCATGGGGCCAAGTTCTTCTAAAAAAATGACCTTAGATTTGGTTATCACCAAATTCGAATGAGAGAAGAAGACATACTAAAGACTGCTTTCAGATGCCACTATGGTCACTTTGAGTTTGTTGCCATGCCTTTTGGCTTGAAAAATTCACCTGCCACATTCCAATCATGCATGAACAACATATTCCACAAGAAACTTCATAATTTTGTACTTGTTTTCTTTGATGACATTCTTATTTACAATAAAACTTGGAAGGAACACTTGCATCATCTAGAAGAGGTCTTAAAAATTATGCATGCTCAATCTTTGTTTGTTAAGCTGCCAAAATGTGAGTTTGGTTTAACAGAGCTCTTGTATCTTGGACACATCATTGATCAATATGGCGTGAAGGTGGATATGGAGAAACTAAGAGCCATTTTAGAGTGGCCTCATCCCAAAAGTCTCACTGAATTAAGAGGATTCATTGGAATTTGCACCTACTATAGAAAGTTTGTGAAGGGGTTATCCCAACTCACTTCACCTCTCACTAATTTGACAAAGAAAGATGATTTCCAATGGCATGAAGGGGATGAAAAATATTTCCAAATAATGAAGAAGGTAATAAGAAATTGTCCTATTTTAGCCTTGCCTTATTTTTCTAAACCATTTGTCTTGGAATGTGATGCATCAAGAGAAGGAATTGGAGTAGTCCTAAAACAAGGAAAACACCCAATAGATTTTGATGGTAGGAAGCTATAGCCACATGAGAGGATTTACTCCATATATTATAAAGAAATACTGGCCATCATGCATGCTTTGATAAATTTTAGACAATACTTGGTGGGAAACAAATTTGTAGTCAAAACTGAACATAATAGCTTAAGGTACTTCCTCACTCAAAATGATTTAAATGAAAGGCCTCAAAAGTGGGTGAGTAATATTAAAGCATTTGAATTTGATATTTGTTATACCCAAATCCCGTCACCAACAGGTGATGAGATCCTTAACACCCTATGTTTTCCCTAAATCCCAAACTTGGAGTGGAAACTTGCTTTGGATATCAATTCTACATGAAAAAACCTAGCACTGCACTTTCCCTTTGGCTGATGAGCAGTACCTTATTCAGCACCGTCTGTGTTCTGTTATAGAAAAGTGGTGCCACTACGTATATGCTGTGTTATTAAAGAGGTTCTTACCTAAACCGCTCTGTCATAAGGGAACAAAAGTGGTACCCTTTGTAAAAATGGAAAAAAGAGAAGATTCTCGAGGCTTCTAGAACTTGAGCCTCGTGTCCTCCCTTATTCCTATCAATATGGGTTAGTTGGAGTCGAGATCCCTCTTGGTAGGATCTTAGAGCCACCTCACCCACAATTATCTCAACTATCCCTATCCATTTGAGCCTTATAAATACAAGCTCATATCCATAGTTGAGGGAGAGAATTGAATGGTAATGTTATGCTGTTGAATTGACTATCTTGCCCAATCCATTGGAGGGCACAAGAGAGCAAGTTGGAGCTATTAGGAATGAGGTGTTTGTCTTGTGGAGGAGTTTGTTGACACTAAGGTGATGGTTGTAAGCTTCTTCATTGATTTCTTAATGCAAAGCTGATTTCTATCCCACATNTTACTGGATTCCTTAGTCACTAGTATGGATGTGTGAATAATTTTCTGGTAGCTTTGATGTTCTTGTTTGTTTGACATGTTTGCAGGTACACAGGTTCATTATCAAAGCATCATTCCAGGTGTTCACAAATTTCAGGGAGGATCTTCATCCTTTGTCATTCACTCATTTGTTCTGAATCTGAACCATTCAGACCAGAGGAACAACTTATGTCTGCAGAAGGTGTAATATTCCTGACAACGATATTGAATATGTGAAGAGGAAAAATAATGTGGTAGCTAATACCTTATCTAGAAGACCTTGTATTTCTCTAATGGATGTAGCAGAAAATTGGAAAGCCACATTAGAAGTAGAGTATGCCAAATATAAATTTTATTGTGAAAGTTTCGATGGGAATAACCATGATGATAGGTATAAGGTGTTGGAAGGAATCATATACTACAAAGGTAGAATATATTTGGTCCCTAATTCGAGTTTGAAGGAGGAAATTTAAAAAAAATCTCATGCTTCTCCTTTAGTAGGTCACCCCGATTTCTTCAAAACATACCGAATGTTGAGGGAAATATTTGCATGGAAAGGGTTGAAGGATGATGTTATGAAGTATGTTAATGAATTCCCCACATGTAAGCAAAATAGAGTGGAGCACACTCATCCAGCTAGTCTCCTACATCCCTTTCCAATTCCGACACAAAAATGGGAGATCATTTCCAAGGAATTCATCACTGGTTTTCCCAAAGTATTTGGTAAGGATTGCATATTTGTGGTGGTATATATACTCACTAAATTTGTTAATTTCTTTTTTGTTACTACCACTTTCACTGTTGCACAAGTGGCTGAATTATTTTTTTAATAATTTTTCAGATTGCATGGGCTTCCTAAGAGATTGTCAGTGACAGAGATAATGGATTTGTGAGTGCATTTTGGCAAGAACTCTTCAAAATGGTGGGAACAAATTTGACACATAGTACAAGATATCATGCCAAAACTGATGGCCAAACAGAGTGGGTGAATCAATGGTTGGAAGGATACTTGAGGAATTATGTTAGTGGGCATCAAAAAGCATGGATAAAATGGTTGCATTTGGGTGAGTTTTGTTACAATAATACTTTCCATATGTCGATTGGAATATCTCCTTTTAAAGAACTTTATGGTTATGATGCATCCACTTTTATTGACCACATTTTTGGTGATAGTAGAGCTCCAAAGGCTAAGGATTGGATTGAAGAAAGTCAATAAATTTTGAAGGTTTTGAGAGATAACTTGCAAGTTGCTCAAAATCAAAAGAAACAATATGTAGATAAACATAGAATGGAGAGACAATTCCAAGTGAATGACTTCATGTATTTGAGTTTGAATCCCTACAAACAAACCACCATAAAAGGTAAAGGTTCATAAAAGTTCAAACCAATATTTTATGGTCCCTACAAGGTGATTCAAAAATTTGGAGAAGTGAACTATCAATTGGAGCTTCCCATGGGAAGAAAAATTCATAATGTATTTCATCTTTCTTGTCTAAATAAGGTTATAGGGAAGCAAATTTCAGTTTTAGATATTGAGAACAACTTTTTCTGATTCCAAACAAAATATTGAGAACGAGAGAGAAGACTAGGAAGCAAAACAATAAAAGAATATTTGGTTCAATGGAAGGATTTTCCTAGTGAGGAGGCCACTTGGGAAGATGAGAAAATTTGCAGCATAAAAACTTGTAATTGATTGAAGACATGCAATAACGGGTGGGGAGGACTGTCGTGTCCCCATTCCAATAGGTCTACTAGTTGACAATGTTTCACCCACCTAATAGTTCCCTAAGTTGGGGGAAGAGGCATTAAATATTTCTATAAGGGAGCTATGGGACCCAAGAGAACCTCATTTTATAATTTACACATTAATTTGGGTCATACAAATAATAAATATGGAGAAAATAAAGTGGAATTTCTTCATAAGGACATTTGGAGGTCCATGGGGGCCTTGGGTGGCTAGATTCCTCCTTACACATGTCATGAATTAACCCCAAATTCAAAATTATGAGTGATGGAAGGTTCTTGGAATGTGAATATTAATAAAATTACATATCATGATCCCAAGTATTTGGATGGGTGAGGAGGAGTAACTCCCCATAGAAGAGGAAGCGTTTAGGAAGAAACTAGGTGTCATGTGGAGCTAGATTCCCTGCGCTTTATGACAACAATGATGGAATATTCTATGACAAGTAATAACTTATTGCATACCTATGAAAACCTGACATGTCAGGGCTAAAAATATCCTCCAATAGGGCCCATTTGGGACTAGGTGGTAGCCATTCAAATTTGGTGGAAGATGAAGATTTGAGGAGAAGGCCAAGTGGCATGGAGGTTACTAAACATCAAGGATGAGGTGGAGAAAGCCTATGTGAATGAATTCAACATTGGAGGACCTTCGTAGAGTTATAGAAATATTTCATGAGGATTGGAAATGGATTTATATCATTTGTGATTTTTCCTTTAGAATTTGGAGAGCATTAGCTTGTCCTTTGCACGGTGAGTGCACACTTACCTTCCTATTGAGCCAATTTCGAAAGAGTGAGATTCTCATCCAAGTTGGGCATGGGAGAGGCCGTTAGGAATTATAATTTTGAGATTCATGGATTTTTTTGTTGCATATATGAGGCTTCTTCTGTTCGTGACCCATCTCTCCTCCCATTCTCTCAATTTCCACTTCCATATTTCCATGTTTTTCTATGAAGGCACACTTGTGTGAATGGTGGTTGTGCCCCATTGAGTTCTGTTGATTAAAAAGAATGGGTGAATGATTAATGGCTCTGTTATCTAATATATTCTGCAAGTTGAAATCAGAAGAAATACATATGCAAATGTCCACATTTCCAAGCTTTCATGTGACTAGTTTCCATGTGATGATTTTCCCTTTCAATGGAGATTGTATATATGATGTGTATTTAGAATTAGATAAATGTTATATGATGTTAGTGAGATATTGAAATTATTTAAATGGTATATATTCATCTTTCTCTTCTCTGAACCATTATATGCACCATTTATGAGTCAAAGTTGAGCTTTTATGTGTCATTCCCCTTAAGCAAATATCACTGAAATTATGCATTCGAATATGAGGCTTTAATACTCTTTTTCAGAAATATTAAACACATAAAATGACAGTAATACTATGTTCTGAAATTTGTGAGGGTTGCATAGGATTTGTAGAGCCATTTCTGCTCACACCCTAGGGGGAATTGCTATTAATTTTTCCCTTTTTTCCATCATTCCTAAGTCGAGTTGTAGATGTTTATGAACTGTAATAAAGCCATAATAGATTCAATTGAATATTCCTAATACTCCCCAAATCAGTCCCTACCAAATTCGAGACTCTCTTGAGCCATTCAAATCCCCTGGGTCAAAACTAGTCAAGACAAATTTTCCAAAATTCAGCCTTTGTTGGGAATTTTCGAATTGGGACATTAAAATATATTACACAATAAAAAACATATAATATTTTAAATAAATCTATGAATTACAATAGGTTTCAACTCTATTATATAGAGTTCATATTTAGTTATGAGACCTAACTTATTCCTATCATAGAGAGGAGGCTGAGAGAATATCTCAACCATCTTCTAACAACCTATATTTAATAATTTATTAATAATATCTATTACACTAATTACTTATAGATTCCAAATCTAGTGCAAAAGTAAGCCTTATATTGTATCATTTAAAATCCTCTGAGGCAACCAAAATAGGTAAATACACTTCCCACACTTATATTTGTTTGTCTCCCAAGCCCTACTAACTTCCATAGCCATTCAATTCAAATATAATGATTGGATCCAAAACCTTGTCTATAAGCGTATTACAGCCATTGAATTCAAATATAATGAATGGATCCAATCCATAGAATATGTGAATATTCCCTTCATGTGTTTAAAATTCCATGAACATGGCCACCTTTTTAGAAATTGTCTCCTTAGTCAACATGCATAAAAATAGATAGAAAATGGAGGGAAGATTGGGATTGTTTTGTAACAGTGCACAACAAGATAAAATCAAATTGGTGGATCATCATCTCCAAGCAAAATCCCCAACTATTTAAAGAGGAGTGTAAAACCCTTCTCATTTATTGGGTGTTAATATATATATTTATATATATGATTTCAAAATTATGCATATGTAATTTCATTTTTGGCATAATTTCGAAGTTACTAAGTACACTTTCTTTAATTCAAGTACTATTTCCCTCATAGTATAACGTACAACCATAATTTCAAGAATTTAATCACAACAAGGAATAATATATTACCTCTAGACACTATTTTATTTTGTAATCCTCTCCACAAAAGTATTTCCCAAACCTATATTAATCCTCCCAAACAACTAGTAACTTATCAAACTATTTAAGTCTAGGAAACCTACAGGTGTCCTAGCCTTTTGTTACTGCAAATATAACAACATCAACAACAATGGTGACAAAACCTAAAGTTTCCAAGCTCAGGTTTCCAATTCAAATTTATAGTTCAAGGTTCAATAATCCTCCACCTAAGGTTTTCCCTTCTCCAATAATAATTCCTTGAAAGCACCCACCCCTAACCCATCTCCCAAAATCCCTTAATAAAATATCTCAACTGAGATCCTATCCCTTCAATAAGGGCCCTGTGAAGGTCAAATATTATTTATATTAGTTCACCTACCTATTGTTAAGGACACGACGACCCACTAAACAAGATAAAATCACATCTAATCTAATTCACGTCTCATAAGTTACAAATAGGTAAAAAATATAATAAAATATGAATTCACCTACTCATAATTAATACTCTCTCAACCCACCTTGCAAGATAAATTAAATTGCAATCATGTTTACATCACATAACTTAAAAATAGGTCAATATGTATTTTAATTCACTTACTTATCAATTAATCTAAGACCCACGTGGGTCTGCATCTCAGGTTAAAGCATCATCTTGGTGATAAATATGATGTTTTAACTTGGGATGCGGATCCACATGGGTCTTATTCTCCAATACAAAAATACTTACATCTCATTGCCAACAACTTGAGAGGTGTCCTAGGTGGTGGTGGAAAGACCTTTGGAATATCAAATGCTCAGTGATGCAGGAAGATAGTGGCATGCCAACAATGTGATGAGTTGGTCACATGTTGTGGCATATTTTTGGTTGTTTGATGAGTCATAGTTTGTGAGCGCCAATAGGAATGATGGCATATCATGACTCCCTATGAGGAGATCAAGCTGCAGTTTGTTTGTTGTGATAGGGACGTTTTCATCATGCTTTGTAGTTTTTTGTTTTTCGGTTGTAGGACCACTCGGTGGGGGAGGTAATAATTTAGCTTAAATAGGAAGGTTAGAGAAGTGTGAGGGGTTCTGCTCTTCAACATTCGAATTACAATTTGTAGAGACAAGGTCAGACTTGTGTCTGATTCCACTTGTAAATATTTTGAAAAGACTGAAGGAGAACCGAGTTGTGTGTTTGTTCTATTGCTTAATAGAAGGATTAGATGTGTGTTTGTAGCATTGTTAGCCTATATGCATGTACTGTTTGAACTGTGTATCCGTGCAGAGCCGAATTCGACAATTTTCTAAACATCTATGTATTTTTGTGAACTTGTTGATTCACACGTTAAATTGTTGCTTGAATAGTTGAAATAGACCATGGATGCATGCGTATAAGTGTTAGGCTAATGAATCGTGAATATCGAAGGATGGATTGATTGATCCTCTAATCAATCAGTGCAAAATGAAGAGAGTCTTCCATTAACGTGTCTTGCAGAGAATGGACGACGAGAATTGAATCCGCAAAAGAAGATCCGATAGTCCAGGAGAGATCCGCAACAGAAGTTGCGAGGACGATAAAAAATCTACAAAGATCTGTGAGATCTGCATCAAGGATTAGATCGATGGCCATGGTGAAGGCTGTAGAGATCAGACGATTGTAAAAGTTGCGGAAGAAGAATTGCGGGAGACAAGTTGCAGGGAAACAACATGGAAATTTGACATCCTACATCCCGCATCTCGAAACCCGCTTGTGGGAAAGATTGTTGTGGAAATAGAGTTTCAGGAAATTTGTTGCGGGAAGGAAATTGCAGGGAGGTAATTTTAGAGTCAAATTTGGCCAAGGGATAAATTTGGTAACCCTGCTAAGTGTAGGGGCGACCAGATCCTGTAAGTGCTGGTTGGGTTGGTTGTGATTGATCCGACCTGCACCAAATTTTGGTATCAGAGTGAGGAAAAACTCGTGTGAAAGAGAAGTGTAGCAGTAGAATCCTAGAAGGAGAAAAGAAGAGTGCTCAAGAGGTTCTATATAGAGGACCCGTGTTACCAAAATACCAAGTACATAGAAGGGGCTTGGTGAGGTAAGTTGTAGCAGTGTGAAAGAGAACTATTATTGCAGAGGCTTAGTGCAAGAGGATGGCTGCACGCATAGGAAGAGCAAGAGGTTGACCAAAGGTGAACACATAAGTTATGGACGAAATGAGGGAGCTACGAGCACATCTGGAATCCATGGAGACAAACAGATGAAGAGACCCAAAAGTAGGGGATGTAAGTGAACCTGAGGATGAAGAGCAAAGAGAAGAAGCTGCACCTGTGCAGGAAACACCTGAGCTAAGGTATTTCAGATCGATTCTAGGAGAAACATCAAGGATGAAATCTAAGTTGTCTACCTATGATGGAAGTCTCATTGCTAAGCGTCTCAATGACTAGATCAGTGAGATGGATAAGTACTTTGAGTACGATGAGATTGAAGAAGAAAAGTGAGTTAGATTCACTGTGACAAGGTTGAAATGGCATGCATCCTTGTGGTGGAATAGTGTGCAAGCAGAAAGAAGGACGAAGAATAAGTCATTGACAAAGAGTTGGGATATGATGGTAGCAACGATGAGGGCTAAGTTCTTGCCCAAATATTACCAGTTAATTCTATATAGATAGGTACAAAACCTTAGACAAAGATTGTTAACAGTGAGAGAGTACACTAAAGAATTCTACAAAGTAAACCTCAGGGCAGGATATGTGGAAGAGTCAGCAGAGAAGGCTGCTAGATATGTCAATGGTATAAGGATGGATATCCAAGAAGAGATCAGAATGATATCACCTAGAACAATGGAGGAGGCCTATCAATGTGCCTTAAGGGTGGAAGGAAAGATAGTGAGGAAGTAGAGCTTCAACAGAGGTCGAGCTTCAACCAGAGGAAGAGTACAAGCAGCTGGAAGAGGAAGATTTGGAGCACATATGGGAGAGTCCAGTAACTCTAACTAGCAAGAGCAACATGGTAGAGGAGGTGACTCTAGAAGAATAGGACCTTACCAAGGAGGTAGAGGTAGAGAAAGAGATAGAGGAACTGTCTATAGGTGCTACAAATGAAACCAATTGGGGCATAGATCATTTGAATGTCCAAGGAAGGAAGACGTAGGCCAGATAGGAGCCTATATAGCTCAAAATGAGAAACAACAAGAACAGTTGACAATGGTGAAAGTTTTTCTAGAGACAGGAGAGGCTTTGATGATGAATAAGGTCTTGTTGAAGCCTGAGAAGGAGCAAGTAGAGCCTGCTCAAAGAAAATTTTATTCAGGACCATGTGCAAAGTCCAAGGGAAATGCTGTAGGATGGTGATTGACAGTGGGAGCATTGAAAATATTGTTTCCACAGAGATGGTGGAGAATCCGAGTTTAAATAGGACCAAGCATCATGTTCCCTACAAAGTATCTTGGTTACATAAAGGCCATCAAATCCTGGTAAGTGAGCAGTGTGAAGTTGATTTCCAAATAGGTCCATATAATGGCAAGATTTTGTGCGATGTTATGCCCATGGATGTTTGTCATATACTGTTAGGAAGACCGTGGCAATTTGATAAGAAAGTGATTCATGATGGTGTGAGTAACTTTCATAGTTTTGAGTAGAATGGGATAAGACATGTACTTCACCCTTTATAAGAAGGTGGTACAGTAGGACAGTTAGTACCCAAAGTCCTGATGTTGTCAAGAAAATAATATTTGCAACAAATTGAGAAGGAAGAGTTGAACTATGGTGTGGTATACAAATCAAGAGCGGTGACAATGAAGACTAACATGACAGATCCACCTGAGGAGATTCAGGAGATGATGAGTGAGTTTAGTGACATCGTGGTGGATGATTTACCCAATGAGTTACCACCAAGGAGGGATATAAGCCATCAAATTGATTTTATTCCAGGAGCTAGTTTACAAAACAAGGCAATGTATAGGTTGACACCTCAAGAGAATGAAGGAGTGAGGAGACAGGTCCAAGGATTGTTGGATAAAGGATTGGTCCAGAAGAGTCTGAGCCCATGTGCAGTACCAGCAGTACTGACACCAAAGAAGGATGGTGAGTGGAGGATGTGTACTGACCCCAGAGAAATTAACAAGATTACTATTAGATATAGGTTTCCATTACCAAGGATGGATGACATGATGGATTTCCTAAGTGGGGCCATGTACTTTTCAAAACTAGATTTGAAGAGTGGGTATCATCAAATCAGAATCATAGAAGGAAATGAGTGGAAGACAACATTTAAGACAAATGATGGGTTGTATGAATGGTTGGTCATGCCATTTGGATTGTTCAATGCACCAAGCACTTTTATGAGATTGATGAATGAAGTCTAGAGAGATTGCATAGGTAATTTTGTGATAGTTTACGCTGATGACATTTTAGTTTTCAGCCAAACAGAAGAAGAGCATATGAAGCATCTGAGATATGTTTTAGAGAGGTTGCAACAGGAAATGTTGTTGGTAAATGTGAAGAAGTGTACATTTATGAAGCTAGAGCTAGTATATTTAGGTTTTGTTATCTCAAGATATGGGTTGAAGATGGATACAGAAAATGTGCTAGCAATCATTGATTGGCCTTCATCTAGGAACATATTTGAGGTAAGAAGTTTTCATGGATTGGCAAGTTTTTATAGGAAATTTATAAATAATTTTAGTGGTATTTGTGCATCTATTGTCGAGACAATTAAGAATGATAGACATCCATTTCAATGGACAACAGAGGATGAAAGGAGTTTTCAGTTCTTGAAGAAGATCACTGAACAAACAATATTGAAGTTACCAGACTTCGAATGCCCTTTCCAAGTAAAGTGTGACGCCAGTGGAGTAGCAATCAGAGTTGTACTCAGTCAGGAGGACATACCTATAGCGTATTTCAATGAAAAGCTGAATGATGCAAAGTAGGAGGATTCATCTTATGACAAGGATTTTTATGCTATTGTTCAAGCAATGAAGCATTGGAGACATTATTTGATTCCTAGTTAATTTGTGTTATATTCTGATAACCACGCATTGCAGTACATTGTGCAAAAACCTAAGTTGAACTTGAAACATGTCAAGTGGGTTGAGTTCTTACAGAGATTTACCTTTGTGTTGAAGCACATAAGTGGACAGTCAAATAGAGTAGCCGATGCCTTAAGTAGGAGACTGCTGATTATGCAAGAGAATCAGATCCAAGTCTTGGGATTTGAGCATTTAAGGTATTTGTATGAGACTAACATTGATTTATAGGAGGCTTACAGGGCTTGTAAGAATCTAGTGGAGGTGGACAAAGAGCGATGGATGGAGTATATGGTACAAGATGGTTTACTATTTAGAAACAATAAACTATGTATACCAAAGTGTTCCATGAGAGAGAACTTGATATAGGAAAAACACAATGGAGGTATGGCGGGTCACTTTGGGAGTGATAAAACCTTTGGACAGTTAGGTCATTTCTATTTTTGGCCAAGGATGAGGTCGGAAGTTGAGAAGTTTGTAAGCAGATGCAGAGTATGCAAACATGCTAAAGGAAGAAGCCAGAACACAAGGTTGTATACACCATTTCCTATTCCAACTAGGCCTTGGGATTCCGTGAGTATGGAATTCATTCTGGGTTTACCAAGAACTTAGAGGGGACATGATTCTATCTTCGTAGTTGTTGATAGATTCACTAAGATGGCACATTTCATTCCATGCTACAAGACTAGTGATGCTACACACATTGCTAACTTATTTTTCAATGAATTTGTGAAGCTACATGGTTTACCTAGAAGCCTTGCATCAGACATAGATGTGAATTTCACAAGTCATTTCCAGAGGACCTTGTGGAAGAAGTTGGGTACCATACTAAACTTCAGTTCAGCATATCACCCACAGTCTGATGGACAGACAAAGGTAGTTAATAGGAGTCTGGGGAACCTGTTGAGAAGTCTGATTGGAGAGAGTCCGAAGCAGTGGGACAGAGTATTAGCTAAAGCTGAGTTTGCCTATAATGATTCACCAAATAGAAGGACAGGGACGAGTCCATTTAAAATTCTGTATGGAAGGCGTCCAAGAGGAGTGTGTGAAATTCATGACTTAGGTCAATTGGAGAAAAGGAGTGCTGATGGAGAAGTGTTTGCAATGAGGATCAGTGAACTGCAAGAGCAAGTGAAAGAAAGGTTACATTAGAGTAACACCAGTTACAATGCCAGAGCAGATTTGAAAAGGAGAGAGAAGAACTATGAAGTATGATATTTGGTCTTAGCATATCTAAAGAGAAAAATATTCCCAAAAGGAGAGTATAACAAGCTGAAGATGAAGAAGATTGGACCCTACAGGATACTCAGAAAATTCACAACAAATGCTTATGAGTTAGATATTTCTACCGGAGTGGGAATTTCAACAATATTTAATGTTGTGGATCTATATCCTTATGTAGCAGGTGATACTAGACCCTTTGGAGAAGGCGAAGATCCTACTGAAGAACTACAATGGGTGAGGTAGATTCCTGTGGCACAACCATTGGAAGTTGAGGCCATTCTGGAGACTAAAGTGGTAAAGAGTACAAGGAAGAAGGACTATCTAGAGTATTTGGTTGAATGGAAGAAGCGACCAATAGAGGATTCTACTTGGATGAGAGACGCAGAGTTGGAAGCCAAGAGTTTCACTGTAGCTGATCTAATGAACAAGGGTTCATAATTTTTCACCCTTGCGAGTCTGATGCACGAGCATCCAAAAATGTGACGAGCTGGTCACATGCTGTGGCATATTTTTGGTTGTTTCATGAGTCATATTTTGTTATCACCAATAGGAATGATGCCAGATCATGACTCCCTATGAGGAGATCAAGCCGTAGTTTGTTTGTTGTGATAGGGATGTTTTCATCATGCTTTGTAGTTGTTTGTTTTTTGGTTGCAGGACCACTCGGTGGGGGAGGTAACAATTTAGCTTAAATAGGCAGGTTAGAGAAGTGTGAGGGGTTCTGATCTTCAAAATTAGAATTCCAATTTGCAGAGAGAAGGTCAGACATGCGTCTGATTTCGCTTGTAAATATTTTGAAAAGACTGAAGAAGGAGAGCCGAGTTGTGTGTTTGTTCTATTGCTTAATAGAAGGATTAGCTGTGTATTTGCAGTATTGTTAGCCTATATGCATGTACTATTTGAACTGTGTATCCATGTAGATCCAACTTCAATGGTTTTCTAAACATCTCTGTATTTCTGTGAATTTGTTGATTCACGCGTTAAATTTTCACTTGAATAGTTGAAATAGATCGTGGATGCATGCGTAGAAGTGTTAGGCTAATGAATCGTGAAGATTGAAGGATGGATTGATCGATTCTCTGATCAATCAATGTAGAACACATAGAGTTTTCCATTAACATGTCTTGTAGAGAATGGACGATAGGAATTGAATCTGCAGAAGAAGATCCGACGGTCCAGGAGAGATCCACAACGGAAGTTGCGAGGATGATAACAGATCTACAAAGATTTATGAGATCCACATCAAGGAGTAGATCGATGGTCGTGGTGAAGGATGCACAGATCAGGTGGTTGTAAAAGTTGTGGAAGAAGAATTGTGGGAGACAATTTGCATTGAAACAACTTGGAAAGTTGACATCCCGCATCCCGCATCTCGAAACCCGCTTGCGGGAAAGCCTATTGCGGAAACTCGGTTGTGAAAATAGAGTTTTGGGAAAGTTGTTGCAGGAAGGAAATTGAGGGGAGGTGATTTTAGAGCCGAATTTGGCCGAAGGATACATTTGGTATCCCTACTAAGAGTAGGGACAACCAGATCCTGTAAGTGCTGGTCGGGTTGGTTGTGATTGATCCGACCTGCACCACTCAGAAAAATCAAAATTTTTTATGGGGTGCATTTTAGAAAACAAAGCTCCTATGTGGGATATATTGTAGAGAAGAAGTTTGGAGGGACCTAGTTGGTGTCATGTATGCAAAAATGTTGTTGAATCCTCTTTACACCTTTTTGTAAATTGCCCTTTCGCTAAAAGTGTGGCAAGAGTGCATTCAAATGTTGGGAAAAAATATTTAGTGGCAGGGGGATTCCTTGGAAGATATTTTTGAGGGATGGTTACAAAGAAAAGATTACAACAATATTAAATCTCTTTCAATCATCATTTGTTGCGGTATATGGATTACTCGAAACCTTAGTATTTTTTAAGATAAAGGAAACAATCCAAAGATGATTGCAATTAATGGCCTAAGAATCCTATCCAACTACGCTCAGGTTAATGAGTGGTGAATTCAAGAATGATTTTAGAAGAAATTATAAACAAAAAATATCCTCGGGCTATTTCAATGGTTTTTCCTAAGGATATCTACTAAAATGTGGAAGGGGATGCATCTTGTATATTTTAGACACACAATGCTATAAAATCAAAGCAGGGTTGGGCCATGGTACCAACAATTATGCTGAACTTCTAGCCTTAAAGCTTCTTCTTCTATTTGCACTAAAGAAGGATTGTAGAGATATACACGTTTTTGGGGATTTTTAATCTCACAGATCACATAAGGTTACCAATAATACACATAAAGAATCATATAGACATACAGATACAAGAGACAAGAATAGATAAAAAAATAACCGATTATATTATAGAATCACATGAGGGTCCATACATATACAAAACTGAACCAAGTTCTTACTGGCTCAACAACCTATTATATATGCTTACAAAATGGTTATGAATAACTACTTGTCGGTTCGGTCAACCGACACGACCTTTGGAGGATGACCTAATCTCCGATTAGTCGGCTGACTAGTCTAGTTGGCTCATCGACTAGCTCCTCCAACATCTCCCCTAGGAACAAAATCTTTCTTTGTCCCGAAGAAACAAGGGAGGTTAAAAAACTCTATCTCAAGTAGTTTTCTTTCTGTTTTGTCTTCATGGGATGTGTAGTCTAATAGATGGTTTTGTTTGTACACATACTTCCACTATGGCTTCTACTGAAATTTCCAGTTGGTGTTGAAAATCTGGCCAACTACGGAGAGCTCTCTGGATGTCTATGGTCAATGTTGTGATGCTAGATAGAGTCACCAATTTCTTCCAAATTGAGAGTTCTACAATATTAATCATGTCGGGCCCCAAAAGTTGGGATTTTTCATCTGTTGTGTCTGCCAGTAGTTTCATATGTGGACAGATTATGTCTAGTTTGTCGATGCTGGAAAGAGCCTGGTTTACCCACTGATGAGCTTGTCTTTCTAGCTTCTCTAGTTTTGATTTTCCAACACAATTTGCTCTTGTATTGTGCTCCTCATTGCTTCATCCAAACTTCGTCGATTCTCCAGTGTTTTGATGTGATCATGAGTTTCTTGAGCCTGTAGAAATACTTGTCCATAATGGGTGTACCAACTACATAGTACTTCTTCTGTAATGGCTAACTCTTCCAAATGTTCCTGCAGTACCTTGCATGCTTTTGAAAATGCTATGTACTGTTGTTTTAATAACTCAAATGTTTATTCTTTTTGCTCTTATCTTTTAGTCTGTAGTTGTGCTTGAAGGTTCGGTACAACACTCTCAAATAATTGGTATGCTTTCTCTAGAGGTCTATCGGTGTCGGTCTCTGCTGGTCCTGATATGACTGTCTGTGTTAAAGTCCTGCATTTGGTCAGGAATTCAACTTGTTTTGCCTTTAGTTTTTCAATTCGTTGTTGTCTTGTTTGATTTCTTGTTGATGCTTCTTTGGTGAGTGCCCCCAGGAGTCGATCCAACTCTCCATATCTTAGCTTTGGTGTCTCGACTACAGAAGTCGACCCTAGCTGATGCAGGTGGATAAATGTTGGTTTTTGTTGTTTCTACTATTGTTCTTTTTTCTTCTTTTCTTTTTGTTTGCTCTTATTTTTGGATTTATGGACCACTTATGATCCTGTTGGTACTGATGCTAGCTGCTGCTATGAGGTTTGATGTTCTTCAGTTGGTAGATTCTCAGTCGACTGAGCTTCTATTGTGGCAGGATTGGCTTGCTGGGTTTCCTAAATGGGGTTTGTTACTGTTTATGCTTCTAGTGGTGGTGAAGATGGTGGTCCTGGATTATGAGGAGACTTTGGTGCCGATGGTGGTGACGGAGGTGGTGGTGAGGGTGAATGGTCTAGAGTTAAAGCGATGGTTGGAAAATGACTTGTCGGTATGGAGTTTTTGACTTCTGGTTGTAGGTCGACAGGGTTGTTGATTTCTTCATTTTTTCTGAGATCGTCAATTTCTGCATCTATTGCTGCTTGATTATTGCCTTCCAGGGAAAGTAATCCCCTATCTGCCCCATTGACTTGACGATTTTGGAAGGTTGGTACAATTGATGAAA
This sequence comes from Pseudotsuga menziesii, assembly GCA_001517045.1. Taxonomy (NCBI): domain Eukaryota; kingdom Viridiplantae; phylum Streptophyta; class Pinopsida; order Pinales; family Pinaceae; genus Pseudotsuga; species Pseudotsuga menziesii. The sequence goes on along the minus strand of LPNX010681806.1, from coordinate 349,394 downwards.
TATGGGTTGCAACTATGGTGGATGTCAGGTTGCGAATGTATGATAATTTTTTGAGTCCCACAACTATTGGTTTTTGTGATGCTTGGTCGATTTATGGGGTGAGATTTTGTCGGGCAGAGCTTGAATCGACAAGTTTGTGGGTGGTGTTGATCTGCTTGGCTTTAAGGAATAGGTTTGGAAGATTGTTGATAAACCGCTGAAGTTCAACATCTTTATCAATTTTTTCCTTAAGGCTTCCCGAGATAATCTCATTATAACTTGGTGTTATGGCCACGGTTGACTCCTATGTTATTCTAGTCAGATAAGGTCCTTGTGAGTGTGGAGACAAATCAATAGGATTTATTCCGGGCTGGGTAGCAGTTTTTACCTTTTTAGGCCTGCCTTTCCTTGCTCCTGATTCGACCAACTATTTGAATTGTGTCTCGATTGATACCTTGTTTATTGCAACAGTCTCCAGTATGTCGACGATAGTAGCAAGTAGTTCTTCCTCATCTTCTGATTCCTTTGATAAGATGAGTTTGCGCTTCCCCTTCCCTTTTTCCTGATTTCCTTTATTTTTCCTTGAGGTTGATATTTCCTTAGCTATTTTCCTCAAATTTTATTTTGTCATGGAATAATATGGGTTTTCTGATTGAATATCTTCCTCTATCTGTTCTTCTCCTTTCTCCTGCTATTGATTCGGGATGATAATGTTTTGTTCTGTCGGTGTGATAGCCTACTGTTCAGTCGGTGCATTTTCAATTTGGAGGGGGTTTTGCTCTGTTATCGGACTATCCCCTGAGGTGAAAGTACTAATATGAAGGTTGAATTCATAGTCTTCCTCCTTCTCTTGGTCGGTCAATGGTTCTAAGATGACTTGATTACTTTTTTTGGTAGCCTCTGGTATAGTGATGTCGGTTTTGGACTGCTTGACCAACTCTATGAAGATCTCCTCGACTGTTGGGTAGTAGTCGAGTGGCTTTTCCTTTTCTGTAGATCCTTACTCATGCCATACTATTGTGTGGTCGAGCTCTAGTTGGATATGTGTTGTAGGAGGCATACATCTTTGGATGTTTTGAGGCGCCCTCCATCTGGCTATCCGGACTTTAAGGTTTTGAAACTAGTGGTCCAGGAACAATTTTCTTTCTTCTTGTTCTAGTGGGGTTCTAGCCATTGAAAAAGGATTAAATCTCCACATACGAAACCTGGATGGCTCCAAGAAGTATTTATGCCCGACTGGACATAGGTGGCTCATGGCTATCCATATTAAGAGTGAAGGGAATCTGATTATTCCACTTGATTCTTGGCACTTCTCGCAGATGGATTTGAGCATGTCGGCCATATATTGATCCCAACAGTATACCTTTCATGTTTTTTCTATGCAGTCTACAGCTTCCACCATTTCGAGCTTCAAGTCACAGCCGCGTCCTGTGACAGTCAAACCTATGGATATGATTTTTGCCACTATTTTGGGTGTGGTGGCTTGGACTTGCCCGATTATCAACCCTTTTGAGTTTTTTTTGTGTTGGTGTTCCCCTTAGTCTTTCGAACAATCCTTCCTTGATGCCTACAAGGACAGGATCACATTTCTTGGACAACCCAGTAAGTCTATAATTGGTTTCAGCTGATATTTCCACTGGGCTGTCGAAGTAAAATTTACCCTTATGGTATCGACTGATGATGAATTTTACAATATTTTCCTTTGTCCCCCCAAAAATTGCTATGAGAGGTGCCAAAAATTGCCATGAGAGGTGCGTTCAGAAATTTCATAATGGTGCCATGGTTTACTTTCTCTGCTTCCTCTGTCATCCTTGACTTACCCTGGTAACCCCATTCTTTGATTTTTTCCCAGTGTCACGCCTAAGAAACTTCCTGGACTTTCACGTTTTTAATGTTTCATAGCCATTTCACTAGTGGACTTACGGTGGATTCCAACTCTTTTATTTTGGATTTCATGGCTTTGGTTTATTTTGGGGCCATTTTTTCGGTACCTGGTTCAGCTCTCTTCTTAGTTGATTTTCTCAGGGGGTTTTGGTAATTCTGTCGCTCTAGCTCTTAATGAAACAATATGTGATTTTTGACTAGCGTAGTATTTATAGGTGGAGCAGATGGTGAACTTGTTGATCATGTTATTAATGGCGGATTTGATGGTAAAGGACGCTCTAATGGAGGATGATTTAATGTGCTCTGGTTTCGACACTCCTTCTGACTGTAGTCATGATGGTTTGATTTGATGTTCTGATCCTCTTGTCAATGTCGATAGTATGGTTGATCTGTGGTATGTTGATGGTAAAATTGTTGGTTATTGTCGAATGGTGGTCTACTACTCCTGTCGAGATTTCCTGTCATTTTGGTTTTCCTTAATTCTTTAGGTTTTTGTTATTTTCTAGTTTCTATAGTCTTTTGTTAGCAGTTATAAAACCACTTTTTTTTTTAGTTTTTAGTTTTGGTACCGTTTTAGTCGAGCACCGTTTACCAACTTACGAAATACTGTGCCCTATAATGTTCTCAATTGAACTGATCCATTAGCATTGATTTCTTCGACAATGTAATGTCCCATCCCTTCTGTGTGTAATTTTTTTGGTTTTCCTTTCACCCGACTGTTGTATAGCAATGCAAGGTCTCCGACCAACAAATATTTATTTTTGATGTTTCGGTCGTGCCAAGCCTTCTGTTGTTGCTTCTGAATTTCTTGGTGTTGTATAGAAAGCATTCGGTGTTCTATTAGTTTGGTTAATTGCATCAGTCGATCCTTTCTTGCTTCTTCGACATTAATATGTAAGATGTCGGCTATCACTGGTGTTTGTTGTCGAAAATGTAAAGGAACGACTGCTTCTTGGCCATAGACTAGTTGAAAGGGAGTTTGGTCAGTCAAACATTTATATGTTGTTCTATACTCCCATAATACTGCAAGGATTTTCTCGTCCCAGTCATTTTTGTCGGTATTGAATATTTTTGTTAGACCCCTTGTTAGTGTTTTGTTTAATGCTTCTATAGCCTTGTTCGACTGAGGGTGATAGGATGTGCTTCATCGATGGTCAATTTTAAACCGTTCTGTCAATGCTGTGATTGTTTTATTGATGAAGTGTGAGCCTTGGTCACTGATTAAGGTTATAGGACAGCAAAACCTAGTGATAATGTTTTCATATATGAATTTAGCAGCTACCTCACTAGAACAGGTGTCGACAGGTTCCGCTTCTGCCCATTTAATGACATATTCTACTACTGTTATGATATATCTTGCACTTGTCCTTTTTGCTGGGACTAGGAATGGACCTATAAAGTCGATACCCAGATTTCGAATGTTAGGCTTGGGTTTACTGATATTAAAGGTACTTCTATACTAGGTAGCGGTCGACCTAGACATTGGCAACGATCACATTTTCTCACAAACGTTTTACAGTCTTTGTATAGCGCCGGCCACCACAGTCCTGATTGTTAGATTTTCTTGGTAGTTGTATCCGAATGAAAGTGTCCTCCCTCCGGTCCATAGTCTGCTTCGTGCATAATGTTTTCTCGTTCATGTTCTAACACACATCGATGGAGTACTTCATCCAAACCCGTTTTATATAAGAATCCATTAATGAGACTATATGGTGCAATTTTCATGGCTAATATTTGTTTCTTTTTCATGCTCATTCCATCTGGTGCTTGACCACTCTCCAAGAATTGTGCTATTTCTTCTAATTTTGCAGGAACAACTTCTAGTCGGAATAAGTGTGCATTCGGTAGGTTGTCTTCGACTCCTGTCGGCTCCTCCCTCGTGTTGATTATCAGCAAGTGGTCGGGTCAGACATTCAATTGACCTGGTCAAACTACTACCTCGAATTCAAATTCTTGGAACAATAATAGCCAATGAAAGATTCTTTCGTGGTGCAAAGGTTTGTTTACGAGGTATTTTAGTGCTTGGTGATCGGTATAGATGATCTGGATCTCGAGGGCTGAGACCCTGAAGGCTTGGATACTGAGAGAGGAGGGGATTAAAGCTACAAAANTAGAGTAAATATCCCACATGGAGGGGTGAGGCTCAAAGAGAGTTCTTTGAGCCTCACCTCTCAAACCATACTAAGAAAGACACTCAGAACCAGTAACCCACTAACGCAATAGAATAAGAGGAGTGGAGGATGTAAAAAATCCTTGAATGCTTTATTGAGAAGGCATAGAGCCTTTGTATAACATTATTACAATGTACCTTGGGGCAATACCAAGGGTCAAAACCATGGGTTGTGAAATACCATGGATGAGAGAGGTACAATGTACCTTGAAGCCATACCATGGAATAAAACCATGAGTTGTCAATTACCATGGATGAGAGAGGGTGGCCTCTCCATTTAATGCTTTTATGATGACTGAGAATGTGTGGCCTCTCATTAAATGCTTTTATGACTCATACATCCGAAATTAGACCATATTCTCCCTAAAATTCGGATCATTGTTCCCCCCTTAGAAAATGATGGTCTCCATCATTTCATACTAAAAAGAGACCCATGATTACAATGCGTCAATTTCCAATGAAGAGAATGGTTTTCTATGGTTAGCCCATATCCATGGGTTTTGTGTGGTTGACCCATAACCATAACTGTGGGTTTTATGTGGTTGGCCCTTAACCATGGGTTTTGTGTGGTTGACCCCTCACCATGATTACAATACATAATCATGGGTTTTATGTGGTTGAACCATAACCATGATTATAATAGAATTTCATAAAAGTAAAAAAAAATGGTCTTTGGTGAAGTTGATGTCTCACTGCAAATCCATTCATATATTTTGATGCAGGTGATGAAATTGAATTCTGTCGAAGACCCATTTGATATATTAAAGAGACCTTTCCATCCATATAATAGACTCTCTCTATGGTGTCCCAAGGATTGAGAAAGTGGTTTCTAAAGTTCAAGGTATGCGCGCGCACTGATTTTGCAGACACATGTTGCTTCAATCGATGATATCTCTCAAACCACATATCCAAATAAAAAACCGTGAAATACCCATTTTATCTAGCAAAAATATATTTCCAATGAGCTATAGTAGAGCCTTTGATATATTCTTTGGAGTCTGTGGTACTTTTTTGAAGTTTCGGTGCATGAGGTTGCACTGTGTACAAACATAAGTTGCTTCAAACAAGCATATCTCACAAACCAAGAAGGTAAATGAGAAACTGAAAAAAACCCATTTTAGATGACGAAAATATCTTTCCAATAAGATATGGAAAATCCTCTGAAACTCTCTGTGCAATTTTCAGTATCAGTTCAAATTTGTAAAGACGTGTTGATCTTCAGTTCGTATATTGCCAAGGGTTTGTAGAGCAAAATCGGATGTTGTAGAGATCATGGAACTTCCTCCTAAAACTTAGATATCCTATATTTCTTGAGGACCAACTGTGATGCTTACAGTGTATGGCCTAGCAATGGACTCCGAGTGTGCCAAAAGGAGGTTGGAAATCTCTGTAGATCTTTGAACCCGAACTATGCTAAAACCCTCATTCCCATGGAGAGAGAACCCGCTCTGATACCACTGATACAGATATCGAGGGATGAGACTCGGAAGGCTTGGATGCCGAGAGAGGATGGGATTAAAGCTGCAAAATTGTTAACATTTGATGCATAGAGTAACATACAAAGAGTAAATAGCCCACATGGAGGGGTGACACTCAAAGAGAGTTCCTTGAGCCTCACCTCTCAAACCATACTAAGAAAGACACTCAGAACCAGTAACCCAATAATGCAATAGAATAAGAGGAGTGGAGGATGTCAAAAATCCTTGAATGCTTTATTGAGAAGGCATAGAGCCTTTTTATAACATTATTACAATGTGCCTTCGGCAATACCATGGGTCAAAACCATGGGTTGTGAAATACCATGGATGAGAGAGGTATAATGTGCCTTGAAGTCATACCATGGAATAAAACCATGAGTTGTCAAATACCATGGATGAGAGAGGGTGACCTCTCCGTTTAATGCTTTTATGATGAATGAGAGCGTGTGGCCTCTCATTAAATGCTTTTATGACACAAACATCCAAATTTAGACCATATTCCCCCTGAAATTCAGATTAATAGAATATGAAGGGGTTAGCTAATAGGTAATGTCAATAATTTTGAAGTGCAAAGACCATACCTAATGCCTCCCTTTCTGTCGTTGACTAATTATGTTCTGCCTTGTTTAATTTTATGCTGCTATATATGATTGGATAATCCATTCCGTCTTCCCCAGGTTGTGTCAGAATTGCACCTATTTCTAGGCCTGAAGCATTAATATGCACATGGAATTTGATCGATCAGTTTGGAAATATGAGAATGGGTGCTTCGACTAGTTTTCTTTTTGATGTGTTGAAAGATGCATCACATTCTTCTATCCAGTCGAACTCTTGATCCTCTCTTAATAATTATTCCAATGGGTAGGTCATATATGAATAGTGTCGAATGAATTTTCTGTAATATTCTGTATGACCCAACATTACTCTGACCTGTTTTGGGTTAACCGGTGGTTTTAAGTCGAGGATAATTTTTATTTTAGCAAAGTCGACCTTGATACCTTCTTTGCATACGATATGTCCTAGTAGGATTCCTATAGGGGTTAAGAAGATTCATTTTTTTATATTGAGGGATAGCTGAATCTGTCGACATTGTTACAGCATAAGCCTTAACCATTTACAATGGTCTTTTAGCATGGAATAGATCGTCCAATCGTCGAAGTATACTGCCATTGTTTTATCAATGTATTCTTGAAATGTTTTGACAACTATTCTTGAAAATACTGCAGGTGCATTCTTGAGACCAAATGGCATCACTTTGTAAGCAAATGAACCAAATTCACATATGAAGGTTTTATTTTTCTGATCTTCCTTGGCTATCGGTACCTGATTATATCCTGAAAATCCATCTGTAAATGAGTAGCATTCATGTCCCGTGACTTCATTTAAGATTTCATCAGCGTATGGAGTCGAAAATGGATCTGTTAAGGTAACTTTGTTTAACTCTCGGAAGTCGACACAAATTCATAGTTTTGTCAGGTCATGTTTTTTCGGTTGGATGACCATTGGGATTTCCCATTCCAACTGGTCGATAGGATTAATAATTCTTGCTATTAACATATTTTCGATCTCCTTTTTAACTATTTCTTTGTATTTGTGTGCCAACTTGTAAGGTCTTTCTTGATAGGTCGGGCATCAGGTTTGATGTCTATATCCATCTCACCCATTTATGATACTAATCCTTTTAAGTATTTGTAATATCGCACAAATACGTCTTGGAATTATTTTAATAAGTCAACAACTTCTATAGTTTGTTCTTTGCTCCAATAGTCACCAATTCTTCCCATTTTCGGTCTATTATCACTAAAAATGTTGATTTATTTAGTTTTTAGTTTTGTGTCCATCCATTCTGGTGCTTTACTTTTATTAATATGTCGAATACCTTATTTTAACTATGAAAATGTTGCTGGAAAGTTTGATACTGTCATTCGATCGGTGTCGTCTTTGTCGGGCGACTCAATTTTGAATATCGTTTTAACTAGCTTGATCGTTTTCGGGTGATCGGTATTCCATTGAAAGATACTCCCATATGTGTGTTCATTTTCTAATTGGAGTCTTGTCGACTATGGTATCTTTTTGGATCAAATGTTGTAGCATGCTACATTTGGTCGGCTTCTATTTTGTGTCGACTCATTAGTAGGCAGTTGTATAAATGTTTTTATGTATTTTGTAGCTTCGACTAATCTTGTGTCTCCTGGTATAAAGATAAAGTCCTTAATGAAATTTTCTCTAAGTTCATTCCATAGGAATGTTTCGCCTCGTGCTTCTTCCATTTTATACCATTTGTTAGATAGGTCGTCTAATGTCAAGGGAAACATGTGTGGCCATATACGTTCGTCTTTGTAACCAAGTCTTTTCCACTATGTTTCACATATTGTTATATGATTTTCTATATCTTTTCCTTGGGTGAAGACAGGTATTTGTGCCTATTTTGTTAGCTTCCTTCCTCCGAACCTTTCTATGAAGAAAGTCGAAGCTATTGTCCATGTTTGCAGTCTTTCCTAATGGGTATCCCACCATCAAGCAACTTGTCTAGTAAATGTTCCGACCAGGCTTTGTAGTCGGCCATGTTTACATAGGTTCTTAGAGACTTGTTCTACATGGAGAATTGGTGATTCTCTTTCTTTATACTGAAGACTTTGTTTATTATATGTTTTTATTGGTGCTAAGGAGGGGTATTCCCTTATTCTTTTCTCAAATATTTTTGGAATAGTTGATATAGAAAAGCATTGTTGAGTTGGTTTCTTCTGGATAGCTTGAATGTTCCAGCAATGTCTTGCTTGTGTTTCATAATTTTCAATTTCCCAATCATATAATTTTGCGTCTAATTTATATCCGACCGAGTCCTGGTTCCCTAGATGAAGGTCTCCATAAATATTAGGTTTAGTATAATCTTCACTATTTTGAATCTAGTATAGTTGTCAAACATCGACTTCTTCATCGATAGGTTCAGTCCAGGGTTCTCCTTCTGAAGTGTGAATGGGGAAAATCAATTTCTGTCCATTTCCTTTTAGTTTTATCCTTTCTTTGTCTAATGATATAAAAGCTTTCATTTTTCTGCCCCATGGGCGTCCTACCAGGGTTGGGAAGGAGTTGGATCCTTCCTTAGGGTCGATGATCTCAAAATCGACTTTTGTCGAACTGCCTTTTATCGTTGTACAGACATTTCTCCAAATCCCGATTGGTTCGATCAGTCCTTGGTCGGCCAGTTTTAAATATATTCCTGATTCATTCAGTCGAGGCCTACCCAACTGTTCCCATGTATCTCTCGTCATGATATTCACTTGGGATCCAAAGTTGAGAACGATTTGTCGAACGTGGTATCCTTCTATTTAGAGATCGACAAGTGGGTTGGCATCATTCTTATCTTTTTTATTTAATATTCATATACTCTTAGTTTGTTTATCAGTGCTATTTTTTTAAATATTGTGTAGTAGGTTGACGAATTGTGCCATCGGCCTATCTTTATGTATTAGGTTCAATAATTCATAAAGTGTGTTCTGGAAATTGTCATTGACATCTTCCTATCTAGCAAATTATTGAAATATGCTCGATGCATCATTATACAATTGTTTTTTCTTTATAGGGTTAGGATATTCATTTTTATCTTTAATCTTGCTTATTCTTGGATTGTCACTTCCAATTTTCGTTCCTTGTCTAGTTACTATGTGTAGGTTCTTTGCGCGAATTATATCACTTTTTGAACACAAGACAAGACATTAACATTCTTCTTTTTATTAATTTTGTTGAGTATGGTGGGACAATATTCCAATGAGTGGTCTCCCATACCACAGCTAGTACAAAATTTTAAGTCGATTTTGTCTTTATGTGGACAGTCCGCATATCGGTGTCCTTCTTTATAGCATGTGATGCATGGAGTCGGTCGTCGTGGTCGATTGTCATGATTTCCATAGAATCGTCCTTGACCTCCAAACCCTCCATGACGATTATCGAATCGATGTTCGTATCTACGACCTTCGTATTGTCGATTGTTTAGTGCGTTTTGTTCATTTGAGATATTCTCATTGTTCTAGGCTAGCCATGACATTTGTTTGGTAGACTGTCTGATAATTTTGATGATTCTTAAGGTTTAGGTGACAGTTGGTCGTTGCGTGGCTCTTGACTTCACATATTGCACACCACGAAGCTTTGCCATTTTTCATGTTATATGGACAATCCTTCATCGCATGGTCTCCATGCTCCTGACAGATGTCACAAAAACATTTTGTCTAAGCAAAACGAGAATCTTGTCGACTTACATCCTGTCGACGATTATATTTAGTATGGCCGGCTATAGAACATTTTGTACACCATATCTCCTGACCCTTGAGGTTAATTCTCTCAAATATTTCTGAATGATTTCTAATTTTTCTTCAATTCTTGTGTTGACAACAGGGTATGTCGGGTAGTCCTTGTCTATCTTGACCTACAGAGCTTTTGTCAGTGCTTCTTTACATGTTTTGAATGTCTCCATACTTATATGTTGTCGTATATTTTGGGAAAGTCTTGCAAGAAACCATTGAATCAATAATTGTTCATCAATAACATAATATATTTGGCTTAAGAGGTCTTTCCATCTCTTATCATAGTCCCGGACGGTTTCTGCTGGTTTATGTACTGTAGTTTTAAGTTTTTTCACTGCTAGATGCTTTGCATCTGGTGTTTTGAAGAAGGACAGAAATTACTTCTTAATCTCTGCTTTAGTTGCACAGGGTGTTCTTTCGGGATAAGTCATATACCAATTTAATGATATTTTCCGAAGCGCACCTGCGAACTGTGCCATTTGTCTATCTTCATTCGTAACTTGATTGGACTCCCATGTCGATTCGCAGACAAACTAGTGTCGCCTGGGATCTTCATCACCCTCGTAGAGGGGGATGTGTGCTGAGCCTTGCCCCATGTCAACATCGGCTTCTCCTTCAGGATGTGGTGGTGGTGGGGGTAGTGGGATACTTGGTGTATCTCTTTGTTCATAGCTTATCTCGATGGAAATCTCATTTTTTTCAGATGTTTTGGTTGTCGGTTTTGTTTCGACAACTAGTCGATCAGGTTCATCTTCTTCTATTGATGTCCAACTGCACTGGTGTGCTCGCAAATATGACTAATCGATGTTATGTAAAGATGTGTTTGGTAGGGGGGTGCTCCTTTATGTCTGGTGTAGAGTAAATGAATTCTTCGATTGGAAGGGTATGCCTAAAGCGTAACCCAATTTCCTTCCTCTGGTGGAAAAATTACTAAATGATTGTCATCATTTACTTCGTCGTCTAGTCGGCTCCATATACTGAACTCACCAGCTCTTAGTCTCAGGTCCTCCTCGACAATGGCCTGCATTCGGGTGCTTGGATTTGTCAAAGACAGAGGTCTTACCTCTTGGGGAATTTCTAGTTGGAGAGCTTCTCGCTGCTCTATCCACAAATATTTTTCCATTGGTGATGCTTCTTCATATATGCCTTCTTCCTGTTGGTCATGACCGGTCTTCGACATATTTTCCTCATGCTCTGTCACCCTGGAAAACATTCTTCTTTGGAGCACTATAGATTTCTCTTGAATTTACTCCCTTCTTTTTTGCCTCTTCTCCCTTTCTATCTTCTGTAGGTCTGATGCACCTTTATAAGTCACTGTCTGCTCAATTTCCTTCTTAGGTCCACTTTTCATTACTGGTGGTGGTATTTTCTCAGACCGACTAGAATCCTTCTACTCTATCCCCGACACATGACCAGCTACCCCCCCCCCATATCCTACACGATGCTTCAATAAGTTCGGATAGTTCTGTCTATTTGTTCAGGAAATACTCCCACTCCCTTTCAACAATAAATATTTCCCACGCCTTTCGCTTTTCCACCTAGTTAGTGTTTCAGGCGTTTCGATGAGTGATGGACGAGGTTTGACTATGTGCCCTACTCCTCCATCGATTAGAAATTTGAACAACAAGGTCGGCAGTGAACAAAGAAATTTCTTAGTAAATTCAGTATATAATCTTTTTTCAACACTTTCGACTGAGACTCTTTCCTCTACTGCTTGTTCTTGACAAAATTCATCTGCAATTTTCTCAAACCACTCCTACAGGTTTGTTTTTCCTCCTCGGGACAGTTTCTTAAGCGATTCTTGGTATTTAGTTGCTTCTGGATTCATTTAATAGTTTTTTCAATGACTGAGGCACTGATTCTATAAATTTCTCATGGGTTTCGATGAAGAATTTCTCCTTTTCCTGAGCAATGGTTAATCTATTTCTTCTCGCATAATTCTGCAAGTAGTTTGGGATCTTACGCTCCCACCAGTTCTTAATCTCTTACTCTGATATCATTTACGTATGGTGATGTCATGTGTATATGTACTACCGGAAATAGAACCAATGTTGTAAACTCACAGATCACATAAGAATGGCAATAATACACATTAAGAATCGTATAGACATACAGATACAAGAGAAACGAATAGATAGTAGAATAACAGATTATATTATAGAATCACATGAGGTTCCATACATATACAAAACTGAACCAATTTCTTACTGGCTCAACAACCTATTATATATGCTTACAAAATGGTTATTAATAACTACTTGTTGGTTCAGTCAACCGAAACGACCTTTGGAGGTCGACCTAATCTCCGATTAGTCAGCTGACTAGTCTAATCGGCTCACCGACTAGATCCTCCAACATGATTCAAATCTTATTATAAACTAGGTATATGGGATCCAATGATGTCAAAATGCTCATTTATCTCCTATTTTTGTTGAGATCTGGATACTAAAAGTAGAATTTACATTTTTCTCTTGCACTCACATATACAAGGAATGAACCAACAAGATGATGCATTGTCTAAAGAAGGTATTCAATTCAATTGGGATATGGCCATTGGCATATAACTAAAGTACAAAATGAACACTACTCATACTACCATCGAGCATTCATAGAAGGGCGACCAACACATGAAGATCGACAACAAGGATGAATAAAAACCACTCTTTTTTGAACCAGATGCATAGCTTATGACAGGAAAATGAATGAGGCACATTGCCTTTTTCTACTTTCTTAGAAGTATCAGTAGAACACCTGTTTTTGATAGTTTATCTTAGAAACAACTGGATATCTATGTTTTTAGAACTATATGGGAACAACATATCAAGACATTGCCAGTTTTTAGGCTCATTAGACCTACTAGACAACACTATGAATGCTAATTTATATGAGAGCATATATCTTAATGCAATATTTTATTTATCAATATTAATACATAATTTTTCCTTTGGAAAAAAAATTAATCTTGGCAACCCAACCAACAAGGTAGATTCAAATTTAATCCCGTTCATAGCTTGTAAGTTATGAATATAATATCTTATTGAAATGAATCTAAATTCCAAATGAAATGCAAATTTCCCTTTTTAATAATAAAATATAACTTAATTCTAAATGCAAGTAAATAAATTTGAAATGAAGGTTAAACAAAAGCACACCATTAACCTTATGACACCCTCCTGGCATCAATCACAACCAATGTCATTTTAATCACTATTATCATACTCATGTAGGAGTGCAAAGTATGTATGCATAGATGGAGTATACATAGCTCGTACATGTACTAATGATAACCATTACCACTTCTAATTCATAATTCCTATATGACCATAACCAAGCATGCAAGGAAATAATTAAGTAAACACAACGTTAACCATCTTACTAACTAAGCCACAATAACCTAGTGTGAATTAAACTCCATACTAAGATTATACTAAATGTATTAAGAAATTGATTTAAGAAAAAAAAGAAGTCAAGCACAAAATTGAAGGTGACATATGTAGCTCCCAAATAACATCCACAACTACGTCTTTGAATCATCTTTCCTTCCTAACTTACAAAGCCCATTTGTTGGTGAATCCCACCAACAAATCTCGTCGACAGGCGTTCCCACTCTGTCGATGCCCTGCAGCGCAGTCTCCCTGAGCACCGGCCCAGATAGGTTTTACCCTGCCCAGCAACATTTGCGAAGCAGATGAGGTCTCACCTGAGGTGTTCAAGGGAGAGCTGTCAAAACTGAGTTTCCGACAATGGGGGAGGAGGATATGGGGATCCGACGAAGGGAGATCATAACTTATTTGCTTTTCATATAGTATCAAAATATCGCAACATTATTCAAGGAACATCATAGCGCATACACCAGTTACAACAACTTAAAATCAAGAGATCACATTAACATAGCAGGGAGAAACTAAATCGCATCATTATAACATAATTATAGCATCACAACAGATCTATAGTAACCATAGTGCATTATCGTAACAAAAGTAGTGCTGCTGCATTATAATAGATCTATGACAATAGACAAGGATTGAACCATACTCATCGCATCATATATTAATCTTGCACAACATATGCCGCATTACACAATCCTGCTCCAAAACCGGAGACTGCATCAAAAAGAAGCCCAAACAAAATCGCAGTCAAGACAGAAAAATATCCATGCACCAAAGTCCATGTGATACCAAAATCATAATCTCACTCTCTCCTCTAATCGCAAAAAAATGGATCCATAAATAGGCTTACGCCTTTACATCAAGGGTCCACTACTAACTAATTTCTAACCACTACTGACCTATGACAACAAGACTTGGTAAAAATATACATAAAATATTCAAAAATATGCAATGCCTCGATTGAGGAATTTGCCACTTAGTTCTGCAAAATGGAGCAGGAGGCCAAAACTATTATGGAGGAGACCACGCAGTTCTGGTAGAGTATTGTTCAGGATGAGCAACTTGATCAACTAACTGAGCAGGTGTAAGAGGTAGAGGGCCAATTGACAACCCTGAATTCAGCGCTGAAGGCCATGCCGTTGATGGTGCAGATCACTTGGGCTGCAAAACTGAAGGATCTACAGCAGCAAGCTGCCCATGCCTAAGAATGCCAGCAAAAGCGCCATGCGCAACTCGACGAATTCCAAGATATCGGCAGCCAGTTCACTGTTAAGGCTGTCGCCACACTTCAGGCAGTTCAAGAGAGTCGACAAAAGGTCGACAACAAGGCTAGTGAGGAGCACCCCCTCCAGCAAGGTTTGGCTAATTGTCAGCATATCGCCAGTAAATTCCAGCTGCAGGTTCATGAAGTTGCGCAGCAATTTGTATATTTTAAGGAAAAGACGTCGGCACACACCTTGTCAACCTGACGTGGCTCGAGGGCGAGCCACAAAACTATGTTGGGGGCCTGTTGGAAAGGGGGTTGGAGCGAGTGAGTTGCGCAGCGTCGCAGCAATTGCGCAAGCTCACGTGGTAACGTGCAAGGGAAGCTTAGCGCGATAAGTGGAGGAGTAACCGCTTTTTGAATATTTTATGTATATTTTGACCAAATCTTGTTGTAATAGGTCAGTAGCAGTTAGAAATTAGTTAGTAGTGGATGTGCTATGGGTTAGCAACTTTGCTTTTGTTATGATAATGCACTATGGTTACTATAGATCTGTTGTGATGCTACTATTCTACTATAATTATGCGATTTAGTTTCTCCCTGCTACGTTAATGTGATCTCTTGATTTTAAGTTGTTGTAACTGGTGGATGCGCTATGATGTTCCTTGAATAATGTTGTGATATTTTGATACTATATGAAGAGTGAATAAGTTATGATTTCCCTCAATCGGATCCCCATATCCTCCTTCCCTAATGTCGAAAACTAGGTTCTGATAGCTCTCCCTGTCAACGAGCTTTGTTGGTGGGCTTCACCAACACCACCTTTCATCTCTTGGAATATACTAGAGCATCAAAAATATTTACCTAACACCATATATACCCAACAAGAATATGTGTTGCTTACATTGACCAATCTTCCTCAACAAGCAATCAATAGTTTCCATCACACATCTTGGGGAGCATAGCTAAACACAATCTTCCAATGACTCCAAGTTTTGGAGGATAAATTAGGGTAATACCTCCACCCCTCCTAATGGAATTGGGGTCAACAATCTATAAATAATCATATTGTGCTATTATTTCCGTTCTTATATTTATGACATCAAATCATCATTTTGGAAAACCATGTTTACTGTAAAAACCTACATTAACTTGCACATCATAGCAATGTATCGAACCATTGTTTAACTCATAAATTAATTCTTCATAGTTTACCCTTTTTTATTTTGATGCCAATGACATTAGGGCCACCTTAGTACCATAAGTATCTGGTTAATACTTAAACCTCAATAACATGTGGGTTAGTATTATCAATGCATAATCATTTACTATTTCCAAGTAATTAACAAGTTATCAATTGATAAATGATGTAAACAAGTTAATTCATTAATCATGTGTATGTCACACATTTATTCATTTAAATATAACTTAAAATGGTATCCACATACCTTTCCCTTCCATTTATATTTGCATGTTGGAACAAACGTCATCATTAATAATAAAAACAATAAATTTAAAACATAATTTCCACACATAAGCAGGTCCATAAATCCACAAAACATGTCATAATGTTGTTTTACTGTCAATTCAAATTATGGCCCTAAGACAAGGAGTAAGGAAAAGTGAAAAGGCCTATAGTTCCATATGAGTGAACCACACAACATCCTATATCCTCAAATTCCAATCCCACAAAATACAAAAGTAGCAACGAGGGGAAGGCCTTGGAGAACAAGAAGTAGATAAACAAAGAGGTAGATGCAAAATTTAGGAACTTGGAGTGACAAGAAGAAGATACAACCACCATTGAGAAGGACTAAGATATGGAAGCACCCACATCTCTAGGGGACAAAGAGGAGTAGGAAATATCCATAGAATCTAACAAGGATGTCAAGAAAGAAGACACATAAGACTTGAGAGAGGTAACCTCAGATATAGAAACCAAGATATATGCCTAACACTTATAACCTCCCATTACAACAAGTATTGCATTAACTTCCCTGCAAAAGGTGAACTATGTAAACTATACTACTAAAGTATTAGGTCAATGCGAACATAAACCGATAGTAGACAAGTAAGTACATTCCTAAGCACATTGGGAATCAAAACCAACTCCATGAAACCTCACAAACAAGACTCTAGAAAGACAAGTGGAATAAATAAAACCACATAAAAAATATAAGAAGTGGGATAGGTGTAGATCTCAGGGAGAAATATCTCCTACCCCTCGATAAAGTTTAATCATGTGGCTCATGCTTTGGAATATAAGAGTTCTCAAGTATTAGAGAAAGAAAACACAACTCAAAGATCGAATCACAAAGGAAAAGTATAACATCCTCTTGTACAAGAAACAAAATGCTTGGAGGAATATATCTAAACAATAACCCAAAATATTTGGCGGGGTAGTGCAACAATCAACCTAGTCTTGAAAGTATTCTCTACATTATTTCCATACTATAGTATCCAAATATTATGCTTCTCAACAACTCTCAACAACTAGGTGGTTCTCTCAACCATTCATAGGTGATTGGATCCAAATATTTTAGAATTGTGACAAGTGTGTATGTGTTGTTCAACCCTTTAGAAAAAGGAACCTTCTTAATCAACCTTCAAGCTATCCCCCAACAATCCAGAAAAACCTTCAAATTTTAAGAGGATACTTCAATAAGACAAGCCGCCTTAGGGAAAAGATAGGAGGCCTAAATAAAATAAATGGAATATATAAAGAATTTAAAGACAAGATCAATGAGATCTAGATAATCAATTTAATGCCAATAAATGGAAATTATAGTTGGAACAATATTAAGTGGGAGTTTATCAAACATTGGAAAGGTTAGTTTGCTTACTCTTCTTGAAATCCATTTAAGAGGAAATCCTAGAGTGGAAATATCTCATTCTTTTAAGAGTAGGATCTAACCATTGGTTAGTATCCATCCATTGTAAATCCAAACAGGGGACAAAATTCACCTCCTTTGTTATGAAAAACATGGCTTACAAACCTCAATTTAAGATATTTGGGAAAATCCTGGTGGAATATTGCAAAAGTTCAAACATGTACCTACATGTATGCCTCTTATCAAAAGTTGAAATTCTTGAAAAAATAAATCAAGTCATGGCATGCAAACATAGTTAGCAACATTTTCCTTGGAAAGTGATGCAGGAGCATCCTGCACTCCATACATGTCTAAGCTCAATGTTTGATCAGACCTAGAAGAGGTCTTCATATTCTGAATTAATAGTCCTTAGACTATTACATTGTAAATAAATCTATGTTGAGTATTCTTCTAGATAGGTGATGAGTCATTAGGTGAGTGATGATTCGTTAAATGAGTCATGTAACTAAGCCCATGTCAAATGGTAGCATTCGATAAGGGCCAAGGCTCTCATGAGCAAGCCATTGAGATAGGGTTGATTATGTTGCTTTATTTAGAATTAGTTAGCATATTGTTGAGTATATTGAGGATCTGAACCAGAATGGGTTCATGAATCCTATTGTATATATGTTTGTAAGCCTTCAAGGTAAGGGGGAGAAGGGAGTAAAGGGAGAGACAAAAGTAGCCAGAAGAGCTAGAGGCAGTCATTCAATCTGGATAAGGAGTGGCCAAATCATTGTAAATCAGGTCAATGTCGTTGGTTGTAGTTATACCAGACTAAGGGGATCAGAACATAGGTTCTGAGATAATCATGAATGTATAGTTTCATTGTATTGAAAGAAGGAAAGCCTATTTCGGCGTATCTTTGTGTGTGACTACAGTTATTTCTAAATGTATGATTTCATGAATTGAATGATTGATGATATTTGTTAATGATTGATAAATCGGTGTATGCATAGTTTGAAATTAGGGCTTGAAATAGTTGAATATTACAGAGGTTGTGTAAGACTATGAAGAGGTTGCATAGATATGGAAAATAGAGATTGAGTGCATTTAATTGATTGAACCTCTAATCAATCAATGAAGAATTATGAAGTCACAGGAGTCAAGTTTAGCAGAGATTAGACGGCTCAAAACATCTCAAGAAGATGGATCGACGTCAGGGAAAGATTCACGAAGTGAACTTGAGTGGAAGATAAAAAATACACAAGGTTAAGTGAAGTTTTGTTGGAGATAGCAGATCAACGGATGAGATCAAAGGTGCAAGAGATTGAACAATCCAGAATAATCCTGCAAGAGAAAGGTGCAAGGAAGATAAAGGATCCACAAAGGTAATATGAGATCCACATCTGATCTCAGATCAACGGTCAGGGAGGAAGCTGCATGAAATCAACGGTTGTAAAGAGTTGCGGAAAAAGAATTGCGGGAGGGAAATTGCAGAAGTTCAAATTCTGGAAAAGTTGGATCAGCAATCTGCAATCCACAATCCGATTGCGGAAAGGAGTGTTGCGGCCGCATAATTGCTGAAGTCAAATTTGGAATTTGGGAATTTCCACAATCCGCAAATGCATAAATAGAGTTTCAGAAACTCTGTTGTGGAAAGGAGCTTGCGAAAAGGTTGAAGTTGCAGAGAGAGACCGAGGTTGCAGAAATTTGTCTTGGGGAAGGAATTTTCTTGCAGAAAGACAATTGAGGAGAATCAAGCTTGCGGAAACCTGTTTGCGGAATTGAACCTACGGAAGTAGAGCTACACAACAGAGTTGCTGGAGAAGAAATATTTGGACAAGAAGCCAAATTTAGAGTTTGCTAAATGTAGAGAAAGCTAAATCCTAGGGAAAGCAGATGGGATAATGGTTGTTTGGGGTTCCTGTCTGCATCAAAAATAAATAATTAGAGAGTCTTGATAAAATCCAAGAGGAACTGATGGCCACAACCATGATATACACTCTTAAAAAGAGTGCAAGGGATCTTAATCACTAACATGACCCATAAAATTGACATGAATAGGTGCATAGTCAATACAAGTCCGACATTTGATGGATAAAGGGAGGAGACAAAAGCACCAAATTCTTCCACAATCCCACCTTGGTATGCAGGATCAATATCAAAACCATGAGCATAATGGAAAACAATGGGAAAATAACTATATATGCCAAAGACATGGAATCTAAGCTCAACACCTTCTTCAAGAATTTACTTTTGGAACTAAATAGACATTGACAAGCATCTATCCACTACATCACTATAAATTTCCAAATTCTAATTACAGATAACCAAAATTTATCCCTCATGCAACCAATTGATATGCTGGTGGAGAAAATGGAAAAAGGAATTGTTGGAATGTGTAATGTTAATTTTGTAAGTGTAATTATGTCTAGTGTGATGTCATAAGATATTATGATGTCTTAGCTAGCAAAGGAAAACTAATTATCTCTATTTTATGTAAAATGATTTATTACACATACATAATGGAGTATAATTCTCCTCTTAACATTCATTATATAAGGAGGTGGAAAATCATTTAGCCCACATGTATTATGGGATGTAATTATTCCATAACTTTAGCTATATAATAAAGATGAGGGAGACCTTTTAGGTATGATGTTGATGAAATACTGTGAACATATTGTAAATATATGATAAGGTTACGTGGGTGGGAATCAAGTTTAAGAGTATATATTTTGGAAGAATAAAGAAGACCATAACTTCCCATGGATGTTTCTCCATTTTAGGTTTTACCGCATAGATCTGGTGTACCATCTTTTTTTCTCTTGTCTCTCTCTTACTATTTGATTATTTAGTGCTTGTATAGATAGGAGGCTAGACTAGTTGATTCCTATTATTGATTTACATGTTAGTAAATGTATTGTTGTATATTTATGCATATTTACAAATATCCTAACATGGTATTATAACTAGTTACTAAGCTCTATCTTCTTCAGTATTTTTTACAAGCGTCTAGTTCTTCAAATTTTTTGGGGGTCTTCTTCTTTAGTAGATTTTCCATCATATCTAGACAACCATTGAGGTTTTTCTTCATATATGGGAAAACTAGTACAAAATGAGAGATAAGTGGCCAAGTGATTAGAAAAATTAGTCACCACAATTTTTTCAAGGGATAAACAACCAAAATTGAGCAATTTTAAGAGAGCCAACTAAAAATGACTAATTTAGCCATGGGATAAAATATATGCTTAGATAACACGCGACTAACAATAAAAAGGACTAATATAAATGACTAATTTAGTAGAAGGAATATACAAATATGACTAACTAACACCGACTAAGAATATGGATTAGACATTTATGATAGTCATTTTTAGTTATGTCACCTTGTCAATGAAAAATCACAATTTTGACAATGAATTTGTACAATTTACTAAATTTTAACACTCAGGTGGATTCAGATACCCCCTATACTGAAGATGGTTTCAAATACTCATATAGGGGGTCTCTGAATCCATCTGCAATGTTAAAAATTAGTAAATTATAACATTGTAGATGGATTTAGAGACACAAGGTGGCGTTAATTGTGTCACTTAATAATGAAAAATTACAATTTTGACAATGAATTGTTACAATTAGTAAATTTTATTGTTGCAAAAATTCAAAGACCCCCATCCTTTGCAATGTTAAAATTTAATAAATTGTAATAGTATGCATTGGATGAAAATAAAGATGCCATTGGGTGTGCATATATCTTGTAATAAAACTGACTAGATGCCTCTTCCCCCACATTGATCATATCTCTATACAAGGAAAATAGAATAATTAAGGAAGGGATGAGACTCTACATTGTACTGGGAGTGGTCTCCTGTATTGTATTTATGTATTTTAATTTTTCAGATGTTCACATTCTTCCATTTTCATAGCCAATAATGAGCTTTGTGGAATAGAATGGATCTCACTTTTTGGTGGACAGAATGGAATTGTAGGTTAATGGGTGGAATTCATACTGGTTAATGGACCAAACACAAGTAAAAAATGAAAGATAAGTGACTAGGTAACTAAAAAAGTTAGTCACCATAGTTTTTCAAGGGAAAAACAACCAAAATTGAACAAATTTAAGTGAGCCAACTAAAAATTACTAAGATAAATGACTAGTTTAGTCATAGGATAAAATATACGTCTAGATAACCAGTGACTAAAATAAAAATGACTAACATAAACAATTAATTTAGTTGTGCAAGAATACAACTAGTAATTTCCCCAAGAAGGTGCAATAATACGCCGATAGGCTTTTCTTGGAGGTTAAAAAAAAGCTGAAAAAGGGAACTAAAATGAGTTGGTATAGACATGGAATTGTACCTTGAGAAAACCATGGACATATTTTGCAAGGAAGGGAAATGAAAGGGCAAATTCAATAAACAAAAGAGACAAATTGTTCACCTCATAATGCAAGGAGGCTACAACCTTCAACCTCATGGACTTCTATTTTCTAAAACAAACGAGTGACGAATTTATTTAGTATTATCAATAAACAACACCCCAAAAGAGAAAATTGTCAAACTATGAGGAACATAAACTATATTACCCAAAAAAGAGACAAATAGG
>LPNX010681806.1:287776-323334 GCA_001517045.1 Pseudotsuga menziesii | reverse complement strand
AATTTTGTTTTACAGTCCATGTTTAAGGGAGGATTTTCCCAAGTTGGTTTTGCCTTTTTCCTTGGTTGTATGGACATTGCAGTATGTAAAGGGTGACTAAGACTTGTTGCTAGGCCCTATATTTTTTATTTATTACTCATAAAGTTAGGCTTAAGGGGGGGTGTTAGAATAATCAACCCATAGTATTTACCCACTTAGACATTATTTCATTTATTTTGTCTTATTTGCCTAGTCCATGAGTCCCACCATGTGCAAGTTGTCAATTGCCTATCCATAGAGGTCAAACTTGCCATTATTGACTCATGGAGCGCTTGGGAAAGCCTTGGGAATCAAATCTGCTTTATTCCTGGCCTCCTAGGCGCCCTTCTGCTTGTTCTGCTTTATTGCCTGCTTTTTCAGTGTTTTAAGGCACATAGGAAAGCAAGACTAGGTGAGGTGAATCAGCTTTGTTGCCTCTTCCTCCTCCACTCTTTCCTCCATGCAAAATCATGTATGAGCTGCCATTT
Source organism: Pseudotsuga menziesii (assembly GCA_001517045.1). Taxonomy (NCBI): domain Eukaryota; kingdom Viridiplantae; phylum Streptophyta; class Pinopsida; order Pinales; family Pinaceae; genus Pseudotsuga; species Pseudotsuga menziesii. The sequence goes on along the minus strand of LPNX010681806.1, from coordinate 322,828 downwards.
GACCACTCTTTAGCTTGCCCATGCGCCCTTGCCAATTCGTGGGGTCCTTGATAGATTTGGGATCATCTTTTTACACCTATGGGGGATTTGCCTATTTTGGGTAAGCCTGCTTTATGCTAGATTTGGATGCTTCCTTATGCATTCGATTTGCTCATGTATTCTATATATTCAGAAGCCTATGTTATTACAGGGTTGGCTATTGTACACTCAGTTAATATAATTTTGTGTTACAGCTCCATATTCAGTCTCCATTGTTGATAATTTGCATGATCAATTGTTAATTGCTGTGAGTGAAATTAATCTACTGCAGGCCTGAATTTCTACATAGGTCACTTGGATGTGAAATCTAACACTTTAACCTAATGGACTCTTCACTTTGGGGGAAAGTAATCTCTCAACCTCAACAATTTGGTAGCATGGCCATTAAGCTCACCATTCCACCCTACAAATTTTCATTTACCCGAAAACAAGTTTACTTAATCATCTTTTGGTTGTAGGTGGACTCTTTATATGGGAAAGACCAACATCTAAAAAATTATTTATAAGGATAGCTTGGGCAAGATCTTATTTCCTATCTATTTTTTAGGTTGACCCAAAATTGACTAGTGAAGCATGTGGATATAATATTGATAATAAAGAATGGGACCTCTTGTTTTCTACATGTTTAGAGGAGATCTTCCAAAAATAATGGAAACATTCTGATTATCAAACCATGATGAATGAGTGAGAAAATTAACCCTTCTATAGGTTGTAGCCTTGGGCATAGTGCACAAATATTATTTCCACGTTGTTCCTATAATTCATATTTAATAATGTGTGCATTGAATTCATTAACTTTGATTAGTTTTTTTGGGATGTGTTTCATTTTTAAAATGAATCATACTTGATTATCAAATGTGTCATCCAATAATCCCCTTTAAGGCTAAAGTTAGAACTTGTGCAGAGTGCATTGATCCATATGTAAGGTGGTTCAAGGTGCTAACTTTGGTCATTGGTGTTGAATTACATTATATAATGTAAAAGTATTATTTCATATAGGTGGTCTTAATTTTGTAGTCTCAAAGCTGATTTTACATGATAAGATGCTCTTGAACTTTGGCACAAATGATAACCATGTGATCCAAGGATCATAGACTGGGTAGTAATGGTGTCCATCACATCGGTAGGAGGCTTAGGAGAATTAATCCCCATTGTATTAATCAATAAGTGATGCACTTCTAGTGCATTTTTTCAAGTGTGAAACACTTATCTCGAGTGAGGAAAAATATCGCCTTAATGATATCAATGAGTAGGAAGGCATTACTATGAGTATGTATAATCATCATATCAATTAAATTGCATTGATATGTTGATATCACTCAGAAGTTTAGTGTGAGTGCTTTCACTACATTGTTTAATGATGGTATATGGATTGCCTCATAAATTGTCTATACAGTTTGCGGTGTTGGAATTTAAATTTACTTTTTTTGAATGTGAAACCAAACCTTATTCTCGATTGAGAAGTTGTGTGACACACAATGTTCGTATTTCATGAAACTTCTATATTACAACCTCTTACTTGGCATTGAACATTCTTGATTTGTTTAATGCAACACAATACTTTGTTAAATTATTTTTGATTTAATATATAAAAGTGCATACAATAATGAGTGGAAGAAACACAATGTTGATAGGTTTTATGTTTAAATCGAAAAAACCAATTAAAAAAAGGAATAAATAAAGTTTATTATATTTCATTTTAATAATATTTATTATAAAACATGTTTGGATTTTTTCTTTCTTTAAACCTCTTTAGAAATTATACAAATTTGTAATCTAAATTCACATGACAGTCCATAACCTTACAAATTATTTTTGTCCATTGGTCTGAGATACTTTCTTCTTATCTGATTATGTTGTCTGTAGATTGTTTATATTTTTCTGTTGTGGCTCTATTGCATGGATTTGTTTGAGTAATTTATCAATTAATTGTGATTGAAAATGTCCATAATATTTGAATTTAGTACAAGACATAAAGTATATTTCAAGCCTCTATGTAGTGAGCCTGTTACAAATATGGAGAAGAACTGTGAAAAGTGAGTAATAATGAATGTCTGCTAAGGATAATATCATGCATATGAGGGAATTCGATGGCTACCATTTTCTTTAGTGTCGAATATGGCAGAGCTGCTGCAATTGATGTGATTTGAATCCACTGTCTCTGAGATCCAATGATGCACAAATTGAGTCCCTGACCAAATTGAAACTGACCTTGATATTGTCTGAGACATAAACCAAGTAACTTGAAATTAACCAAAGTTAATGCTAAATAGTTTAGTATGTTGTTGAAATAATCAATGCATGTGAGCTATTGATACTCTTTGATAGAGTGAGAGGCCTAATATATATGATTCCTATGCCCTTCTTTGATTGGAAATGGAGTTTGAGAGGGTTTCTTGGAGAAACCCTCCTTTTTACTTGGGTTAGATATCCTTGTGAGCATTAATGTTGAGCCTAATGTAATTTTTTGGGTCAACAATGGATAAACAAGAAAGTCAATGGTTAGGTTTGTCTCTTGCATGTTCAATGTCTTTAACATATAATTGGTTTATGTTTGAGGATGCTTGATTAAGTTTGACCATCTCTAACCATGGTTCACAATGGTTGATCATATATAACTATGTTTGACTATGGATGACTATAGGTAAGCAGAGTCAAACCTTTGTCACTTGCATAAAGTGAAATAGTAAACCATGGTTGACTATGGTTGAATATGGTTTTAACCAAGGTTGACTTTGGTTGGCCATGGTCTTAAAGAGTTATGTTAGATTGTGACATTCATTAATGCTTATGTCTCATTGCAACATTCATCTTGGTTGGCTTCTATTGAAGTGATACATTTTTAAATGGTTATGTCGCATTGCAACATTCATCACTGGGTTATGTTACATTATGACATTGCATTAATCTTAGATTACTTATGTCGAATTAATACATTCCTGAATTGTCATGTTACATTGCACTATTCATTAAGGGTTATGTGACATTAAGTATGTTGACCATAGTTGGCTATCATTAACCACGTTTTGACTATGGTTGAGTTCAGTTACACATGGTTAATTATGGTTGATTTTTCTTAGCCATTGTTGATTTTGGTTGACCACTGGCTTACTATATTTGACCATGGTTGAATGTAATTAACCATGTTTAACTAGGGTTGGCTATGGTTGACCATGTTTCATTGGGTTTATGGTTGTAATTGGTTACCCATGGTTGATTATGTTTGATGATAGTTGATTTTGGAAAATCATGTTTGACCATGGTTGACCATGGTGCTTTCTGCCTCTTGCTGGGCCATGAACTTAACTTGAACTGATAAACGTTGGATGTATTCTTTTTGGTGCCTACTTCCTATTTGGATACTACATACCTAGACTATGATTTGTTTTGTATGCATTTTTTCCTGGACATTCCTGCAGTTATTTTCTCCTAACATGCCGTGATTTTTTGAATCCTTTTTGGTCTAGGTTGTCTCTATTTTGGTTGGGCCATTAGTGCACATAATATCTCCTATATTTTCCATGGACTGTGGTGCTCTATCCTACCCGATCTATGTATGTGTTTAACCCTAGGTGGTAGATCAATAGTAGCATTAAGCCTGCTAGAGGGAGATGTGACTTTTAAGGTGCCTATTTGTGGTTTGGGATGACTATCATTGCTTCTATCCTAATGAGATATTCCCACTTAGTGACTGGGTTTTGTTGTTGTCTGTATGTAACCTAAACCCATAACACTTTAACCTTATCTATATCAAAGTATCACTTATGAAAAATTCTCCTTACATCGACAAGAGCTGACTTAGTATGTCTGAGTACAATGAAGATTCAAACATGATCTATTTAGCATTTGTTCTTTACTTACTGTGTATTAGTTTCATTGTACTTTTGCTATTATTTATGTTCTGTATATTGGAAATGACAATCCATCTCAAGGACCAAATTTCGCAATATCCTCGTAATATTCACATAAACTTCACAATATCCTCTGATATGTTTTTGCAATTGGACACTTTAAGATTGCATTGAGGATTAAGGCCAGACAACTATCAGTAAATTATTTCTAGCTTGGCATTGCTAGCTTTTATTACAATTTGTTAAGTTTTACCTATATTAGCTATTAAGAGATAGTAAATTATGTCATATCACCACCCATACCTGTCATGTTGTACATCAATTCTCTGAATTCCAACTTTCTCTTTTACTCCAACAATTTATTACGATCACTTATACATAGGAAAAATAAAAATCGGGAATTGTTCCACATGAATCCATGCAGAGGGATGTGTGTATGTGTTTTCTATGCTAATGAGCTATTCCAGTTTTAATTGCCATGAAGAAAACTCTATTGGAAACCACAATTATGAACAACTTGCACAAGTAAAACAAAACATATAGAAATTCAAACAAGTAATAAATAAAAAAAATCCACTGTCAAATATCTGGAAGATACTTTATATTTTTTTTAAAATCATTAAAGGGAATTTATAATTAATGGACCATAAATTAACGACTAAAATTAAAAGATTCTAAGGATAAAATTTCCCAGAATTTGTTTGAGTTTATAAGATTGCATTGAGGATTAAGTCCAGACAACTATCAAATATTTTGAGTTTATAAAATTACATTGAGGATTAAGGCCATACAACTATCAGTAGCCACATTATTGTTTTTTTTTTGAAAACGTGTTACTCATCTCCTCTTTCTTTCTAAGGCCATGGTAGAACGTACGTACTTTGATGCCAATAAACTATCCACATAGATCTCATGTACGCAAGCTCCAACACTTCAATTAGATGACATCACTGCCATACTGAAAAAACTTATCACAACCTTCCTTTTTAACTTCTTCTCAACCTCATCGTTGTTAGTAACATAAGCCTCGTATTGTAAGAAACATAGCAAATACTAACCCAAAGTCGGATACCACTCTTGTGAATCTGCAATTTTTGTAGCAGAATGCAAAAGCTTGTTGGGATCCAGAAATTTCGCTTTGTCATGATTTAATTTTCATTAATTTCCCAACCTATTTATCGTAATTTAATACATCTATGTTCAATAAGGTTGTCTTTTACTTTATTTTATTAATTAAAACTCTTAAACGTAAAAGAAGCACAATCTATTATTTTTGATGTAATAAATGTAATATTTTGCAAATGATAAACATTATGATACTCCATTAGGCCCTTCTTCCAATCCTAAGTTTTGAACTAGGTTTGATTGCATGTTGGTGTATTGGGTTGGCTTACCTGTGTCTTCCGTTTCTTGTTGATCCTGCATGTACAAATTGAAACCATAAAGTGAAGATGATTTTTAAACTTTGATTTAAATTAAATAAGAAAATAAAAGTATTAAACATTAAAATAATTGAATATTAAAACAATTGTTTAACTTAAATCAATTTATTTTCAAAACCACTCATATACAAATTAAACACAATACATATAATACTCATTAAAACAAAAGTGGAATATGATATGGATTTTGGTACTTAATTAATTATTTAAACTACATGTCTACATGGCCAAAGTCCCTTTAATTCTTTTGAATATGGTGTTGGTTATTTAATAGTAAAATTCCTATATATATCATTCCTTATAAAACATAAAACCACTTGTTTAAAAGCCTGATATTGACTATATATGAATGATGCCAAATAAATATAACATTTGATTTCCATCACATGCCATTTCATACTTTTCTTTTCTTTGTATAACTAACAGACTTTTTTATGTGTAGGATGTGAAAATGAACTCACACATCGTGAGGATGAGGAGGGCGCGTATCATAAGGATGAGAAGGAGGAAGTTTGGGAGAATTGCGTGATAAAGTAAACAGAACTTAGTCATAAGTTGAACCTAGCACCCAACAATTAATTTGGACAACAACCCGATAGCAATTCATCCCAGGAATCCTGATTTATGAGTTAATTATAGTTACAGGTCATTCAGATGGTCATTCAGACCTCCATTCGCATTCGGACGATCATTCATACTGTCAAAGTCACCATGAAAATCATTGGTTTTCCTACCTAGGAGCATTCATGGCACAAATAGAAACATGGGTTTCGTTATCCATCCTTCCCACATGGATATATTTCTCCTTATAGTTCCAATTGGTCTCCAGGATCTCCAAGATTCACAGTTTAATAGTTGCCTAAATCATGAAGTTTGTTTTGGGAAATTTATTGAAAATGCATCTCTGCAGTTTTATCATTAATAGATTTAGTTTTAGACATTAATTACAGTCTATTATTAGAGGGGTCGACCACTAGCAAGGTCGACCCTCTCTCCCATGTGTAAACTCTTATATATATAGGCTATGAGCCATGCAAAAACACATTATGTACAAATCCATTTTTGATAATATTGAATTGGTGCTCTGTTCGTATTTCAATTTGTGTTTCTGTTTCTATGCAACCAGTGGTTGAATAGGTTGAAAAAGTTGACCATTGCCTCCTGGGAAGGGCCCCTCAGTGGCAATGCGTAGTGTTGTGTATTTCCTTTTGTTTTCATTATCTGATAAGTCACCATATTTCTCTTTTCTCATTTGCTCTATAAACATTTATCATACTAAATCGTATTCTTGTGGTATCATTCCTCTATTCAAGTGTTTATGAAATAGAAACTTATTTCTTCCATCTCATACATTTATTGTTTATATGAATTCACCGTGTATATGTAACGATATCTCGGTCTGTTAATTCGTCTCTGTCATTGCGTCAATGCTCTTAGCTTAGATAGGGTTTTACATTCAAATTTCCTTTAGCACTAAAACTAGTTTTGATTTGAATGCATGGTAGAGTTATGAATCATGTGCAGGTGATTAAAATCTTTGTTTGAAAATCAATTGTGTTCCCTTCCCTTTATATACTGTGCGTATTTGGGTTGAGTACAAACAATTTAGTTTCCTTTTATTTGAAATATAGTAGTTCACAATTGATTTTCATGTTTTGATTAATAAGATAGTGTAGGCTTGTTTTAGCTTAGATTTTCCTTTATAAATATAATACTTTTGTGTTTCCATCGTATGCTGACAAAATAGATCAATTTAGAATTCAATTCAATAAAGAAACATAGTAGTTTGGTTTTGTTATTCAATTCTCAATAAATAGATTTGTTTTTCAGATTTCAAAACACTTCATCTCTATTCTAGCAGTAATTACTTTCAATTCATAGGTTTTTCATTTGAAACGTTTCCCTTAGCAATTGCATGAGTTTTTGAGCTATACTAGTTAGATGTTTCTTCCAACAATTACAATAGCTCTTTATTATTGTGTGTTGAGTTTTTAGAAGAGAATGAGATTGATCCAGTAAAAGTTAGTTTGCTTTGATTATAAAAATTTTCAGGATTCAGTTAGATTAAGAATACCATAGTTTGAGTTGCATAGAATAGATGTTCACTGCTCATTTTCTATAAATAATTTGGATCTGTAGAAGCATATTAAGTGTGCATAATTTCAAATGCTTTCTTTTCAAGTAGAATAAGAGATAATTCTTGTTTCATTAGGATATAAATTTCCGAGTAGTATTTCATTTCAATATTTAGTTTATAATTAGTTTGATTTACATTTGATAGGTAAAGTGTGATTTAATTCCAAGTATAAGAATGCAATGCCATTTGCAGGTCTATTTGACAAGTTGATTGATAGTTCAGAACCCTTACTCAGTTCCTTTCAATTGTTTTCCTTTAATTTTTGCACTTATGGTTTCTTGACTTTAACTTCTAGTTGACCACCGACGGATAGATTAAGGATCTAACTCGTGAGATACGATCACCCCATAAAGGGATTCTTTCCTAGGTGCAGAGCTATTTTTCTTTTAGGTGTATTTTCGACTTTAGGTTAGGTTAAGGTAGTTTAGGATTTCAATCTTGCACATATTGTTCCGGCACCTCTAATTTTACGAGCCCCCGGGTTGACAATTTAGCGTTGATTTAGATAGTACATATTTTAATAGACATTTTTGGCGCCATTGCTGGGGAGGTGCTAAAAGGGTTGAAGTGTAGGTAGATAGGTTTCCTTTACATTTCACAACAAGGGGAAGGAGAAACGATAATACACAAACATGACTTCACTACAGAATTTTTGTAGTGTAATAGCTTGACGCATCCACTTTAGTGGGTCGCCCCAAAACCTTGTTGTTCCTTTTCGCAAGTGTGTTTTACTTTCTTCAAGCTTATTTTTCGCAAGTGTGTTTATTTTCTCATAGGTGTCTTTACTTTTTGTGCAATGTGTAGGTGTCTTTACTTTTTGTGCAATGTGTTTACTTTTTGCAAAATTTGATTGTATTTCCTTAGAGTAGGTGTGTCATCCAAGAATGTTACTTGTCTGAAAGCTCAATTTAGGTATGTTTAGCTTGTTGTACGTATATTTAATTTTTGAGTGTGTGTGATATGTTTTTCAATTAGATTCTAATTTTTTTTTGAAAAAACAACAAAAAAACAAAAAAACAAATCAAATTGCGGTGCTGTAATAACCCGGGACACTAATCCATGTGTGAGGCAAAACCTACCAACCAATGACATGGATTTGAAGGTGCTTAATAGTATCAAATAACTCTCTAAAATCCTAGTAGTAGCTGGGATCTCAGTTTATTCTTTTCAAGGAGCACACATCTTGACAGAAGTTAAGAATTTATCCACCTCTCCAGAAATCATAGAAGAACCACATTCCCATGAAATACAAATAGACTCTCCTTTCCCATATACCAAGGAAACTGGAAACTTGGATACTACATTCGATGGAGATCGTTCCAAAATTGAATATTTATCTACATATATATCAACGGATCCTTCATGTAGTCAAGAAATTGAACATTCGGAAGAAGAGGATCTGCATGGCTTGAGGAAGGAAGGTGAGTATCAAGATTTCATCGAGTACTGGTTCCAAGAGGTAACCCGACCACATTACCATTCCTTCCTTCGAAACCTTCTGATGCAGAAATAAGTAAGTTGGTTGGTATTCCACATTCAGATAATCATCACAATAACTATCTCATATGTGGATAAAGGTATATTTTCTATATTGCATCACACTTGGTTACATTGGAAGAGCTCATATACTTGAATAAAAATGTTTTTTTCTTAGATAAAAAAAATATGTATATAAATAAAGTGTTTCATTTTTAGTTTAGAAATTATTGCAACTTAGCTTTTTGTTTTCTTTTTCAAATAAAAGAACTAAGAAGAAGATAATGTTAATAACTAAACCAAAACAATTTTACATCATTATTTCTTTTTCATGCATATTTTTACTATAATTGTTGCTTAATACCATCTTTAAATATAATGAGGATTTACCATAGGTTTAAGTTCTATCTAAAAAACGTAGAGGTCATTCATACATCTTAGCTTCATTATAAAAACCTGTTATTTAAATCATTTTTATCACAAAGTAGCGTAAGGGTGAATGAAATTCCTAGTTTGTTGGGGAACACTACTATACTTCTATATGAAAGAAGACGAATTTAGGGACTATATACACCTTTCATTCATTATATTATGGCTCCATTCACTTCATATTAATAAGCTCAACTATCTATGCCTTTGATTCAATTAAGCTCACTTGCAATATCCAATACATTGGGAGTGATATATTTATTTGGTTCAACAAGTTTTTAAATAAATTATCCTCCAACCCATATACCATCCCATCTTGTAGCAAGGTTTTCAGAGCTTCTCCCCCATCCAATCAAAATCTTATAGGCAATATTTCTGAAAACTTTAAGGGTGGAACTTTGGGACATGAGCCTCTGTTGTAAAATGGGTTTAAGATGCTAACCCATCGGGGTACTGAACATGCTTGTTGGCAGTAGGTACTAGCTTGTGGTATGACCAAGTAAACTCAACGAGGTACTGAACAATACTGACTGAAAGAGGGGAATCTACTTGAAAAGGATAATTTGTGCAAAGTATATGGCTATGCTATACCTCGATGTATGGTATTGTTTGTGAATTTTAGCTAGAAAGGAGTATATATGGTTGAGTTATGGTAAATGAACCTCATATATCTGTTATTTGAGAATGTTTGTAAGTTGCACTTAAGACCTTGTCGTCTAATTCATACTATACCTAGGATGTCACTATCCTGGAAGTGGGACCCATATGCCCAGGATCCTAATGAACTCAAATGCAAACTGTGTTCATATTACTTGAATAGCGATAAGACTTTGAGAAGTAGAAGGGATGACTAGTTTCTAATAGGCTTTATTGACTATCTACACCCTCATGTTTTCTATCTAAGGAGACATGAGGAAAGTCCCCTATCATAGTTTTTATGTGGTCTTCGTAAGCATAAATTTGCATGTATTGAAGAATTTTAATTATTACGACATTGTTTTGGTCATATCATCAATATTTATTTTTCCAACAAGTTCTAATCTTTAGAATAATGACAGCTTCCTAATTGTTGTTGATCCCGAATACAAACATAGAAATTACAGCCCACTCTCAAATTTATTGATGTCCCGAGGAGTGCCATATATTTGGTCTCGGGGGGTGTTGGGATCTAGAAATTGCCCTTTATCACAATTTCATTTCCATTAATTTCCCAACCCATTTACAATAATTTAATACATCTATGTTCAATAAGAATGTCTTTTTCTTTATTATATTAATTAAAACTCTTAAACGTAAAAGAATCACAATCTATTATTTTTGATGTAATAAATGTAATATTTTGCAAATAATAAACATTATGATACTCCATTAGGCCCTTCTTCCGGTCTTGAGTTCTGAACTAGGTTTGATTGCATGTTGGTTTACTGGGTTGGCTTACTTGTGTCTTTCGGTTCTTGTTGATCATGTATGTACAAATTGAAACCATGAAGTAAAGATGAATTTTAAACATTGATTTAAATTTAAATAAGAAAATAAAAGTATTAAACATTAAAATAATTAAATATTAAAACAATTGTTTAACTCTAAATCACTTTATTTTCAAAACCACTCATATACAAATTAAACGCAATACTTATAATACTCATTAAAACAAAAGTGGAATATGATATGGATTTTGGTACTTAATTAATTATTTAAATTACATGTCTATATGGCCAAAGTCCTTTTAATTCCTTTGAATATGGTGTTGGTTATTTAATAGTGGAATTCCTATATATAATTCCTTTTAAAACATAAAACCACTTGTTTAAAAACCTCACTTTGACTATATATGAATTATGCCAAATAAATATAACATTTGATTGCCATCACATGCAATTTCATACTTTGCTTTTCTTTGTATAACTAACAGACTTTTTTATGTGCACGCCATGAAAATGAACTCATGCATCATGAGGATGAGGAGGATGAGGAGGGCACGTATCATAAGGATGAGAAGAAGGAAGATTGAGAGAATCATGTGATAAAGTAAACAGGACTTAGCCATAAGTTGAACCTAGCATCCAACAATTAATCTGGCCAACAACCCAACATCAATTCAGCCCAGGAATGCATATTTATGAGTTAATTATATTTCTAGGTCATTCGGACCTCCATTCACATTCGAATGGTCATTCGGACTGTCAAACTCACCATGAAAATCATTGGTTTTCCTAACTGGGAGAATTCATGGCACAACCATAAACATGGGTTTTGTTATCCATCCTTCCCACATGGATCTCGTTCTCCTTACAGTTCTGAATTGGTCTCCAGGGTCTCCGAGATTAGCAGTGCAACATTTTCTTGAATCATGAAGTCTGTTTTGGGAAATTTAATGAAAACACATCTTTGCAGTTTTATCATTGATAAATTTAGTTACAGACATTAATTATAGTCTATTATTAGAGGGGTCGGCCACTAACACGGTCGACCCTCTCTCCCATGTGTAAACTCTTATATATACAGGATCTTAGCCATGCGAAAAAACATTATGTACAAATCCGTTTTTGATAATATTGAATTGGTGCTCTGTTCCAGTTTCATTTGTGTTTCTGTTTCTATGCAAACAGTGGTTGAATAGCTTGAAGAAGTTGACCGCTGCCTCCTAGTAAGCTTGAAGAAGTTGATAGCTGCCTCTTGGGAAGGGCCCCTCAGTGGCAGTGCGTAGTGTTGTGTATTTCCTTTTGTTTCCATTCTCATATAAGTCACCATATTTCTCTTTTATCATTTGTTGTGTAAACATTTATCACACTAAATTGTGTTCTTGTGGTATCCTTCCTCTATTCAAGTGTTTAGGAAATAGAAATGTATTGCTTCCATTGCATAAATTTCATGTTTATATGAATTCATCGTGTATATGTAACAAGATCTCGACCTGTCAATTCGTCTATGTCATTATGTCAATGCTCTTAGCTTAGATAGGGTTTTGCATTTAAATTTCCTTTACCTCTTACACTAATTTCGATTTGAATGCATGGTAGAGTTATGAATCATTTGTAGGTGATTAAAATCTTTGGTTGAAAATCAATTGTGTTCCCTTCCGTTGATATACTGCGCATAGAAGGAAGAATTGGATTTTGGGTTGAGTACAAGCAATTTAGTTTCCTTTTATTTGAAATATAGTAGTTCACAATTGATTTTCATGTTTTGATTAATAAGATAGTGTAGGTCTGTTTTAGCTTAGATTTTCCTTTAAAAATAGAATACTTTTGTGTTTCCATCCTATGCTTACAAAATAGATCAGTTTACAATTCAATTCACTATAGATACATAGTAGTTTGGTTTTGTTATTCGATGCTCAATAGATAGATTTGTTTTTCAGATTTCAAAACTCTTCATCTCTATTCTAGCATTAATTACTTTCAATTCATATGTTTTGCATTTGAAACGTTTCCCTTCGCAATTGCATGAGTTTTTGAGCTATACTAGTTAGATGTTTCTTCTAACAATTACAATAGCTCTTTATTAGTGTGTGTTGAGTTTTTAGAAGAGAATGAGATTGATTCAGTAAAAGTTAGTTTGTTTTGATTATAAAAATTTTCAGAATTCAGTTAGATTAAGAATATCATAGTTTGAGTTGCATAGAATAGATGTTCAGTGTTCATTTTCTATTAATAATTTGGATTTGTAGAAGCATCTTAAGTGTGCATAATTTCAAATGCTTTCTTTTCAAATAGAATAAGAGATAATTCTTGTTTCATTAGGATATAAATTTCAGGATAGTATTTCATTTTAATATTTAGTTTAGAATTAGTTTGATTTACATTTGATAGGTGAAGTGTGATTTAATTCCAAGTATAAGAATGCAATGCCATTTGTAGGTCTCTTTGACAAGTTGATTGATAGTTCAGAACCCTTACTCAGTTCCTTTCAATTGATTTCCTTTAATTTTCGCACTTATGGTTTCTTGACTTTAACTTTCAGTTGACCAAAGACGGATAGATTAAGGATCTAACTCATGAGATATGATCACCCCATATAGGGCTTCTTTCCTAGGTGCAGAGCTATTTTGATTTTAGGTGTATTTTCGGTTTAGGCTAGTTTAAGGTATTTCAAACTTTCAGTCATGCACATACTGTGCCGACACCTCTAAGCTTATGAGCCTCTGGCTTGACAATTTAGTGTTGAATTAGATAGTACATATTTTACTCTACAAAGCTATAACATATTATAAGTAGCAGAGCAGTGTCTGTAACATAATGCAAAAACATAAACCATTTTTGTAAGTGGCAGATCAAACCCTATCTTTAAAGGGATTTTATAAATCAACGTACCATAAATTAACGACTAAAATTAAGAAATGGTCTTACGACTGCCAGAGCTTCACCAATAGGTGTAACAAAAATGATCTTGTTATTCTCTAAACCCACAAATAGATACAATTGAGAGTGATCTAAAATACACATGAAGAAGAAATTAGATTTCATTAAATTAGAAATTGAACATCTTTGACATTTACTCATAAATCAGACAACCTATGTGATGCACACAAAGACCTTTGTGTACTTTCTACAGGAAATAAGTGATCTCTTCGTGTTTGTAAAATAACAATGCAAAATGTGCATTGAGTATAGATATAAGTAGTCAAGAGACCCATCTAAACACATGATTGATATTCTAGGTGATTCTTGGAGAGGAGGTTACCACATCAAATATGTTGTTCAGGAAATAACAAACCAAGGTGAAATCTAATGAGAAGAATGAATGGGCATGCATACAAGCAAACACGCTTGCTATAAGGTTGTGATTTTTAGAATAATCCTATAAACAAATAAAGAGCCCTAGTTTCATGAACGTACCAACATTTTTAACCCTCCAACAACGAATTCATACTAATAGTCCAGTTATGATTTTGAATCAAGCAATCTTGAGTGTCTAAAACATGCAACCCAAAAACAAGGTGAAATATTATTAGAAGAATGAATGGGAATTCCTACAAGCAAACACACCTGCTAGACGGGTTGTGATTCTTAGAAGAAGCCTACAACCAAATAAAGAGCCTTGGTTTCCTCAACATATAGCCTTTTAAACCCTCCAACAATAACTTATCAACATATTATTGCAACAACAACTTTATCGACACAGGATTGATATTCATGAACTAATGCTATAGATTGCCATTAGTTTGGTCGAACAAAATGAACTAATTGCAATCTATTCTTCCATTACTTTCGTAAAAAAATTTACAGTGCTTGAAATCTTAGAATTCAACTCATTTGGCAAAAAGAAGAAGAGTTTAAAAGTGACAAATCTTATTTTAAAAAAAATTGAAAAATGACATATTTGGATCTGGCCAAATATTAAAGTTGATCTTGCCAAAGACATCTCACCTTTAAATGTACAATGAGAATTTTAATGCTTTTCCATAGATTTCACTGAAATTCGATGAGCTCTTAAACAATTATAAAATTGTTTTATAAAATTGAAAATTCAGTTCTCTGCCCTGTTACAGGACCTTGCAGAATTTTTAATCAAATTGACGAGATTTTAAATGCTTTAGGTTTATCTATCCTTTGATTAAATAACACCGCTTCTTTGCCAATTTAATATAACACAAATTGTTCAAAATGGGATATCTATGATTCATCAATATAATAAAATACAAAATAATTAACACTTTATCGACTAAAATGGAATAAATCCATGTTAAGTTTGATGAAAAAAAATAATGTTTCTCGTTTACTACAGTTGGATAAGTTGATGATAAGTTTGTTGAAAAGTAATGTCATACTCCATGATATATTTGAGTATTTTTTTGCCATTTTCATCAAAACAAGATGTATTTATAACTTTAATTTTTATTGAAACTGGAACATAGGACATCTCTATCAAAAACTTCAGATCTTTTATGCAATGCCATTGAATATATTCAGGGAAGTTAAAAATGAGATTCATTTTGATTAATGATAAAAACCCAAAATGCAGAAAAGCCAGAGAGTTATTAGATTGAAAAGTTATTAAAATCCAGGGTTCAGGTTGACTTATACCCATTTCGACTGTATTCAAGGTACTCAAACACAAATCAAGTTTAATTTTCAATATAATATTTTAAGAAATAAGCGAAAGGATTAAATCCATAATAAGAATGATACAACCCTTCATCATATACATATACAAAAAGGAACAAAAGTGATCCCTCCCCAGTCGAAGGGAACTCGAGAAGGTCCATAAGATATGATTCCTACTATAATACTACTAAGTAGCTACTACTATCCTTTCCTAATATTTATCTAATTAATAAACTATCGGGAATTTGCAATCACCATACTCTGCAACTACAAAAAAACATAAGATTAATCATAAAATACAACATTCGATAATGAGGTAATCCTGAAACAACACTTGATAGAGAACTCACTTGGAGTCTGAGTAACAACATAAGTGATTCCGTGCAATTCATGGTATCTAGTATTGAGGCTATTATTTCGATAACAACTATTGAAAGCATATGAAGCATGGGATTTTAGGGTATCAGGATTGTAACAAGGCGCATCCGGTTGAATCTGGTGGCAATCTGCAACTCCTCCGCATGCATAATCTAAAGCATGGGATTTTTATGAAGCATGGGATTTTAGGGTATCAGGATTGTAACAAGGCGCATCCGGTTGAATCTGGTGGCAATCTGCAACTCCTCCGCATGCATAATCGATCTTCGAATTAGCAACACACCAAGTTTTGGATGTTGTAGCTGGGATTCCCACACTACTGTGATGCTGCTGCCGATATATCATAAGGGTGTAAGAGGAACTGTTACCGGAGGCAGACGCCAGTTTGTTCACAACATCCAGCGTAAGAGAAATTCCATAAACATGTTGCTGAGTCGGGTATAATAAACCATAGTTGCGCTCCGATGTTGGGACAGGTTTCTTGTTTTTGTTAAAGAGAGAGAAAATGAAGGTATCAAGTAAGGACTTGGGTCTGAGCGTGGTTTTGTATTTGGAAAGAACATGCTTGACAAGGTTGCCATTGTAGGCCGCAGTGTTGTCAACAACGACACTGGTTTCATCCTCCTTGCCCTTAGACGGACACCCTGTCTTAAACACTACAATGTCAAGGTCCTATAGCCAAGCGTCGACATTGCAAAAAACAATGCATCGAGATGCACATTGTAGAGGTTGGTATACATGATCCCAGTGTTGCCATCAAGGACTCCAGCATTGGGGCGAAAGAGTGCGTATTCTAGAGAAATAACATCAACGTTGTCCTTATAGGAAAAAAAGGGTAAGCATTGACCATGATATAGGACCCCGTTTGTCTTAGGAACTCAAGCATGGTCTTTATCGTGGTATGGACGAGTTCATTCTTAAAACCACCACTTTGAAGGTGGGTAAGAGATCTGCAATGCACTTAGAGATATAGGGCTCGAGACCTTGACAACTTTATTGAGTTTATATCTACGAGATCCCTATGAGTATTCGTCATAGAGGGAACAAGGTAAGGCGTAATTTTATTGGGGTTGAAAAAGACTTCATTTCCCACAACTATGGTAATGATATGGGTATCGAGAACATAGGTGACCACATTCTGCTGGACCCAAGCGTAGGCTCTCGAAAGACAATGAGCAACATAGTAGAGTTACTAATTGGGAAGGAAAACAATGATTTTAACACTGGTACCACTGGAAGCGTGAAGGGAAGCAGGGTCTGCATTATAAAGCTTCATATTGTCAATTCCTTGGCTCTTGACTAACTACACCACCCTAGAATCCAAGGGAATATTATCTTCTACATGGCCATAGTTGATTCCCACAGTTCCAGCCTCTGCAAACAAATCCAAAAAGAAAAACCGTTGCTGAGTCAATCACAGAAAAGAAAATCTCAAATCAGTTTGACAAAATAACAATAAAATACATTTTCTCACCTATGGAAGCAACGATAGCAAGCGCCATTGCAATCCCTATCAGCACCGAGCCAATATGGAAGCTCATTCTGGGTCTTTTTCTAGAACTTCTTCTTTTCCTTACTGGGATTCAAATATGTGACCTTGAGTATGCTCGGCTCGAGTGACAAACGATCTGAGCCACCAATCCTTCCACACCAACATCTCTACCACATCCTCCCCTTTTCATACAAGCCTACAACTGACTTACCTTGTCGCTAGAAACTTTTGACTGGTCCTTCCGGTTGAGTGTCCCGCAGTAGTTGTCATGTGAAGCCCCGTTGTAGGTGGGCCCCAACATCTTGTATGGACACACATCAAAGTCTGGCGTGTCCTATTGGATGGAACTGTCATTGATGTCAAAAGAGTTCAGTAATGAGAAAGGAATAAGTGATGGCAAGGAAAGCGATGACATATGTGATAAGGATGGAAATACACATGAGAGGATCCAGCTAGGGGATCAATTCAGGTGAAGTTCGAGTGAGCTTAATTGATCAATCCTCTAATAAATCAACATAGATTCATGGAGATGTAGTCAACTTATTTAGAAGAGGTTGGATGAATAAGATCATATCAAGAAAATAGATCCACGGCAAGGAAATAATCTTCAAAGTAAATGTGCATGGAAGAATAACATTCCTGAGCACCAAAGTGAATTTCTATGTTTGATAACTGATCAACGAATGAGTAGGATTTCGCAAAGCGATTGACAGTTCACAGAAGTTGGAGAAGCCCATTTCGAAAAAGTTGGGAGGCACATCTACAATGCAGAAGGAAGCCACAATCCGTAATCCGCAATCCGAAAATTGTGGAAGAAGTCTTGCGGAAGCAATTTTCGAGAAAATTTGAAATGCATACCTGCAATCTACAATTGTGGAAGGAAGAAGTCTCCGATTGTGGAAAGGTTGTTGCGGAAGTAATTTTTGAGGAAATTTGAAATGCATACCCACAATATGCAATCCACAATTGTGGAAGAAAGGAGTTTCTGATTGTGGAAAGGTAATTGCAAAAGCAATTTTCAAGAAAAGTCAAAATGCACATCCACAATTCGCAACCCGCAATTGCGGAAGGAATGAGTTCCCACAAATTTTGGATGGTCGTTGCGGAAAGACAATTGGGGAAAGGTAATTGTCCACAATATGCAATTCACAATTTTGGAAAGTTAATTGCGGAAATATGAGTGCGGAAAGGTAAATGTGAAAAATAGTTGTTGCGGAAAGTAGGTTGCGGAAAAGAAACTGCGGAAGGTCGCGACTTATAAGTTAAGCATAATTAAAAACAAAAAATAGAGAAGTAATTTCAAATTTGTTTCTTTCTCTGTGAAGAGTCACGATGAAGATATGTGACTGTTGAATGAAGAGATATGTTTGAGGGTATATAAACAATTCTTTAAACCTTCAAATAAGTGTATATGTACATTCAATTGAAAGATCGATTGATGTAGAACACTTGGAGATCACATTATCATATAAGGGAGGTTGGGAGGCGCTAGGGAAGGCAACATGCCTGCAAGGGGGTCGTAGCCTTCTTCCAGTGGTATCTGGTAAACAGGGTGTCATAGAATCCTCTCAACAACAACTGATAAAACCAAGGGGTCATAAACTCCTTCCATTAGTTGCTGGTAAATAGGGTGTAGTACCATCCTTGTCTATAGTAGCAGACAAAAACTATTTGTAAATATAATTTTGCAGTAATAGGAAGTATTGGTGGTTTACCCAATTGGGATTCCACGATAAATTTGTGTTCTGTATGATTTTGTTGATCATGTGTGTTAATAAGTAAATTAAAAGTGATTCTAATTATTAAAAACTATCAATATTGATTCACCCCCCCTCTCAATACTGTCCAATATTCCAACAATTGGTACCAGAGAAGGATCCTTCACTACAGTTTAATCACTTGAAGGAAGATCCTATTAAAAGTCACTATGGATCAACAGGAAGGATTAGCCACTAATAAACCTCTTTTATTTACTGGAGATAATTATGCATACTAGAGTGTAAGAATGAAGTGCCATCTAATATCTATTGGATACAAAGTTTGGAGGTCTGTTTAAAAAGAATATGCAGTACTAGATGATGTACCTATAGACGAAGGAGAACTAAGCCAATATGAGGCCAATGCAAAAGCTCTGAATGCAATCTTGAGTGGGTTAACACATTCAGTGTCTATAAAATTTATGGAATGCAAGACATCCAAACATACCCGGGGAAAACTAAAATGTGTCTATGAAGGAGCCCCCAAAGCCAAGGAATCCAAACTTCAGACCTACAAAGGACAGTTTGAAAGCCTAAAAATGAAAGAGGAAGAGAATATTGCAGAATATCTTGTAAGAGTAAATGAAATTGTTAATTCCATTAGAGGCATTGGAGGAGAAATAAAAGAGAAACACGTAGTTGACAAGGTACTAAGAACCCTACCAATGAAATATGATTCAAAGGTTTCCACTCTAGAATAACGAGATGATATTAAACTCATAGCTATTGATGAACTACACAGGATCTTCACTGCCCATGAGATGAGAACCTGGAAAGATGGATCATCAAAGAAAGAATCAGCCTTTAAAGCTGTATCCAAGATCCAATATGAGGACATATATGATGAGGAAGTTGTCTTCATCAAGAAACTTGAGAGAGGCACTAGCAAGTACAAAGGGAAGCTACCCTTGAAATGTTTTAACTGTGGAAGGATTGTACATTTTTCTAGGAAGTGTCCTTACCCAAAACAAGAGGATAGTGATGATTAAGAACCTTGATGTCATAAGAAAGATCAAAATAATAATACCATATACTAGAAGCAGTTTCAGAAAAATACGAAAAAACTCTATTCCAAAGAAGACAATGAAGATGATATAAGTGAAGATGATGAAGTCCTATTCATGGGATTAGAGAACGAAATCCCTGAAGAAGAAATAGAAGGTGTGGTAATTCTTGAAGCATAAATTATAAATTAATTAGAGAAGTATAAAAGGATGTACAAAAAATAAAAAAAATCACATGATAGAATTTGAAGAGAAAAACAATGATGTAGAAAGAATGATTACTGACTTAAAAAATCAGGTTCTAGAAGTCAAAAGTGCTCAAAACAATCTAGAAAAACAACTCAAAAAGAGAATACAAGAATCTGAAAGGCTTGAAGAAGATATTATGCACCTTAGAAAGAAAATGGGTGAAGAATATATCAAATCAAGGTTTGAAAATAACTCAAGGACTTTAGATGAAATCTTAAGTGTCCAAAGACCATCAAGCGATAAATCTGGATTAGGATTTGACAAAGAAAAGAATCCAGGATATTCCTCTTCCAAAAACGAAGATGGAAAAAAGAAGAAGCTATGCTACTGCACTCAAGAGCCCAATTAAAAGGGAGGGAATAAAGTAAGAAATCTGGTCCTCTCTTACAAAGAACAAATATGACGTCGAGAAGACCAATGACAAGTAGACATCAACAACTCTTTTTGGGAAATTGTTATACCTGTAACAAATTTGGAAACATAGCTAGAAATTGTAAACTAAAGGCTTTTGTTGAGAAAGGGATTACATCACATACTTCTTTCTATAAGAAAAATATTACTAGAAACAACCTGAAAGGAAGAAGCTACAATTCTTTTGCTCCTCTACAGAGTTATAGTACAAAATGATACAAATGTGGAAATCAAGGACACATTACTAGAAAGTGTAAACTAGTAATTTCTATGGATGACGCCTCAAAATCTGAGGGAAAATAAGAAAGGATGGCTTGGAAGAAGAAGGATGATGTGGAATGTTCATTAGCTCTATGTGCTACAGGAAAAAAAAATATCTATGGCATGTGGACAGTGGATGTTCAAAAGACATGACAGGTGACCCAACTAAGTTCCTAAACCAAAAAAAGCAGCAAAAAGGAAGAGTCACCTTTGGATATAATTTGTTTTCTAAAATAACTGGGAAGGGTACACTGGTTATTAGAGACAAGATGAAAGATGAAAATGTTCTACTTGTAAAGAATGTAAAACCTAATATTTTGAGTGTGATCCAAACATGTGATCAAGGATACATATGTATATTCGATTCCAAGAAGTGTGAAATTAGAAGAAAAGATTCAGGAAAAATGGTTGGAACTGCCGCGAGAACTCCAAGCAATGTGTATATTCTTGAAAATGAAGAGCAATGTTATATGAGTTGAAATGATGAAAGTTTGCTATGGCATAGGAGGATGGGCCACCTGAACTTTGACAATCTTGTAAAAATTAGTAAGAATGGAGTTGTAAGAATTATGCCAAAGATCATAAAACCACCAAATCATGTTTGTAGACACTGTCTTCATGGGAAACAAACGAGAAAAATATTCAAGGTCAAAGAACATACAACCTCTCAGCCATTAGAATTAATTCACACTGATATTTGTGGACCAACAAGGACTAAAATCCTTCAAGGTGAATATTAGTTTATGTTATTAATCGGTGATTATACAAGGATGACTTGGGTGACATTTCTTAAAGAAAAATAAGAAGCCTTTATGAAATTCAAAGCCTTCAAAGCACTTGTTGAGAATCAATAAAATCACAAGATTAAATGTCTAAGATCAGATAATGTTGGAGAGTTCACCTCAAATGAATTCAATGATTTTTGTGAAATTCATGGAATCAAGAGGTAGTTTTCAACAACAAAAACTAATCAGCAAAATGGCGTAGTGGAGAGAAAGAACATGTTAGTCCAGGAAGTAGCTAGAACTATGCTTAATGAAGGAAAAATTCCTGATGGCTATTAGAGAGAAGAAATATATACAACTATCTACATACAAAACAAAGGACAACTCAGAATGAATAGCGGCAAGAATCCTTATGAGCTATGGTTTGGAAGACCAACTTCAGTTAAATATTTTAGAGTTTTGGGAAGTAAATGCTACATAAAAAGAGAAGATGATAATCTAGGGAAGTTTGACTCTAGAAAATATGAAGGCATATTTCTTGGATATTCTTCCACAAAAAAGGAATACAAATGTTATAATCTAAAAACGCACAATATCATAGAAAGTGCAAGTGTAATTGTTGATGATACCAAGTCAAGAAGAATCCAAATCCAAGAAAGTGAGGATGTTGAAGAAATTGACGATGAAAAAATGGACGCTAAAAATGGGGAGGAAAGTTCACATGAAGAGGATGAAGAGGAAGAATATGGAGAAGTAGAGAAAGAAGAATCACAGAAATTTGAGAATGAAGAATCCCTAAGATCAGACACAAAGACACCATCTTAGTGGGTTCAGAAGAATCATCCTAAAAGTCAAATAATTGGTGATAGAGATTATGGAGTTAAAACAATAAGAAAATTACTTTATGACGAAGAACAAGTACTTCTTTCAATAGTAGAACTCAAAACATTTAAAGAAGCTTGCAAAAGTAAGGATTGGATCAATGCTATGAATGATGAACTTGATCAAATAGAAAAGAAGCAAATGTGAAAACTTTTCCCAAGAACGAAGGGCGTGAATGTTATTGGAACCAAATGGATTTTTAAAAACAAGTTCAATGAACATGGTCACGTGAAAAAAAACAAGGCCAACTTAGTATGCAAGGGATATACTCAAGTATAAGGCGTTGAATTTGAAGAATACTTTGCACATGTGGAAAGACTTGAAGCCATTAGGATGTTTTTATCTTTTGCAGGCTACAAGAACTTCAGAGTATGTCAAATGGATGTAAAATATGCTTTTCTTAATGGAGAACTTGAAGAAGAAGTCTATGTTGAGCAACCTGAAGGTTTTCTCTTATCAAAAAATTGAAATCATGTTTGCAAACTTAAGAAGGCACTCTATGGTATTAAACAAGCTCCAAGAGCATGGTTCTCAAGACTTGGCAATTATTTAAAGCAACAATGATATATAAGGCGGGGCACTGACATTAACCTATACATAAAATTTGAAAACAAAAATATGATCATTATTGTAGTCTACGTATACGATATCATATTTGGAAGTGATCTACAAATTTTGAGTGTAAAATTTGCTTCAAAAATGAAAAAAGAATTTGAGATGTCAATCTTAGGAGAACTAACATTCTTTCTAGGATTACAAGTATCTCAATTGGAAAGAGGGACCTTCATCTCTCAAACAAAGTATGTCAAAGAAATGTTGAAAAATTCAAAATGGAAGAATCCAAACTTGATAGTACTCATATGGTCACAGGTTGTAAATTGAGCAAGGATGATGAATATTTAGAAGTAGATCATACTATGTACAGGTCAATGATTGGTAGTCTATTATATGTAAAAAATACAAGACCAAATGTAATGCAAGCTGTAGGTGTGGTTTCCAGATTCCAATCAGCCCCAAAAGAAACACATGTGGTTGTAGTAAAGAGAAATTTTAGATATCTAAAAGGAACCGTGGATTATGGATTATGGTATCCAGAAAGCGATAACTTCACTCTAAAAGCATTTACGAATGCAGATTGGGTAGGAAGTATTGATGAGAGGAAAAGCATGAGTGGAGAAACGTTCTACCTAGGAGATTGTTTGGTGTCATGGTTAAGCAAAAAGTAGTCCTTCATTTCACTATCTACAATAGAGGCTGAGTATATTGCTGCTGCATCATGTTGTACCCAAGTAATTTGGATGAAGAAGACATTAGAAGACTTACTTGTAAAATACGAAGACCCCATTATTATACACTGTGACAATACAAGTGCTATAAACATATCCAAAAATCCTGTTATGCACTCTAAAACAAAACATATCCCAATAAAGTATCATTTTTTAAGAGAGCAATTATCACAAAATATGGTCAAACTGGAGTATATTGATATGAAGGAACAAATTGCAGACATTTTTACAAAACCACTACCCAAAGAAGCAATTGAGCATCTTAGACATACGTTGGGAGTTATATCCTTACAGTGAATAAAAAGGAGAAACGACATCATATCAGGAGGAGATATGTTGACATGGGGAGCTGTTAGAAGAGAACCTTTGTCATTGTTGTCAAAGGAGGAGAATGTTTTAATTCTTTAACTTTGCCATCAATGCCAAAGGGGGAGAATGTTGGATGGAATTGTCATTGATGTAAAAATAGTTCAGTAATGACAAAGGAATAAGTGATGGTAGGGAAATGGATGGAATATGTGATAATGATGGAAAGACACATGAACATCAACGAGGGGATCAATTCAGGCGAAGTTTGATTGAGCTTAATTGATCAATCCTATGATAAATCAAAGCAGAGTCATGGAGTTGCAGTTAACTTATTTAGCATTGGTTGGACGACTAAGATCATAGCAAGAAAATAGATTGATGACAGGGAAATAATCTACAAAGTAAATGTGCATGGAAGAATAATGTTCCAGAGTGCGAAAGTGAAGTTCCATGTTTGATAACTGATCAACGGACAAGGAGAATTCCGCAAAGTGATTAAAAGTTCAAATAAGTCACGAAAAGAGATTTGTGGAATCCCATTTTGAAAAAGGTGGGAGGCATATCCGCAATCCACAAATTGTGGAAGAAGTCTTGCAGAAGACGAATTGCGAAAGTAATTTTTGAGAAAAGTCGAAATGCATACCCACAATCCGCAATCCACAATTGCGGAAGGAAGAAGTTTTCAATTGCAGAAAGATAATTGCGGAAGTAATTTTCGAGAAAATTTGAAATGCATACACGCAATCCGCAATCCACCATTGTGGAAGAAAGGAGTTTCCGATTGCGGAAAGGTAGTTATCGAAAGGTAATTGCAGAAGTAATTTTCGAGAAAAGTAAAAATGAACATCCGCAATATGCAACCTACACTTGCGGAAGGAATGAGTTCCCACAAATTGCGGAAAGCTAATTGTGAAAAGGTAATTTTCTGCAATCCACAATTCACAATTTCATAAAGTTAATTGCGGAAATATGATTGTAGAAAGGTAAATGCGAGAAACGTCAATGCAGAAAAGATCTGTTGCAGAAAATAAACTGCGGAAAGCCGCGGATGATAAATTAAATAGAGTTAAAAATAACAAATAGAGAAGTAATTTTGAATTAGTTTATTTTTCTGTGAAGAGTCACGATGAAGATATGTGACCGCTGAATGAAGAGACATGTTTGAGGGTATATAAACAATGCTTTAAACCTTCAAATAAGTGTCTCTGTACATTCAATTGACATATCAATTGATGTAGAATAGTCAAAGATCAAATTATCATATAAGGGAGGTTGGGAGGTGCTAGGGAAGGAAACAATCTTGCAATGGGGTTGTAGCCTCCTTCCAATGGTAGCTAGTAAACAGGGCATCGTAGGATCCTCTCAACAACAATTGATAAAACCAGAGGGTCGTAGCCTCCTTCCAATAGTTGTTGGTAAATGGGGTGTAGTACCATCCTTGTCTTTAGTAGTAGGAAAAAACTATTTGTAAATATAATTTTGCAGTAATAGGAAGTATTGGTGGTTTACCCAATTGGGATTCCGCGATAAATTTGTGTTTTGTATGCTTTTGTTGATCATGTGTGTTAATAAGTAAATTAAAAGTCATTTTAATTATTAAAAACTATCAATACCTCATTCACCCCCCCCTCTCAGTATTGTCCAATATTCCAAAATGTCCTTGTCTCAGTTCTTGAATTGTACACTGAAGGAGATCAACGTCCGTCAAAACCAGGCCGTGCAAAATGAACATTGTTTGCAATAAATTTTCCAAGAGGCTATTGGTTTTTTGAAAACACACAACACTTTTTTATTCAGTAGAGGGACGATGAAAGTGAACTGTGAATTTGAAACCTTACCCGAGGAAAGAACGCCTAATGTCATAATTAGTAAGTAGTATTGCAACGCCCCTCCTAAGTCCTCCCTTCATAATTTTTCAGTTTTGTTGCTCTCATATTAAGCAAATAGTCAGTTAGTCTCCATGGGTGGGATTCTAGCGATGTTTGGTTGCTTGGAAAAATCGCAGGCCAAGAACTTTGCGGTGTTGCAGCTCAGGTAAGTCCAATATACATCTCTACTCCAAGTCTCCAATATGTTTTCACATATGTTTGCCTAGTATGAGCAATTATGGAAAATTGTTTAAAACATAGATAATATTTAGTTTCCAAAAATATAGAAACTTTTTATTGTAGCACAAAAAAAGAATAAATAAATCCTTTCCTTATGGTCATTTGATCGAATATTTGATTTTATAGCATTTCACTTTAAGATTTAAAAGTGTTTGCTTGATTTTCTTCTGCTTTCATGGGCAGGCTACGACATAGAGATTCGAATGGGAGCGATTTGTATGAGAGCGGGCCTTCACTTCTTGCTCACCATAGGTTGGCCATCGTAGATCTTTCTTTTGGGGATCAACCCTTGTACAATGAAGACACGAAAATAACTATTACTCTAAGTTGGTTGTGTCCCGCCAAGTTACTTCATATAATATTTAATATATAAAATTTGGTTTCATTCTTAAGTTGCAAATGTTTGCTGAACTTATATTCACTTGAATTTCTGGTATTGCAGGTTAACAGAGAAATATATAACCACAAGAAATTGAGGGAACAACTCAACTCTCAGCAGTTTCAGACCGACATCGATTGTGAAATTGTAGCTCATCTCATGAGTACCTAACTGTGTACTCTTTATTCATTTCATTTTTTGAAATTATTAGCCCCTCTTTCAAGTTTTTTAATTTTGTACTCATGAATTGCCATGAAGGTTTTGGGGTCTAACATTCTTTTGACTTTATAAGAGTATGATGAGGATTTCCTTTAGTTGTTTAAGAGTAGGATTGTGAATTGTTGATATGTATGTGTTCTGCAAGTATGAGGACTATGTCAAGGATTTTGTGAACATGTTGGATGGAATGTTCTATTTCGTTTTCTTTGATACACATCACCAAAGTTTCATAGCTGCTCGAGATGGTTTTGGAATCACTCAATCGGTCGGGGGATTGATGATATGTTTTATTGCACGCACCTATTTTCGTCTTTCATTGCGATATTCTTTGAGTGTTACTGCCAAAATATGATTAAATCTACAATAATTGAATTCATGTTCTCTCTGCTTCTCCCATTGTCTTGGTAGGATTTGATTGGTTTGCATCTTAGATGAAATATTTGCACGATGATTGTGAACGTTTTGAGTGATTCCCCCCTAGACATATATACTCCAGCAAACAAGGTTTATATCATTTTACTTCTTAACATTTTTAATATTATCTTCAGACTTCCGCAACATTAATAACGAAGTCTGATTTCAAACAGATTTATTCATTTATTGTTGCAGGAGGCTTGCAAAGATGGTACAACCCAACTTGGTATTCAAAATCGTCCACTCCATATGACCCTTTTTTTTAGACGAGCATTTGAGAAAGTTATACAGTCCATTACCATATTCCACCTATTTTTTCATATCGATTCTACCCATGAAAACATAGACATATAATGTGATTTTTCTCCATGTGAAAGTAGTGATATGATATGTTTGAATGATTCATGCAGTCATAAAAATGCTCATGATCGATGTTCCATTTGGAGTATTTTTATCAGGGGTCTCGACTCATCCTTAGTTGCGGTTTTTGCAACTTGCCATTTGGATACTATCAACATTGCAAAAAAAATGGGGAGACAAACTACTATTTATGTGTTGGATTATAAGTATTTTCAATAAAAAAAATTTGACTAGGGCAATCGACAACTAGGGACCAGGCTGGTACTCGCATGACACGGGGTTCAGGGATCCAATCCCACTAGAAATATAACTCTACGTGCATCCACGGGGCCCAAACCATGGCGCATGGGAAAGTTTGGGGGATGCGAACATGAGACCTTCCATTTACAACCATTTACAACATTTCAACTTTACCACTTGCTCTGCCCCATGGACAAGTCTTTTCAGTAATTAAATTTGATTGAACCCTTATTTAAAAAAAAGGATCTTTGCATTCTATATGTATTATGAATCAAATTGATTGATGCAGGGTTATTGATGCTTAACCCATTATTAATTTAATGAAAAACCATTTTTGTATATTTCTACAAGTATATCAAAGTAAAATGGAACTTCCATGCAAAGGAATCATCTCGTGTTGATAAAATCACCATTAAAATGGTTGAACGAACCTCCTTTATAATCTGTTTCTTTGTGTCTAAACATGGTTCACCCAATTTAAAGGTTGCAAAAGAGGTAGTAGATTACCTTTGTACTTTTCACCACGAATTCCATTTTACGGTTGAGGTATTCGCCTACACACCCATCTCCTCATGTGAATTAAAAAATAGAAGGAATCTTTTGTTTATATATTGAATGGTTTCCTATGTATGGGGTGATTATAATAGGATGACATATATGAAACCGAGGATGTTATATACCACGTTGAAACGTATGACGTGACAACTATCAGAGCGAGCACGCCCATGTTCTTGATGTCCCGTAAAATCAAGTCCCTAGGAGTGAAGATGGTTCTTTCTAGAGAAGGATCATACACGATATTTGGGGGGTATTTATATTTCCACAAGGCTCCTAACAAAGAGGAATTCCATCAGGAAACCTGCCATAAGGTGAGTAGCTAGGAACTTTACTTTGATGGAATGTAGATCACATATTATTCTTTTGATTCATAGAGTACCTAGCGTTTCATAAAATCTTGGATGTAGATAAAGGACCTTCACATGTATGATTGATTGAGGGTGTCACATCCCCCATCCCTCTGACCGACGAAGAGGACGCGACCATGGCACTAACCATCTGGGCTACCATCCCCATGAACGTGTGAACTCATAAAAATGCTGAAATGCTGAAACAGAATGCTGATAACGGGATGCATTGAAGTGGTACATACACAGATGAAATTATTTATCATACACAATGGAAGCAACATACATTCATGCAAGCATTCATTCAACATGTTCATCACATTCATTAACAGATTGCAGAAGTAAAATAAACAAGATTACTTATCTCTCAGCAGCGCTCCTTAATCTCTCAGCAGCGCTGCCGCCCCCGAGCTGGGCATGATTCTCCAAGGAATAAGGGAACAAGCAGGCTTACACATAGCCAAGGATACGCAAAACACAGCCAAGCCAACACAGTTGGGTTTATCAGGCCATCCACAAGACAGCCAAGCCAACATGGTCAGGTTTATCAGGCCATCCAGGAGTTGGGAAAGGCTAAATACTAAGCTGGTGAGCCCATTACAGAGCTAGGAGCACCTCCACCAGAACTATCCTGGCTTCTAAGACACCCACACACACTCGACACAAGGAATCAGTCCCTTCTTTGCTACACTGTCCCTCAGGACCTGCATTCCCTTCCAGTGCTATTCAGGGGTTGTGGAGAAGAAAGCCAACCCTCTAGCTCTGTCTGTGTGGTTTCCAAACACACCAGTTTTATCAAGCAAACCAAGCCCCCATCCCTGCTCCAAATACAATCCGAAGACCAACCATTGCACATAGGCAATTAATCAACAATTACAGCTTAACAGGGGAAAACGACTCCCAAGCGAATTATACAGTCCCAAATGTATCAGTGAACGTGGGAAAAACAACAGCCCCAAAACGTAAACAGTGAGCACAACTCACAACGTGGGGGAAATGACTCCAAACAGTCTATGCATGAGGGAAACTTGCACTAGACCTCAAATACATAAGGCAACACACATGCACGAGCCACAAATCAGTGAGGAAAACTTACACATAGTCCCTGAACATAAATTGGCTCTCCATAGGAAAATTCATGGGTGACAATGACCAAACGTCTCCCAGCTTGCTGCGTGAGTGGCAACAACGCAGAACCCACAAATCGACCTGTGAGGAAGTATACAGCCACACCATCCGCAAGTCTGTAGAGGAAAAACTGCATGGGTAAAACCAGAAAATCTCTTGTGCGTGATAAAAATGAACAGCCAAGGCAAGAATGGCGTCCTTATAGTGCGTGGAATGAGAGGCATAGTCATCTCTCTACCCAACGTGAGGTTCATTGCTGGTGGAGTGTGCGGATGGGCAAGGAAATGACAATCCTGCCACCCCCACTCCCAAAAAAATAAATGCCCCAACCACTCAGCTGAACGTTTTAAGGTGGTAGTTGGATAAGACAAGGAAAAATGAAACATGGCTTTTTCCCTTATTGGCCAAGGTTTGACAATTTCCCCCCCACCCTTATCCTTGAAAAAATCATGCCCCCTTCTCAATTTAGTTTCCACGATCGTAGTTGGTCGGGTTCATTTTAATTAAAGATGCATATTTACATGATGACAAAACTCAATATGCGTATGCCGCATGCCCCGATATACCATCGGTGACGATTTCAACCTAAAACATAGCATAACCAATCAATGGTGGGGCCTTGGCCTTTAGCTCCGCACCATGATTATTTACAATATATACATCATGTACATCTAATGCATCGAGGTCAAAACCGGGGTGTTACATTCCCCTCCCCCTTCAATAGCACTGTCCTCAGTGCTTACAAAATTGAACAAAATGCTACACTGGTATCACCTCAGTGTTCTGCAAAGTTGAACAAAAATGGATGTGCCAATCACATGGCATCCTCCAGCTCCCATGTAGCCTCTTCAGGTCCGTAGTGCTCCCATTGCACCTTTACCTGACCTATGGCCCGGTTTTGGAGCATTGTGACCTTCCTGTCGAGGATGCGTATTGGCTCAATTCGGAACTCTCCCTCGGGTTCCACCTGAATCACATCCCAATTTACCACATGGTTAGGATCATGTACATATCTCTTAAGAAAAGAAACATGAAAAACATTATGAGCTCTTGGTGACAGCTTGGCATAGCTTCCAAGCTTCAAGGAACTCTTCCTTGCCCTCACTCTGAGGTAAACATGATCCCCAACACTGAACTCCCTGTTCACCCTATGCTTATCCGCATAGCTTTTCTGTCTGTCCTCTGCTGCTTTCAGATTTTTCCCGATCTTTACAACCTCTTGCTCCATTTCCTTGAGCAATTCTGGTCCAAGCACAATCCTGTTCACTGGATTGTCCCAAGTCACTGGTGTTCTACACCTTCTTCCATACAAAGCTTCATATGGACTCATCCCCAAGGATGCTTGCTGTCCATTGTTATAAGCAAACTCTACCAAGTGCAAGTAATCTTCCCACCTGGTTGGTTTGTCCATAACATACATGCGAAGCATGTCTTCAAGCACCTGATCAACTCTTTCTGTCTGACCATCTGTTTGAGGATGGTATGCAGTGCTGAAGTTAAGCTTTGTACCCAAATTTGCAAACAACCCCTTCCAAAAATTGGAAGTGAACTTGACATCTCTGTCAGAGACTATTGCCTTTGGCAATCCATGCAATTTAAATATCTCCTTCATGAAGATCTTTGCAATGTCATCCGTCTTATGCGTAGACTTCACCTGTATAAAATGTGCTGCCTTAGTTAACCTGTCTACCACAACCATGATGGAATCATGTTGTCTCCAAGTCATCGGCAATCCAGTAATGAAATCCATGGAAATAACTTCCCATTTCCATTCTGGAACTGGAAAAGGCTACAACAAACCAGCTGGATGTTGATGCTCAACCTTTACCTGCTGACATTTCATACACCTCGAAATGTACTCAGCCATATCCCTTTTCATTCCTGGCCAAAAGTACTGCTTTTTAGCCATAGCAATTGTCTTCTGATATCCTGGGTGACCAGAATACAGAGCTTGATGGATCTCATCCATAACAACTCTCCTCAAATATGCTACATCTGGAATATAAATTCTACCTTTATAAGTAAGAAGTCCATCTTCTTCCAATTTATATCCCTCATACCTCTTCTCAAGAATTTGTTGCTGCAATTTGTCTTTTACCTGTTCATACAATTCATCTCCAGCAACATGATTAACAATCTGCTGCCTCAAATCTGATTGGAAAATACTAAGAGATGTCACATGCATTTCCTACACCTTTCTTCTAAGTGCATCAGCTACCTTATTTTCTTTTCCCTTTATGTGCTTGATTTCAAAATCAAACTCACATAAAAATTCCAGCCATCTTGCTTGCCTAGCATTCAGAGTAGGCTGATCAAATAGATACTTCAGACCACATTGGTCTGTTCGGAGCTCAAATCTTCTACCCATCAAGTAATTCCTCCACATCTTGAGGGCATGTAATATAGCTGCAAGCTCTAGATCATGAGTGGCATAGTTTTTCTCATGCTCCTTCATCTTTCTTGACTCATAACATATCACATGGTTGTCCTGCATAAGGACTCCTCCAAGCCCTTGTCCGCATGCATCGGTACACACCACAAAATCTTTCTCTGGATCTGCAACCTTCAATACTGGTGCACTGATGAGAAGATCCTTCAACCTTTGGAAAATTTCTTCACACCTTGATGTCCATTCGAACTTCATCCCCTTATTTTGCAAAGAAGTGATGGCATGTGCAACTTTGGAGAATCCCTCAATGAATCTTCTGTAGTATCTTGCAAGTCCCATAAAAGATCTTACATCTGTCACATTTCTTGGAGTAGGCCAATTCATAATGGCTTCAATCTTTTCAGGGTCCACAGATATACCCTCCTCTGAGATAATGTGACCCAAATACTGAATTCTATCTCTATAGAAGTCACACTTGCTTATTTTTGCATACAGCTGATGCTCCCTAAGCAATTTCAATGTCAATCTCAAATGCTCTTCATGTTCTTCCTCATTCTTAGAATAAACAAGAATGTCATCAAGGAAAACAAGAACAAACTTGTCCAAATACCTGCTGAAGACACTATTCATGAGGCACATAAATGTAGCTAGTGCATTTGTGAGACCAAATGGTACCACTACAAACTCATAATGCCCATACCTTGTCCTGAAGGCTATCTTATGAATATCTTTGTCCTTGATTCTCACCTGATGGTAACCAGACCTCAAGTCAATCTTGAAAAATACCTTAGCTCCTCTCATTTGATCAAAGAGGTCATCAATCTTGGGCAAAGGATATTTATTCTTCACAGTAACCTTGTTCAACTGTCTGTAATCGATACATAACCTGAGTGTACCATCTTTCTTCTTTACAAATAGAACCGGTGCTCCCCAAGGAGACACACTCGGTCGTATATACTTCTTTTCCAACAACTCTTGCAGTTGTATCTTCAACTCTAGCATCTCCGGTGTACTCATCCTGTAGGGTGCCTTGGACACTGGTGCTGCTCCTGGCACAAGTTCAATTGTGAAGTCAATGTCCCTCTTTGGAGGAAGCCCTGGAATCTCATCAGGAAACACATCCCTGAATTCCTGTAACACCTGATAGTCCTCCAACCTCGGAGTTTCATCTCCTGATGTCTCCAAAATATGAGCTGCATACAACTGGTAACCCTTCCTACAGAACTTCTTCAACTGCATTGCTGAAACCTGTCGTACTGAAATCACCTTTGGAATACCTTTCACAACTACTAGGTTCCCTTCTTCATTCATGCATTCGAAAGTCTTATTGTAACAATCAAGCTTCACCCTGTGAGCTTCTAACCAATCCATTCCAATGAGAACATCATAGGAACCAAGCGGTAGAACATTCAGATCTACACAAGTGACCAATCCATCCATGACCAATGGGAATTTCTCTATCACTTCACTGACCTTTCTCTTAGTTCCAGTGGCTAGATGAACTAACAAAGACTTCCTATGCTTTGCTTTCTTAAAGGCACAAATCTCCACTACTCTAGGAGTAATGTAACTGTGCGTAGAACCAGGGTCAATCAAAATAGAAACAGATTGCTCAACAATCTTACCTGCTACTTCAACCACAGTTGACTAGTGATTTGCTTGGCGGTCCTCCAGTGCTGCATAAATCCTAGGGACTGCCCTTGCTACTTGACTCACTGTTTTTGCTTCTTGAATGCTATAAGCTGGCCTTGCACTCTCATTCTCGAGTGGACAATTTCTGCGCATGTGGGGTCCTCCACATTTCCAACATTGAAGTGGTCCTTTATTCTGTGGTGGATCTTTAGGATTTTCTCTTGTCACTCCAACTGGCTTACTTGTAGCTTGAGATGGATGCTTCTGCTGATTCTTGAAGTTAGAAGGTTTAAAACCATTCTTTCTTTGGTCAAACTTCTCATTCTTCTTGTCCTTCCATGCCTTATGGTAATCCGGCTTACCTCTGCTTTGCTCATAGCAATACTTAGCCTTCCTTATTGCTTCTTCAAGAGTTCTAGGTTCCTAAAACTCAATTCTATCTTTGTAAGACTGAGGTAATCCACTCAAAAACCGTTGGACCTTCACTTTTTCATCTCTGATGTACCGGACATACCTTAATAGCTCCAAAAACTTATTGGAATAATCTTCCATGGTCTGTTGTCCCAATCTCAACTCATGGAACTCCTTAATCTTGTCATCATAATATCTGTCAGAGAGGTATTTCTGCTTGAAATACTTCTTGAACTATTTCCACTTAAGTCTCCTTTCACTGATCTTCTTTACTTTCTTGAAGTGTTCCCACCAAATGGATGCTCTTCCATTCAAATTGAATATGGCAACTCTTGCCTTCATGTTCCCTGAATAATCATGCACTTGAAATTACTTCTTTATTCCAAGAAGCCAAGCTTTAGCCTCTTGTCCAGTCTTTACCTCACCATCAAATGTAGGAGGTTTGGCTTTCTTAAATTCATCTCGAGAGCGATCCCTATGGTGTCTCTTTCTTTTTCTTTTATGGGAAAAAGAACTTGAATCTCCGCTGGATTCTTCAGATTCAGATGATCCACTAGAAGTCCTTCTCCTTCTCCTAGTACTGCTCTTACTGCCTTCTGTTCTTGTTGTACCTCGTCCAGAGTCTATCTTTCTATGTAAGTCTGTCAAACTCTGCAACATTGTAGCATTCAATTGATGTTGCTCTTCCTAGG
>LPNX010681806.1:263456-277924 GCA_001517045.1 Pseudotsuga menziesii | reverse complement strand
TATAAGAGATGCCACCAATCTGGAAGGTCTTCTACACAAACCGCTACGAGTACATGTCCTACTATGTGAATAGAGGTGTCGAGGTTGAACATAGTAGTCTATCGTCTGATTACCGGTCATTGATGTATACCGTTAACAGACATGAGATCACCCACCGATAATGAAAATGGGAATCAAGGTACTAGAGTGCAAACTAACAAGTGTGAATAAATGTGTTGAGGTCGAACACTTGAGAGGATCCATCGATCAGGGGGCATTGATGTATTCCCAAAGACTGTTGATGGCCAGAGAACCTGCCACTGATGACTGCAAGTCTCAAGGCACTCAAAATGACTCTAGATTCCAATCCCAGAATAAATGATCTGAAGTCAATGGGATGAAATCCGCTGGAAGGAGGGCATTAAGGAATCCCCCATCATCCAACACGAGGTACTCATCAAAGCTGTATAATGTGGAAGGACTCGATCATAAGGTGCACGAACCAGTAACTGTACCGGGAATGGCCGACATGCAAAGTCAAGATAACTGAGGAATGGCTGACTCAGGTTTCAACTTCCTTCGAACAAGAGCATAGACTCGATATACAAACTGAGACATCTTTGCGACACAGGAGGCATCGACAAAGGCTCCATGGGGACTGGAAGCTTAACCAGTCGGTGGAAATAAACTCAGATAAACGAGTACAGCTCCTAAAGTCAAACTATAAACCCAACCAATGGATGTGATATACAGTGCTCTGTTCGAAGGCGACACGACTCGACAGCTACCAAAAATAACATCTTTCCTTGTCCGATTTTTTGTTTTTGATTTTTTTGAACTTTTTCAAATATTTAAAAAGCTTGAAAAAGAATAAAACGACTTTATAGTTACAGACTAGGAGGAGACGAGTGTCATAGGGGCAAACAAACTAGTTCCAAGCAGTGGAACATACCTATGCTCAATGCAAGGATACATGTGTAGGATAGCGACACTTAGGGGAAAATCCCCTCCCGGTAAAAAGGGAATCAATCTGCAAAGGATACATAGAATGGCTCTGCATGGATAGACATGAGACAAGCTCGGGCTATATGGCTGAAACGCAATGTCAGGGAAGACGACATAAAGCTCAATAAGGCAGGCAAAGCTCATGATAATGCAATTGCAACTTGACATACGGGAGTCCTGAGGGGAAATAGGCCAGCAAAAGATCAAGAGGAGTATGAGGCTCTTGCAAAATGTCATGGCAATACTATACAACGGACTCCCACACCCTAAGGGACAAAATGTCAGCATGGGCACCAAATGCAAATAAGGCGCTAACTAGGGTGCCCATGTAAGGTCAAGCTCTACCACTCATATCATGCCACTTCTAAAACAACAAGATGGTTCTGTGACACAATAGAGTGGGTTTGTACATAAGGCTATGATGAAACGGTCATAAGGTTATGCAAAATGCAAACGGTAATGAAACCTAACCTATATGCTAGTTTAGACATGATACCTGAAATCGGCACGAATGGGTCAATCCAACAGCTGAAACGACACTCAAAAAGGTCTTCTACATCAAGAATTAGGTCAAAAATGGCCCAAAATGATTAGAAATAGTCCAAACAATAGGAAAGGGGGTAAAAAATTTCAAAAAATTGAAAATTTCTATAAATAGTAGAAAATTCAAAACATTATAAAACATTTGAAATTTTTACCCAATTGAGCTCAGATTTTCAATAGCGAATTCCAGGAGATCCATTCGACGGAATCCACTACCGTTTCTTCCAGGTACTTACCCATGCTCTTCTCTTCCATTTCAATGCCATTTTTATCAAATTCCATGGTCATTTGAGGTTTCTAGGCCATTCTAAAAAAGACGTTGCGGCCCATGTGGAAATCGAGGGTTTTTCCGCATATAGGGCTGGCTATACACAGAAAATGCCCCCAAACCCACGTACATATGCGACTGTTTGGAAAACAGTCGCGTATGCGGCCGCGCATGAGATTTTTTAAGTAATCTAATGGGAAAACTTGCAATTTTTTGTGCAGGATAGTCCTAGAATGGAGAGAGTGTGAACATGGTGATGTAGAGGAGGTAGTAAGGGCTGATCTAATGGCACAACAAGAGCTACGTGCATGTGGAATCTACAAGTTTTGGTGTCTTTGTGGCTTGAGGGCCAAATCAAGACTATTGCAGATGCTGGTGGATTATTGGGATCCAGACTCTGAGTCCTTCCAGATGGATGGGATGTCCCTCACTATAGAGGTGGAGGACATATACTTTATTACTGGACTTTCCCGACAGGGGGAAGTAGTGAACCTTCATTCTCGTGGTGGGCCCGAAGGTGGCCTGACTATCGATGAGTACATTACGGTGTACTGCTATCCAGACACAGAGAAGGTGGGGAGTCTAATCCCAACCAACTCTGTACAGGTGTTGGGCCTAAAGGCCATCTTACTGACATTGGGAAGGATAGAAGGCTTGGCTTCACTCCACCAGGCCTCGCAGCCTCTGATGTTCTATGCGGTAGAGTGCATGAGACCCATGGTCTATGACTGGAGCACTACATTGCTAAGCAACATGAAACATCAGCTCAGTGAGTGTAAGATGGGAAGAGTGTGGAACTTCGGGTTCAACAGCATACTAAGCACGTTTTTCTTCGAGTGTGTTCTAGGATTGAGCCCTAGAGTTGACGTTCCTCTTCACGGGGTTCGAGATCCAGCCCAACGGTGTTGGGCGGATGCGATGCGCAAACTGGGGGGAGGTTGGGTGGCCAACCCCTATCTAGCTGATTTATTTCCATGGTGGCAATGACAGATAGTTGCCATCGATGACTACCCTTATGCGGGGATAGATTTCTGGGGGGACCCAGACATGCCGCTAACACCAGGATTGGCATACGGTGACATAGGTAACGAATCTCGACCCTCTCTTTAAATTTTTGAGTTATTTAATTTTTTTGTATTTTCTGATTATATGGAATCAAAAGACATATTTTTGGGTGACAATACATAGTGACATCTACCATTTGTATGCAGATGTGGGACCACAGCGGCCTGAAGGCTTCCCTCATCACAGACGGAGGGACAGAGGAGACGATATCACGGGTGTGGATGTGGAGCGGACGCTCCAGAGCATTCATACCAACTTTGTAGGCTGACACATAGAGTTCCCATGGCGCAAGTCGAGGACTTGCCTGAGGCTATGCAGCGCCAGGTGGTGGGTGTACCACGAGCATGGGCGCGATTATTCTGACGGCTAGCTAGAGCCGTAGTGACCTTCCATGATCACAACCCCCCTCCTCCTCCATAGGCTTAGAGACCTGGGAGTGACACATTTTGTATTACCGTGTATTATATTTTGGTGGCTCAAGAGCCCCATTTTTGTATTATGACACTATGTATTACCACATTTTGGATGTTTATAAATTTTTTTATGGTGATCGGTTTATTTAATTACCTGTGTAAAAGTTTGTGTTTGTGATGAATTTATTGTGTATGAAACAAATGCCAATATAACACCTAGTTAGCCTATGAGTCAGCAACTTGATTATTAATTCTTGGAATATGTATGTATGTTATATTGTCAAATTGTCGTTCTAATAATCTCACACGTAAGAACCTTCTTAATAACGTTGGATCTCTAACATGGTATAAACCATTAAGCTGTGACACTACTAACTCCGAATCAAGACGTACCTCAAAAGAGAGAACGCCATGTGAAATGGCATCTCGTAGAAGCTCAATAACGACACTATATTCAGCAACATTGTTTGAAGATGGCCATAGACATACGCCTCCTGAAGATAGTACCTGACCCATAAGAGTATAAATCACCCAAGCAACAGAGGCTAAGTGTTGAGTGTGACAGCTCGCACCATCCGCGAATCCTATGTAGGTGGAAAATTCCATTGACATATGCCAAAAGAAACGGAAACTAATCACAAACCCGATCACTATAAGAAAAAGACCTAACTATGCAAAACTGTACAATAACATACAATAACCAGCCTTGGCTGAAAAATCATGCATAGTACTTCTTGAGATAGAGCCCATTTCTAGGCTCTGCCAAGGCCGTTCCCTCATAATCCTCTAACTCATAAGCGCCCTTCTCTAACACAGGTTTGACGACGTAAGGACCATGCCACATGGGGTTAAAATTTCCTGCCCCCAAGGGTTCTTTCGGTTGATCCCACAAAATGACCAAGTCTCCCTCACTAAACCTCCTTGGACGGACAGAATTATCATACTGGACCTTTACGTGACGTTTATTTACTTCTAGAGCCACCAGGGAATCTCGACGCTGCTCATCAAGTTGCTCAAGGTGGACCAAACGCTCCTCAAATGGTGAAGTGTCTAGTAAGAGTTCTACGGCTAGCTTCAAAGAAGGAATCTTGCATTCAACCGGCAATATCAACTCCACTCCATGTACAAGTTGATATGGAGAAAAACTCGTGGCAGTCTTAACAATGGTTCTATATGCCCACAAAGCAGGATATAACATGATGTGCCAATTATTCTTGCTC
The DNA here is from genome assembly GCA_001517045.1 of Pseudotsuga menziesii. Lineage (NCBI taxonomy): Eukaryota > Viridiplantae > Streptophyta > Pinopsida > Pinales > Pinaceae > Pseudotsuga > Pseudotsuga menziesii. Next base: position 273,431 of record LPNX010681806.1, on the reverse strand, counting down.
TGTGCGATGGTTCGTTGGAGAATGGATTTGAGTGATTTATTCACTGCTTCTACCTGTCCATTCGCTTGAGGGTAGTAAGAGGAGGAATGCTCTTGTTTGTACCCTAACTTTGATGCCAACTCTTCCATCATACGATTCTGAAAGTGCGAGCCATGGTCAGTGACCAGCTCCTTCGAAATTCCGAACCGAGTGATAATCTGGTTGAATACGAAGTGCGCGGTTGTCTCACCGTCGGATTTAACTGTAGGCATAGTCTCAACCCATTTCGTGAAGTAATCAACAGCCATTATGACATGATGATGCCCCCCAGCTGAAGCTGGGTTGTAATCCATAAAATCAAGCCCCCACTTAGTGAAGGTACCGGCGGTGATGATGGGATGTAACGGGGCAGGTTTCGAGCGCATATTACGTGCAAACACCTAGAAAGGGTGGTACCTCTTGACCGCATCAACACAATCTTTAAATATCGACGGCCAGAAATAACCCGCTCTCAAGATTTTTTGGGTTGTAGAAAGCCCAGATAAATGACCACCACATGCCCCTCCGTGGAAATCATTCAGTACTACCTTAGCCTCATCATGAGCCAAACAACGACGTAAAATGGAATCTACCCCACAGCGGTATAAAGTGTTATCCACTATGAGGTAATTCTTAGACACGTGACGTAATCGTCGTCGTTCATCCCGTGAGAGATGAGTAGGGACCTTCAATGTTTGTAGATATATAATGATATCTCCATACCATGGGTCTAAAGTTGAGATTAAGAAGATGTGTTCATCGACAAACGTATCTTCACAAACCAACTCCTCATCCTCGCTTGGGAAATACGATATAATCTCTGCAAAAATTAACGGTTTCTTCGACTTTGTCGAAACAAACTTGAGATCGAATTCCTGCAGGATGACAATCCATTTATTATACTTTCCCCCAATCATCCTTCAAGTGAGGACGAATTGAAACGGATTGACATGGTCTACAACCAAGGTCTGGTGAAGGAGAATATAATGTCTCAACCGTTGAACCGCATGTATGGTAGCTAAAGCAAACTTCTCAACATGAGAATAACGAATCTCTGTGTCAATAAGGTTCTGGCTCAAGTAGTATATGACATGCTCTTGGAGCTCCTCATCCTCTTGAACCAAAACCATCCTAATCATCTCCATGGACGTGGCCACATAAAGTAAAAAATCACGGTTATAGTCTGGGAGACTAATCACTGGGGCCGATGCTAGGGCTCGCTTGAGCGCATCAAAGGACTCCTGGGCTCGCTCATCCCAACAAAAGGTGGTGTCCTTATTCAAAAGACGCATGAAGCCTCTAGTCAAATTGGCAAAATTGACAACGAATCTCCGTAAGAAGTTTGCTGTGCCTTGCAAACATTGAAGATGACAAATATTTTTTGAGGGAGACAACTGAAGTATTGCCTCAACCTTCAAAGGGTTGACTCTTATACCCTCTTTAGAAACGATAAATCCTAACAAGTGACCTGACTTCACACAAAAGATACACTTGTGAGGGTTTAACCTAACCAAATAGTGGCAGCATCTTTCGAATACCAATCTCAAGTGATAGGAATGGCGCATTCTCATATGAGAATGAGCAGCAAGGTCATCCAAAAATACTTCAATAATCGACTTGAGATCATGGAAGATCAAGGTCATTTCCTGCTGAAAAGTAGCTCTAGTGTTCTTAAGGCCAAAAGGCATTTTTCGATATGCAAAAGTTCCCCAAGGACAAATAAATACAGTCTTATGTTGGTCCTCAGGTTTAATTTGTATTTGATTATATCCGTAAAAGCCGTCCATAAAGGAAAAAACCTTGCTACCCGCACACTCATCCAAAATCTGATCAATAAATGGTGTGGGGAAATTGTCCTTAGGACAGGCACGATTCAAATCATGGAAATCAGTACATATGCAGATCGCTCCCTGCTTTTTATCCACCGGAACAGGGTTTGAAACCCACTCTTTCAAGAGAATGGGATAGATAAAACCGGCTTTCAACAGTTTCTCTATCTCTGCCTTAATCGCGGGTGCTTTCCTAGGATTCACCGCACGCAAGCGTTGCTGAACAGGCTTAGCGTTGGGATAAGTCTTAATCTCATGTTCGACAATATGAGGGTCGATACCTAGCATTTCATTGTAAGACCAAGCAAATATATCACGGAATTCTTTAAATAGCTCGGTGTATTCTAGAATCTCAGCATGGGAACATTTTTCCCCAATATAGACATTCTCTATCCTGCCAGGATCGCGAGAGATATTGATAGGAATCGTTGAAGATATGTTTTCCATGTTCCCATCAGCCATTGAACTAGGAGAGCTTAATGGAACCATAGTACTACCAACTCTCTCAATAAGAACCACTTTAAAGTCTTCATGCTCCAAGCGATCAAGCTCGGGAAGAAAATAATATCTATGATGGAGCTCTTCCCATGGTGGTTCAACTCCCAACATGGCCTCAACAATCACTTCATTTGAAGGGAAAACACTATCAAGGCAGTCGTACGCGTGAGAAGACTGCACTGCCCATGCCGACAGCACATAAGGGTCCTCCTCCTCTGTCCATGAAGAGGAAGGACTGGGATCTGCAACACACTCAAGATTAGCTTGATAAGCCACCGTAGTTGCAGGCAACGGCACGTCCGTCAAGATGGGCTCACTCGGAGTGCTCGGTGTAGGAAGAATCCAAGGATCTTCCATATGACTCGTGCGAAAAGACACTGATCTCATAGATGTAGAAGCCTCATCGGAACTAGAGCCTATCATAAGGATAGGTGCAGGGAAACTAAAGCTTCCCATGAGATATGGATACATGCCCATGCCCACACTCCTAGTTTTCGGCTGAGAGTGCTCTACGATCGGGATCAAAGCTCCCAAAGATGTGGTAACCGACGGATTCTTGAATGATGTTTGATCAATTGTGACTATCTTCCCGTTAAATGGAAAGCATACAACGTGAAATAGGGAAGAAGCTACGGCTTGCATACTATACATCCAATTCCTACCCAGCAAGAGATTGTAGTCAAGGGGCGCATCAACCACCTTGACCTCTATCGCAACGGTCTTCCCTCCCAAACAGACCTTAAGGGAAGGAAGGATCCTATGCAACCTAAACGATCTCCCATCAAACGCAGTTAACATGGTCGCTGATTTATACAACTCAGGGGAGCCTAAACCCTTCCAACACGATAAAGACATCACAGAAGTAGTAGCGCCTTTGTTAATCACAGTGCGCTTGACGGTCATGTTAAGACATTCTACGTGAATCAAAAGAGACACATAGTAAGGCAAGCGAGGTTGAAGTCCTGCGGTTTCAAATTTAATCATGGAGGAAGAATTATCATCATTCACACCAAGGGCAGAAAGCAAAGCCTTCCTTTGCGAAGGACAACTCTGAAGCACTTCCAATGCAGACATCGCACAAGGAGTGTGGCCCAAATCCTTGACAACTGAATAGTTCTGGGTGGCTCGAGCATTGGGATTGTGCCCAGAACGCTTAAGGACTCCCTTAGGATTGCAAGGTCTAACTTTACGTTTATCCACAGGTTTCTCAACACGTAAAGGAGACCCTGATGGATCAAGTTCCTTTCCTGGGCTGGGTTGTGACGAACCATAGTCTTTCGCACAGGTCACAACTTTCGCAGCACGAACCATGTTAATGCAACCATGACCACTACCCTCTGACAGATCTTGATCACCACCAGACTGATCATGGGTCCTCGAGTTCATATTTTGATTGTGAGGTAAAGGGTTAGTCAGCACAGCTGGGCCCTATGCCAAGAATCTTGAGGCTTCATTGATACGAGGGCACAAGTAAGTGAGGTGATCATCCTTACACAACTTGCAAGAAAATTTAACCTTACGTTTAGCTTGCTTGTCCCCCCCAGCATCACAGGTGTTCTTTCCATTATTAGCATTCTTGTTCCTATTCCCACCCTTACGATTATTCTTACCCTTCTTTTTATTCCGTCTGGGCTGCTGGTTACCCTTCTGGTTCGACGATTGCACCAAAAGTACACTCACCGTTTGGGTGGGTTGAGATGAAGCCGTGGCTTGTCCCGAAGCAAATTGGTTGATTGAGAATTGACTAACTTGTTTTGCAACCAAATCCACAGGTTTAGCACTCGCACAACCAACAATGCCATCAGCATGTGGTCCAAGTTTAACTTTGGGGTTGAAACTAGAACGCGGAGCATTGAGAATAATCTCATATAACAAACCGGACTGAGCATAAATCAAATCCAGTTCCTGCGCCCAAAAAATGGCTTGTTCCTCATTTTGCACTCCGGATGTAGAAACATCCTTCGCTATATACGGCAATAAAGACTTAAGGAACCATTCGAGGAGGAATTCCTGCGGTATAAAGGCTTTAATTAACCTCTTTCGTCTACGCCACTCTTGGATATGATCTGAGATATGTGTGGCTTTATCCTACCAAAATGTTGACAATAGTTCAGTACCAACGTCATAACGCACTGGTAGCTGGAAGTGGTTAAGAAAATTCATCGCTAGGTCATCGAACAAAGAAAAAGCTCCACTAGGTAGCTCTATATACCGTTTCGCGACAGGCCCTATAAGGGTGAGTTGAAATAGTCTCAAACGGATTGAGTCCTAATGTAAATAATTCGAAGAGAACCATAGGTGAAAAGTAGTAACGTGTTCACTCAGATCCTCTCCCGGTTTTCCCTCGAACTTGGGTATGTCCGAGGGAAGCTTAGTAAAGACAGCCAGCCAAGCCGGTTCATGAGCTACAGGATCGTTTGTCGATCTCGACAAGTCAAGAAGATTCAGCGTTGCGAGGAAAGGGATCCTAGGAAGATGAGGTCGATGGACCGCTCCCTGATAGTTCTGATTCACATAGGTCTGATTACCACCATGGCCTTGGCCACAGTGCCCTCCTCCCATTTGACCCATATAAGGTGGCATGGAAGCACCATAGTGTGGTGTACCTTGACTATTCAGAGCTACAAAGCCATAATTTGGAGAGTAAGCGGGTTGTTGATACCCGCACCCATAAGGTGAAGAACCCTGTCCATACTGCCTTCCATAATAAGGTCCACAAGTCATCGCATGTGATGTCCCATGAGACACTCCATAGGTAGGAATATACGCTCCGAAAGTAGGAATATACATACCGAAAGTAGGGATATATGCTCCGGAAGTAGTAACATGACCTCTAGAAGTATGAACATAACCTCACGAAGCAATGGGTGGTATGTAAACCTGAGACACAATCGATCTAGTAACTGCAGTACGAACCTGACTCGTAGTAACATTCCGGCCCGAAGGACCACATGAATGAGGTGGAGGGTGAACATTCGAAGAACTAGGGACAAAGGACGGAGGGACCTAAATAATTATGTATGTGTTATTCCCTATAGTCAATTGTCTCAGATCTGGTATCCTAATAGGATCACTAACCCTAGACCTAGGAGGAACATGTGATGTAGCTTCCACTGTCGGGATGGAAGGTGCAATGTGACTAGTGCTCCCAAAACTCTCCGCATGGTAAGGAATGAGAGTGCCCCCAGGCATAGTGCTCGGCTCAAACTCAGATTCGACATGAAATTCCAAATCATGTGTAGGAAAACCAGACATACCATAACTACCATAACTAGTGCTCGCAGGTTCTAAATGAGTCTCATCATCCTCCGGCATTCCATACCGGCGATGCGTCAATGGGGAATCAACCCTAGAGTAAGTAGGTCTATCATGAAAGGTTCCTATCTCAGAAATCATAGGACCTAACTCAGTCAATTCGGGTGAAGGATCATAGTTAGGAGTAAACTCCCCATCTTCCACATGAATGGGAGAAGGTGGTTCAGGAATACCTTCAACGTGGTCTCCCATGGTGTGTGAATCAATGTGCAAAGTAGTCCGCTTGGACTGTCTATTTCTATCTCCAAAATGAGGAGGAGACGTAGAAGGCGGAAGTCCTGCTAAACGACGAGAACGGCGAGGAGCCGCACCTGAATCCACAATGACTCAAAAAATATAAAAGACTCACTATCTACGCAAACCCTAGGCAAACTAATGTGCACAAAGAAATCACCAATAAAATCTAAAGCCAAATACAAGCAATCAAGGATAGGATAAGTGAGCTCCTGAATGAAGCAGGTATGTCTCGCCTAGGAGAGGCTTGAAACTCCCATACACAACAAGCGGAGGTACGTAACCACTTATTGTGGCCCTCAACTTCAACGTGTAAAGCGACTGTGTTGTCCGACCCCAACTTGGCTGGGACACCTGCAGAATAACCCTTGCAAATTACCCCCTCGATATCCTAGGTAAGGCCACTAAGGTCACCTCAATATAATCAATGCTCAGGCAGACAGTCGCAGGCGAGATTGACCGTATGGGCAGGGTAGCAAAGCCCAAAACTCTCGAAAGAGCCCCCAGATACGAATACAATCCTAGAAATATCTCCAGTGCTACTCAGTTATGACTAGGGGTCATCCCAATCAATAACCGCTCACACTGCCTCATGCTTAACTCCCTTTTGAGAGGAGGATCCTGAGAAACATTGGTTATACCAAGGAATTTCACACACTCACCTGGACAGACACATACATGTTGTTGTTTATTGGTATTGGAGAATTGACTCACAATGAACTATTACAAGACCCTAAAACCTAAGCTTGTTGGTGAACCCTATCAAATAAAATAGTGTAGTTCATTTTAATTAAGTGTTGATTTTAATTGGCTTTATTACTCAAAAGAGGGATATGGCCGTGCAATTAATGGCGTTATGACACAACATGAAGTAAAATGCACACCTAACAATCAATGCAAATGCATTGTGTCCATGAAAACAGGGTATGCTACTATGTGAAATACACAATTCTCTTCAAATAATAAATGCAAACTTTCCTATATGAAATCTTGACTATTACTCCAAAGCAAATCTAATGCAAGTACAATGCAAAATGCAATATGCAATGCATGATGATAAGCAAATATTTTGGATTTTTTGAAATAAAATGAGGTACAAAAGCAAAAGAATGATTCTACAACCCTTAGACTCTGCAAGCACACTCAAGCAACACTCAAGCAAAGCACTAAGGTAAAATAAAACTAATGCACTAATCCCAAAACAAAAAACCGAAAATGCAATGACAAGAACATTCTTAAAAAAAAAAATTTACCCTAAAAAAACGTCTCTGGTCAGAAACAGGGATGTATATAGACTCTAGCAGTATCAAAGGAGACTCAGCAGCCATCACAATTCACCCAACAACAATCAATCTTCCTCTAAAAGGAAAAACTAAGGGCATACGTGACTGTTCGCAGTAAACCCGTGTGTGTACACGGAAATAGCAGAGATACCCGCATATATACGCGACTGTGAGTTAAAAACTTGCGTACAGAAAGAAAAGTGCATAAAAATAAAGGCAAATAGACAGGCTAAGACAAACTTCACACCAATCAGACACTACTAGGCAAACATGCCCCCAAACCTGACACAAAAACAAGAGAGAAAGAGAAATTCAAAGTCATTGAATGCCGATAGAAAACCCCCAAAGGACAACTACTAGGAACTCCCCAGCGGAGTCGCCAATTATGTTACGGAGAGAAATTCCTATGGCTTGGGGTACCACAATAGACAACTTGACTCCAGAAATCAATCTTTTCCAATATGCAATAGAAATTAAATGTCTAACACTAAAGGATCAGACCTTGTACCTTATTCCAGACGGTTGAAGTAGATCCCCGTTGAGCTTTCCAACTTCAGCTTGAATTGATTAATCATGTCCTCAACAACAAGTAAAAAAGACAAGCATACTATATATATTGGTGTTAGATCTGTTCTAGCATATATAATCAACAATGTATAAACATTTGAAATCATCCCATGGATAAAATATTCATTCAAACACACATTATTGGACAGGAAAAGATATTTCTATTAATATAAAATCAGAGATTACAATGGATACAACCTCTGTCGGCACGTCTGCGAATCAGAGAAACTAAATCCCCCACTTGGGCCTCCACCACTTCAATCCTCCATCTCTCGATAGAAATCTCACAAGTCAAAGGAAATCTTGGGAAGAACACAAAAGTGCTCCAAGGGACAAAGGGATGTAGACTCAAGCACAAGTTCCGGCAACAATGGACTATAGTTTCTTTGCTCTCAATTCTCTCTTATGCCTTCAATGTACCAAAGAGTTCCTTATATATATTTTCAAAGGGGTAATGAAAGGTCAAATCCGAGTGATCTCAAGGCATAGGGAAGGCCAGGAGTCAAGTGATTCGGATCCATGTCAAGGAAAACTCCAAAAGGATTTGGATTTTGTACACATCCCGATGTATGCAGTTTTAGTGGTCAAACCCGCGTATATACGCGATTAAGGGTTTAAAAGTCACATATATGGATTTTCACATGTTTTTAGGGATGTTCAAGGAAACATAAAAGGACAATAAATGCTCCAAGGGGTCTAAGGATTCTGCAAAGGGACAGGGGTAAGGAAATACAAGTGTGATTCACCTGGAGTGGTAAAATCAGCTATAACACATACAAATGAAACAATAAATATGGGAAAGAAAAGAATTTTTTATTAGAAATGATTGGAGAGACTACAACCTTTATCCATTGGTGTTGAGATGTCCTTACAATGGCTCCTTGCCTCTAACTTCACCTTGCCTCCAATAGCTCAAGAATTATTTTGACAGAGTTTGGGTATGCATCACAATTCTTCCTCCTACACCCATGGGGAATGAGACAGTATTTAAAGGCATGGGAGGATAGGTATGGTTGAGGATCTCATGGGTGAGGTGGAGATAGGATCCTAAAAGGGAGGATCTCGAGCTCCAGTTGGTCCTAAACCATAGGGATTTAGCTCCATGGAGGAAAGCTTCAAGAAGCCTCTCGAATCTTCTCTTTTTTCTTTGAAAACGTGAGCAACGGTCTTCCAATGAATCAAACATGCAGTGTTAATGGGGTAACACTTCTTGCAGTAAGGATAGAAGTGGTGGCACTGCTATTTTCTCATGTATCAGGAGCGTTGATGACTTGGCTAATGCCCTTTGTCAATGGGGAAAGAGCGTTACTGCTCAAAACAAGGAAAAACTGTAAGGGGATAATTTTTTCCTGTCATTTCTCTTGGGAAAAATTTGAGGGATTGAAACAGACAAGGGAATACCTATCTCATAACATGATGGTGATGAGATTTCAATGTAACATATATTCCCCCCAAAGTATGATGGCTAGAGGGAAATTATAGGCATAATAATTTGATAGAACAAGGTATATGTTGGAGCAGGGTCGCGCAGCTATAGGAAAAGCTGCTACATCGGGACAGGGAAGTCAAAGAAGACAGTACCTGAGCGACCGAGAAGAGAGAGCTCAACCACTGCATTCAAGGCAGTGGCGAAGACAGGAGGGATCAACTACCCTCATAAAGGAAAATGAGCAATGGGCCGAGGTATTGAAGACGAAGGACAGAAGGGGAGCAACCGAGGAAGCGACGCCCATACCCACGATCAGCGCCGAGAAGCGTGGAAGACTGCAGAAAGCTGTGGTGTGACGGTAAGCAGTAGCCCACAGTACAGATGCACCGACTTTCACAGTTAAGGTTTTTGGGTTACTGTTGGGAAAGGCCCATAGTTTTGTAATGGCAAGACCTTCGGGCCGCCTATATAAGCATGTATTTTGTAATGTAAAAGGTTAGACAATTGGTAGCTTCTTAGACAGTTAGACGTGGGGTAGTCACTGAGTCATTTAGCTAGCCAAGTGTCTTTAGAGTCTCAGTAGTGTAAGATTCGAGCTCTAGTCCTGTTAATCCATCTATATTATCTTACTGTAACCAGTAGCTGGCTCCTTGAGCATGTATGTAACAATCCGTAGGGATTGAACAATCCACAGGGATTGAGAGAAGGAGAGAGAGAGAGGAAGAGTATATTGTAAGAGAAGGAAATATAAGAGAAGAGATCTAAGAGAGAAGGGCTCCCGGTTGTGTGCGCGGATTTTCCT
>LPNX010681806.1:243555-258246 GCA_001517045.1 Pseudotsuga menziesii | reverse complement strand
CTCCTATATGACAGTAAGTTTGTTAAGTTTCCAGGGAAGTTCAAGACGCATTGGTTGGGGCCATATCAGATTCAGTATGTTACAGAAGGAGGTGCCGTTTAGCTCAACAAACTAAACGGGGAGCTTCTTCCTACGTTAATTAATGGCAGTAGGCTTAAGCTCTATAGTGACAGCCACTCCACCTCTCCGCCCTAACCCAGACAGCTTTGAGATTGTGCAGATGTCCAGTGTAGTTGAAAGGAGGCATCGCACCGGTAATTAGTCTACACCGGCAGGTAAAGAGTTCTAAGTATTCTAAGTATAAGGAATCACATGAAGAAATTTTATTTTGCGCAAGTCATAGGATGCTTGCGGAGGTTAAAAAAAAAATAAAAAAATCCAAGTATGAGGAGTTTCATGTCAGTTATGTTGCGCAAGTTTTGAACGTTGCAGAGTTTTATGCCAGCATGTTGGTTCAGAACGATGCGGTGTGACATCGCAGCAATGCGATGCTCCCCATGCCACGTAGACAAGTTTGAAAAGAGACAGAGGCCCAATCACTTCGCCTTCTGACAGGCGGTTAATCCAGAAATGACCGGTATACGTTACCCTAGATTTGGCAACAGTATAATGATTTTTCCAGATTTGCTAAATCTTGGTCGAGACCGGCGCCTATACACAAGTTTTGAGGGAAATTTGATCGGATTTTCAGCAATTAATGAAGATCAAAACGACGGGTATTGTCTTGTCCATGCAATTAATACCATTGACGGTTCTAGCCTAGATGACCATTGCTTCAGAGATTATCGCTTTCATTATAAATTTAGAGATCATTCATACAGAAGGGTTACTTTTGCGATTTCTGAGAGTTACAGAGCAATTTGGAGAGTTTTCCTGTGCAGAGATACTTCAGTTACAGAGTGCTAGTTTTCCCCAATTTCGCAGCCATTTCCAGTCCAGAGTATTGCATCGAGTGGTTTCTGTTCGAGACGGAGCCTTTAGAGTACATTGTGCAAATATTCCAGCGTGGTGGCCTTGCGTCCGCTATGACGACGCCGCCCAAGGCTGTGAAATCCCAAGGTTGTGAAATTAGGTACATCACAAGTTAGACAGCCGCCAAGGATGAGGAGTCAAGCACATGATGTAGAAGATGTCATCAAAGTCTTTGCTGCAGAGAAGCAGAAAGACGAGAAGATCACTGAAGATAAGAAAACAGAGCAGAAGAATGATGAGAAGAAATCTACAGCTAGGAAGAAAGTAAAAATGAGAAAAAGAAGGCAACGGGAGAAGGAAGTTGACCTATCTCATCACCTAAGAGAAGAATAAGAGATTGCAGAGGCAAAGAAACGAAAATATGAAGATCATAGGTAGCATGAAAACCTGGAGCGATTTGCTGAGGAGAAAAGTGAAAGGGGAAAACAAACCAACAAGCAGAACTTCAGAATGCAGACAAAGGCTTGTTCTCGGAATGGAATTCATGGTTTGTATAGTTTTCATATGAAAGGATCTAGACCGAGTGAAATGTTTAAGAAGGCTAGAAGATACAGATTTATATTTTCTTTAGGATCCGAATTCTAACCCAGCTAGAGAGGAGTTCTCATGATACCAGGGATTTGAATCCTTATGGTAGAAAAAAAAAATGGATGGCAGGTCTTGCAAGTGACGAGACCGAGAGCATGAAAATAAGCGAAGGAAAGGTAAGAGAGACCTATGAAATGGATGATACAGAAGATTCCAACATTAGTCAAGCTATGATTGAAACGGCACAAGAGTGTGTCGAAGCTATGAACAACGAAGTCGCAGGACTTCGAGAGAGATTCACAAGGACTTCGCAGGAAGCCAAGGAGAAGCTACAGCAGGAGAAGCCAGCTGTTAGTGGCTCAGGGACGAGCCACAAGTAAGTGTTAGGGGACTGTTGGAGCAGGGTCCCGTAGCTACTAGAAAAGCTGCTACATCGGGACAGGGAAGTTAAAGAAGACAGTACCTGAGCGGCCGAGAAGAGAGAGCTCAACCACTGCATTCAAGGCAGCAGTGAATACAGGAGGGCTCAGCTACCCTCATAAAGGAAAAGGAGCAATGGGCCAAGGTATTGAAGACGAAGGAAAGAAGGGGAGCAATCGAGGAAGCGTTGCCCATACCCACGATCAGTGCTGGGAAGCATGGAAGACTGCAGAAAGTTGTGGTGTGACGGTAAGCGGCAGCCCACAGTACAGATGCGCCGACTTTCATAGTTAGGGTTTTTGGGTTACTGTTGGGAAAGGCCCATAGTTTTGCAATGGCGAGACCTTCGGGCCGCCTATATAAGCATGTATTTTCTAATGTAAAAGGTTAGACAATTGGTATTTGCTTAGACAGTTAGACGTGGGGTAGCCACCGAGTCATTTAGCTAGCCAAGTGTCTCTAGAGTCTCAGTAGTGTAAGAGTCGAGCTCTGGTCATGTTAATCCATCTGTATTATCTTACTGTAACCAGTAGCTGGCTCCTTGAGCATGTATGTAACAATCCACAGGGATTGAGAGAAGAAGAGAGAGAGAGGAAGAGTATATTGTAAGAGAAGGCAATATAAGAGAAGAGATCTAAGAGAGAAGGGCTCCCAGTTGTGTGCGCGGAGTTTCCCAGAAGATCTCAAGGCTGCATATCAGGTTGCAGCGGAACTGTGTTTACTCTCTCAAGATATAATATAAAAACCAGTTCCCGTGGACGTAGCTTCCCCCCTGGAGGTGAACCACATAAAATCCGTGTGTTGTGCGACTATTTCATGTGTTTGTGCTTTAATTATGTGTTATATGTTATCTATTACATGAATGTTACTTATCAGTTGATGGACGTATGTATGTCATGCTTCAGTTTATAGCACATAGAGGGTTAAACATAAGTTGAAGGTATCAAGTAGCCTGTATATGAGTTTATCAGTGCTTAGTTCATAAAAGTTTGACAGTTACAATGTTAAGTGACTCCAGTATATGAGTTTCGTGAGTTCAGCGTAGTTGATGTTAGCGTGTTAAACTGTAGAGGTCTAAGTGATGTGGCTTAACACTCTTGTGAAGGTCAAAAGAGTTAGTAGACCCAAGAAGGAGGTAGCAGGACCTTGAGAGCTGTTACACATATTGAGCCTCATTATAGGATATATTACAGAGTAGAAAGGCGATATCGCATCATCTGGGGAGCTGTGGTGTGAGATATCGTAGGGAAGGAGCTAAGTGGAAGAGTAAGTTACGCATCGCCATAGAAGCTGTGATGCGATAAAATTTTGCTTCCTACCAGCGCCAGCTAGAAGGAGGGATCGCTTTCGCAAAGAGATCCCGCTGGCGAAGAAGAGTTGCGAGATCACAGGATGCTACAGAACCTGGTTGAGGACACTTGAGTCTTCAGCCAACCCATCCAAGATCACTTTGGGTGAGACTTTGGGCTGCTCTGTGGTCTGTCACCGAAAGGGCCAGTGAGCTAGGGGTTTTGTTGGTACAGTAAAGTAAACCTGGGTCTGCCCAGTCAGAAACCAACAGTATAGTATCGAGGCAAAGGTCCAATGGTCGAAAATTCTCAAGCATCACAAAATTTATGCAACACCTTTTACATTTGTCCCAAATGAATCACAACATGGCTTCCGACCAGTACAACACAGATCCATGTGAGATACAAAAAATTCATGGCTACTTAAATACAACATAGATCCATGCGAAGAAGACTCAAATTTGGACATAGCTACCAGACATACAATGTAGATATATGTCATACAGACGCAAATCTGAGTACATCCACGGACATACACATGTGGGTCCATGCTAGGACTCATACAAATACTCCATCGCAACCCAGGGAAAGCAATGAATGCTTAAACAGATACCCAGGTTCTTTGTCTCATCTTCCACAAAGTACGATTCTATTCATGTGATTACAATGTCTTGATGTCGAACATTGTAGAAACCACTTGATTACCTATCAATGATGAGAACCGTTAACAAGTGTGAGGGAGATCACCATTAATATCAATTATTCCCAAGGTACCCCAGTACAATATTCTGAGTGTGAATAGATGATTCGATGTCGAACAATCAGTCGAATCTTTCGATAAAAAGTCAATGATGTAAACCTATGTCGAGAGCGAGAGAATATGTCATTAAGGCATATAGACCTCAAGGTACTAATATTGTTTCTAAGACTAATTCCTGGATGATGAGCTGAGGTCGACAGGAATAGTCTCGTCGAAGGAGGGACATGATGAATGCCACATCGATGACATGAAACTTGGAACAAAGTTCTAAAATTTTGAGTATGATGTAACCATAGGACTAAATCAAAAGTAACTGACACAAAATTTTGTTTTGACTGTATGAGTAAACTCTCAAAACAATTTCCGTTTTGAACATAAGGCAGGACGACCGAAGACTTGGTAGTATTGACTTGGCGAGATGGAACACAATGTGACAATGGACAATGCATTCTTTGAAAGACTCAAAGGAGTGGCATGACTCGGAAACAAGCTGAATACCCAATTGACTGAATGAAATGCAGAAAAGTGCCATGTTCAAAGGTGACTAACAACTGCCATTATTGAAAAATGAAATGTATTTCCCTTCCCTTAATTTCCCCATCATGATTGGTGAATGCCTCTTTTCACTTTTACGAGTTAAAAGAGGGTAACAAACACTTGATATAGCTCGTTCTTCGGATGAGTCCAAACTCATATGTTTTACGAACCTAAGAAAGGATGGGTTTGTTCCCAAACAAGGGTCTTTCATCATTTGATTTTATGAGTCCGATGAAAGCAAACTCAGTATCATTCATTTTTAGAGAGTCTGAATGTAAACATAAGAAGACTCCAAAGGGTTTTTTTTCGTATGATTTAGTCCCCAGGGCCCGAAAAAGTATAAAATAATGCCCAAGATGTCACATGCCCCAATTTTAAAACCAATTTAATGTCATTGAGGAACATTATGTTATATTGTATGATAATTTTTTTAATTAATGACCAAGTGGGGTCAAGGATAATTTCATGTATTGCAGAATATTTTATTAATAAATAAATAAATTATGAGACAATAGCTTAGGGAAGCTGTTAAATGAGTTTTTATTGGTCACTTAGTGGAGGAGATTGGGTTGAGAGTATATTGACAAGTGGCAACATCCTCAAACTACTTCTAACTATTGTAGGTGGCAAATTCCCTATATTTATGGTCATGATTCCCTAAGAAAGTGGAGTAGGAGTAGGTGGCTCATTACGTAAAAAATGACCCATAAGACCTAGGAATGAATATAAAACTTTCCATTGAAGACAACTGAGGTTGCTCATTCTGATCATTTTGAGTGAATGAAGTGCACACGAGAAATTCGATGGAGGGGACTTGTTGAAGTGAGTTTGAGGGGTTAAGTGCTGAATATTGAACTTGTACAACTATTCTAAGCTGAAGTTCTTACTTCTGTAAGTAGGGCTGAGTTACTGTTGTATATTTAGTAAAGTTGCATAGGATCTCAAGAATTACATCTCTCACCCAGTACTCTACCAGGAGGACCAGGAGACAAGCTCGGGGGTCCTAATAAATTGCAGACTAATATTTCTCTAGGAGTTGGTTGGGAGGAACAACCTCCTTAAGCTGTTGTCACCTCATCTATTTGACAGGTTCTAATTGTTGTAGGTTCAGTCATCATTTTATTTACTATTTAGAAAAGTTTAAGAATTTCTCATGATTAGTATATTGTTTTATTATGATTGTTAAGGATAAGGAAGGGACAATTGTTAATACTGTGAAAGTTAGTAACTAGTTAGATTAGGGTAAAACAATAGTGATAATGCTGTATTATTTGATAGATAGGAAAATCAACCAAACTGTATTTTTCCACACCTCTTACAAGGTAGTACTCTCGTACAACAAGTATGCTTAATTTAGATAAGTAGATTTCATTAACTTTGAATATAGATGTGAATGATTACCTCTACAGGTATTTATATAAACAAATTGCAGAATTTTAGCTATGTTTGTACTGTCTATTGAGAATATCCGAAATATCTAATTACAGGTAAAGAATAAATTTAAAACATAAGTATTAGTATGTATAATATTTACATATTCAAAACTAGTAAAGCATATATATTATAAATTCAATAAGTAAATTTTAAATAATTAGTGTAAGAACAGAAAACATTTAAGCTAGAATTAGCCCAGTAAAAACAATATTTTTAGATTATCTAATCATCTAGTTAGTCATTCATTTTGACTAGGTTTACTGTAAACAAAGAAATTACTAACACTGTAAATCTATAGAAATAATTAGGGTTTATGTAATATCTATACTAAAACCGTGTGGTAAAATTCTATTTTTTTATAAATACAAAAGTTTAGCAAATTTATTTCAAAATTTTTTAGAAAAGAAATATAATTTCTTTTTCAAATATCAGATTCAGTCCTTTAAATAAATAAAATATACAGTATCTACTGTTATCCAAATAATCCATAATCAAGGATTATCAACTCAAAATCTTTTACAAGAAATAATAATTTCTTATTCATCAAGTAAAACCTAAAATTTGAAAAACTGGATTAAAATAAAAATAGCTAATACACAACTGATACATAATTATAAACCAACAACGAAACCATAAGATTCAGCTATAAGCTGTAAAACACAAGGTCTAGGCCTATGGCCTTTTTCATTTAACGGTCAAGGAATAAAATCCTGTTTCACAATTTACTTCTCAAAGTATTATAGAACTCATAGATTTTCATTTAAGAACATTTATCTGTTCACGGCTACGAGAGCCTTTTTTCAACTTGAGGATTGTTTTAAGCACGACCATACTTCCTCCTATAAAACCCTAATTAAAATCTTTATGAAACCACCTTGTGGCATAACATTACAGTCACGTCTTTGAGCCAAAGTCCAATAAAAACAACTATCACCATATTTTTCACTCAAGGCCATGAAGCATTTTAAAAAAAAAGCCAGAAAATCGTGGCTGCAACAGCCTTAAACATTTCCACATAACAACCTCTAGGGCTTTAAAAATATTATAAAAACAAGGAGCAATAACATAACAGTAAACCATGGCTGAGCCATCAACTATCACAATGATGCTCCTATTCCTTCCACCCTAATTCAAGTTCAGGGAAAAACCCTCAGATATCATCGGGGCTTACCAGGGAATGCGTGGCTGAAGATGGAGGGAAGTTAACATCAAGCATTCAAATTCAATCCGGGAGAGAGACCTGCACATCGTAACATTGATGGTTATAATCTTAAAAATGTAATGGAAACTCTGAAATTTTGATAAACTATAAACATTGACAGGTTGTTACCTGGTAAAGAACTTGTATTGGAGCAGTCGTGGGAGCGAAGCCACTGGATCCCAACTCAATGGCACTTTAGAGAAAGATGCCCGAAAATTGTGAATGCGCTGAGTGCAACTAAAACCTTGAACCACATTTTGAAGGGGACAAATGTCACGAAGGGAGCATACCAACCAGAGGCAGAATCATTTCTTCACCATACATTATAATCAACACCCACAATTTCTCAAGTCAGTGGCAAAAACCAGCCTAAACACACAAGTTCCTCCACAACATTCTTTAAGTTTTTAAAACCACAGTATGACTTCACCTACTCAAGCTCACAAAGTTTTGGAGGACAGTGCTTCCATCTCAGAGGTCAACACAGAGCTATGGCGGCCACGAGATCTCAACTCGGCCGCACCACAGTCAAAGAAACCCTCACGATGTGAAATGTAGGGTTAGGACAATCTCTTAATTCAACTTTAACCTAATTGATAAAACACCTCCACGCGTCCTCAACAAATTTCACCATCGTGGCTTGTAAAACAGTAATCGAATATGCAGTTTACCAATCTGCATTAAATCATTGTAAATCAAAATCATAAATCATTTCAATAATGTAAATTTGATCACCAATAATGCAATTTATCCATGGTCGTGTCAATACCTAATTTATAAACCTTAGGATAAAGAAATTGTATTTTTATTTTTATGGTTATTGTTTATTAGACAAGTTAGGATAGTATTTGCTAACTATGTTTTATAGAATATAAATAAAGGACCATACTTTTAAATAGTAAACTGTATTTAAAAGTGTATTTTATTGCTAAGGGATACACCAGGGAATGAGGTAAAAGATATAGATAAAAAGACTTCTAAGTAGAGTTTTTAAAAGTTTGAAGAAGAACTCATTCAGCTATGAAGGAAACCTTGGACCAATTTCTGCAATGTGCAGTTGGGAAATCAAATAGGTACCACCTATCTACTCTTGATATGAGTCTCGATTGTAAACCAATGACTGATTATTGAGAAAAAAAGTTTAAAATTCAAGTAGTTTTTTATTTATTAAGAAAACATCTAATTATAGAAACCCTAGGGTAAGGGTAAATTTTGTAATACTTCTAATGAGTACGATGACTTAAGAGCTCTTAGAAAACAAAACTTTATGGATAAGAAAGATTAAGTTATAGTTCAACAGCTTAGAGTATTTCTTTCATGTTTACAAAAGGATTCAAATGAATATGATCGAAACCAAACTCCAATTGTTTAAGCATAAGTTTGTGAAACATATCTCTTCCTATTTAAAATTTAGATCACAAATACTTATAAGCAGAAGTAGGAGTATTCTTCAGAAATGATCTTAATCATCCAGTTTGATTTGGTTCCACTTTGATAGTAAATTGGTTTTGATTTTAACCTATTCTTCCACAGTTTTTCTTTTTAACCTCAATAGGCAATTTGATGACATTCACAAGGTCAACCTTACCTCTTACAGAGACAAGCTACAAATAAACATTTTTAATACTAGCATTATATTTTATGCTAGTGAGGTATCTTTCTTGATCTGGATATTTTACTGTAGCAAAACACTTACCTATTAGAACCTGTAAAAAAAGAACCATCATTTCCACTGTGTTAGCTATAAGCTAAGTAAGCCCCGATCACACCTAATAATTATCCATACTTAACAAAAGAAGACAATAACATACTTAGCATTAGTTAAGATTCAGATTTCTTTTCTACTTTCTGAAAAATGCAACTACTATGTTAAAATAGTACTAACACAGTGTTTAGGATAAGTCTTTAAGTTATACAGAACCATATAAAAGAAGTAATCTTCGTTTTTCTTTAAAACTGTTTAAATATCCGCTAACCATTAATGGTTCATTAGCATTGACACTTGACATTTTATGTCACATGAAAACTTTTAAAATTTTATGAATTTTTTGAGTTATTACATGTGGTATCAAAGCACAAGGTTCAGACACTAGGCCTAAATGTGGCTCAACTTGCATAAAAGGAATAGTAAATTTAAACAAGTATACTAATTTTACTTTCTTTTAAATGATATTTCCAGAGAATTTTTTTGAGTTAACTATAGGTATGGAATGATTGGAGGAATATGCGGATGAGGAGTCTCCCTATATTGAACAAAATAATTTTCAAAAAGAACCTATACAAGAAGAAATAACTAATAACTCTTATGAACTGCTACAAATAGTTAAGGAACTAAGAACTGAGATGGAAACGGTCAAAAAAGAAAATGAGAGGATTCTGAGAGCTCAGGAGGAGCTAAGTTAGATTTTGATGCAAATATTTCATAATGAGGAAAAAGATAAACGAACCGAGTCTGAATATATGGGTTACTAGCATAAAGATAAAAAGACTAAACAGTTTAAAATCCAGAGTAGCTCATCTTCTCTATGCTAGTGATTCACATAAACAAAATTATCAATATACTAGTGATATTAGTGAAGACAATCATCATACTAGGAAGAGAAGTTTAAGCCTTACGAAGAAATATCTGGAGAATTCAAGAAAATCAAGACACCTACCTTTAATGGTGAAATTGAGAAGGGAGAAGAGGCAGAATCCTGGCTATCCGGCATGAAGAAATACTTTCAAATTTATAACTACTCTAATCAACTGAAGGCTAGGATGGTTATTTATAATCTTACAGGGAAAGTAGATATTTGGTGGCACGACCTAAAAAGAGTAAAAGGTATTAGGGAGAAAAATATTAATTGGAGTACATTTAAAAAACATTTCAAGAATAATTTTTTATCTGAACAGTACTATGAGGAGAGGGCTAAGGAATTTTACGAACTAAAACTGGGAACAATGAATATGACAGAACTAAATAGTAAATTTCTAAGTCTGCTCAAGTATGTGCTATATATTGTGGATGAGAAACCTAAGGTACAACGATTTCTCAGTTGTTTACCTTATCATATAAAAGACAGAATTGAGTATGACAATTCGAAAAATTTAGAAGAAGCAATGAGAAAAGTGAATTTCTGTTATGAAAATAATCGTAAAAAGGAAAGTATGACCAACTGGAAGACCAAAAGAAATAATAAATTTGAATAGAAAAAGAAAGGTTTTGCACCTAACCAAAATTTTAAGAATAATAACACCATAAATTTTCCTATTAAAAACTTCCAAGGGAACAAAAGTAATTCACAGACTAATCCAAATAATCAAATAAATAAAGAATCCATTAACAACCATAGTAACTATACAAATAATTTTGAATGAAAGGAACCAATAAAATAATGGGAATGTAACGGACCGCATTATGCATTAGTCTGCCGTAATCGGAAGAAGACTGTTAGCAACATACATACGATACAGGAGGAGATGACCATTGCCATGATCTAGCGAGGACAATTCCTAGGATCAACGCAGCATTGGAGAACATGCAAGCAGATTATCAAACTTCCATGGTGGAAGTGGAAGGTAAGCTAAATCAAATACCTATATCTATTTTAACTGATCCAAGAGCTAGTTTAAGCTATGTTTCTCCTAATTTAGTAGAAAAGTGTAAGCTATCAATTGAAAATTTTGCAAGGTCTTGGTAAGTCTAGCTAGCTACTAGTGCAAAGAGAAAAGTAATTAGCTTTGTTAAGAATTGTACAGTAACTATGGATCAGTTTGAAACCTCTGTTAAGATTAATGTGTTACCTTTAGGTTCATATGATATGTTAATTGGTATGAACTGGCTAGAACAACATAGGGTAGTCCTGAATTATTTTGATAAAACCTTTACTTGTGTAAATAACGATGGAGAAAAAGTAAATGTAAAAGGAATCCCTAGGAAAACAACCATAAGGCAGATTTCTGCATTACAGCTTAAGAAAGTTGTTTGGAAGGGCTGTAAAGATTTTTCTATAACAGTAATTAATGAAGAAAATACTAATAATAGAGATAAATTAAAATTGGAAGATATTCCGATCTTAAGGGAATATTTAGATGTATTTCCAGAAGAAATTCCGAGACTGCCTCCGAAAACGGGAATTAGATTTTACTATTGAGCTGGTACTTGGTGCAGTGCCCAGATCAAAAGCCCCTTATCGAATGAATATAGTGGAATTAAATAAACTTAAATCGCAGTTAAAAGAGCTCATTGACAAGAATTACATTAGACCCAGTGTGTCTCCCTGGGGAGTACCTGTTATTTTTGTTAAGAAGAAGGACGGAACTCTACAACTATGTATAGATTATCGTCAATTAAATAAAATGACTATCAAGAACAAATATCCATTACCCCGCATAGATGATCTATTTTATCAGCTATGTGGAGCAACGATATTCTCAAAGATTGATTTACGATATGGTTCCCACCAGGTTCGAATCAAAGATGAAGACATCTTTAAAACAGCTTTTAGGACCCGGTATGGTCATTACGAGTTTGTCGTTATGCCATTTGGGCTTACTAATGCCCTAGTTGTTTTCATGTGTTTGATGAATAATGTAATGCATAAATATTTGGATAAGTTTGTGGTCGTATTTTTTGACGACATCTTAATTTACTCAAAGTTTGAAGAGGAACATAAGGAACACTTAAAAATTGTCTTACAAGAGTTACGAGAACATCAACTATATGCAAAATTTAGTAAATGTGACTTCTTTAAGGCTAAAATTTAGTATCTAGGTCATGTGGTGACTAAAGAAGGAATTTCTGTCAACCCCAAAAAGATAAAGGCAATCGAGGATTGGCCAGTACCAAAAGACGTAACTGACGTCTGATCATTTATGGGGATTACTGGCTATTATCGAAGATTCATCGAAGGGTTTTCAAGAATTGCAAATCCTATAACCTCTTTACAGAAGAAAGGGAAGAAATTTGATTGGAATCAGAAGTGTGAAGACAATTTTAAAAAGTTAAAAACGTTATTAACCACCGCACCAATTCTAAGAATTGCTGAGCCTAATAAAGATTTTATAGTATGTACTGACGCATGCAATGACGGTTTAGGTGGAGTTTTAACTCAAGAAGGACACACCATTTCTTATGAGTCTAGGAAGCTGAATATTCATGAGAAAAATTATGTGACCTATGACTTAGAATTAACTGCTGTCATACAAGCCCTAAAAATGCGATGTCATCATTTAATTAGAAGGAAGTTTATATTAATGACAGATAATAAAGGATTGAAATATTTGTTGGATCAACCTAACTTAAATGCTAGGCAAGCTAGGTGGTTATCTTTTCTTAATGAATACGATTTTGAAATTCAACATATTAAAGGAAAAAAAAAAGTTGCTGATGCATTAAACACAAATGCAAAACTGAATTTTACAGCAGCAATCAGCACTTACAAAACAAAGTTGGAAGAACAGTTAGAAGATGGAATAGAACAAGATGAAAATTATCGAAAATTACAAGCAAAGGTAAGATAAAATTTAATAGAAATTCTAAGTACATGGTATAGCTTGAACGAAAAAGGATTATTATTGTATAAAGATAGACTATACATACCTAATGTACCTAAGATTAAGTTGTTAATTTTAAACGAAGTTCATAAAACTCTTTATTCAGGGCATCCAAGTTATCAAAAAACTATAACCATGCTAAGAAAGGATTATTTCTGTCCAAATATGAAAAATGAATTGGCGAAATACATTGCTAAGTGCTTCGAATGTCAGCAAGTAAAGACTGGAAGCTGGGCTACTTCATCCATTTCCTATTCCTAGATGGAAATGGGAGGTAATTAGCCTTGATTTTATCATGGGACTACCTAGAAATCAAAACTTAAATGACTCAATAATGGTAGTTGTTGATAAATTGAGTAAAGAATCCCACTTTATACCCGTAAAAACTACTTATAAAGCTGCAAATATTGCCGATATTTTCTTTAAAAAAAATTCGGTTGCATGGAATACCGAAGGTGATAATTTCAGACAGAGACCCTAAGTTTACGGGAAACTTTTGGAGTCTTTATTTAAAGGATTAAATACTACGTTAAACTTCAGTATCTCTTTTCATCCTCAAACAGATGGACAAACTAAAAGAGTAAATCAGGTATTGGAGGATCTGCTTAGAATGTATGTAAAGGAGAAGCCAGGTAAATGGGAAGATTACTTACACTTGGTAGAATTTGCTTACAATACTCATTATCAAGATTCAACTAGATATAGACCTTTTGAAATTCTATATGGAAGGAAATGCAATACCCCCATCTCTTGGAGTAATCTAGTTGACAAGCTAGTATTAGGACCTGAATTATTAAAAGAGATGGAGTAAATTGTAAAACAAGTACAAGGTAATTTGAAAGTTGCGTAAGATCGACATAAAAGTCAAGTAGATCTTAAATGAACTCAAAGGAGTTCCAGGTAGGTTAACATGTTTTTATTAAGGTGAAACCTAAAAAGAGTTCTCTGAGGTTAGGTAGTTGTGCTAAGTTAGCACCCCGATATTGCGGTCCTTTTGAAATACTGTCTAGGATAGAACAGGTGGCATATCAGTTAGCTCTACCACCAAATTTAATACTTCACAATGTTTTTCATATTTTTGTATTAAAAAAATATGTACATGATGCTACTCATGTTATTAACTGGAATGATGTGCAAGTGGAACCTGAAGGAGATTTTCTGGTGGAACCGGATTGTATCCTCGAAAGGAGGGAAATCTCACTTCGGAAATGCACCATTGGTTAGGTAAAGGTGCAATGGAAGCACCTTAGCCCAGAAGAAGCCACCTGGGAATTGGAAAGTCATATGCGGGATGCATATCAAATTCTATTTCAGGGAAATTGTGAGGACGAGGAATAAATAACATTGAGGACGATGCTATAAATTAAGGGGGTGTGTATGTCACATACCCCAATTTGCAAAACAATTTAATGTCATTGAGGAACATTATGTTATATTTTATGATAAAGTTTGTAATTAATGACCAAGTGGGGTCAAGGATAATTTAATGTATTGCAGAATATTTTATTAATAAATAAATAAATGATGAGACAATAGCTTAGGGAAGCTGTTAAATGAGTGTTTGTTGGTCACTTAGTGGAGGAGAGTAGGTTGAGAGTATATTGACAAATGGAAACATCCTCAAACTACTTCTTGTTGATGTATATGTAACTTCGGAATGTATTCACTTGTATTTCTTATATATTGTAACCCGATGTTTATTCTGGGATGTACTTGAGTCATGTCATGCCCCGATGTTCCTATCGAGAAGATCTATAATGTAAACAAATCATGTCAAGTCATTGTGGGTAACCCTCCTATTGGTTAAGGGTTAAAGTCCCCACAGTTTCAGGGCACTAGGGTTATTAGACTCTCCTAGTGAGGTCAGCCCTAGTAGGGTTTAGTCAAGTCGAGAATTAGTATAAATAAAGAGTTGGCCTCTCTATTTATCACACATCTCATACACACTCAAGTGTAGCGCATAGTTGAGGAAGGAGAAAACACTGGGGCTAGATAAGAAGAAGGTTATTGCT
>LPNX010681806.1:169253-243516 GCA_001517045.1 Pseudotsuga menziesii | reverse complement strand
TTTTGGTGTTGATTCTATCTCTGAGGAAGTTGTGGGGTTTTCACCATTTATGGTTTCCCCGAGGATAAACACTGTGTTCATTGTCTCTTGTGTTTGATTGATGTTCTTGTTATTCTCTTAGTTAAATCTTAATGTATTGCTAGCTTAATGATAAAAATTTAACATGGTATCAGAGCTAACCTGAGAAGAAGACACTGTGCAGTTGCAGGAACTAGGGCTTCCTACTTTGTGGATCTTCCTCCACAGATTTTTAGCAAAAGTAGGTTGGATTAACTCGCCTCCTTAGGGCGTATCTTTTTGTCGAAGCATAATCCAATTTTGAGGTTTTTCAGTTTTGGACATGACACTGCTACTGGAAATTAGGGATTTTCATAGAAGGGGGATTTTTCAGTGAGGTCAGGCCTGAATTAATCTCCTCCCCAAAATCGAAGTTAGGGATCAAATTCAAAGCATTTGGTTGGACAAAAATTCGGAAAAGAAAAACCCTAATTTTCTACTGAACCAACATTGCAGGATTTCAGCTCCAAATTCAGATCTGACATCTTGACCTGGTAAGATCTAAATCTCTTAGTTAGATGTCTCATCATACCAAGCTTGATGAAAAGCTTGAGGGAGATGATAACTTCCGAGCCTGGAAGTATAGGATCTCCCTGGTCCTGGAAGAAAATGAGTTGGACTCCTATATCAATGAGGAGGTTCCAGTTCCAGAGGGAGATGGTGCTAAGGCCTTACATAAGAAGAATTTGGTTATGGCAAAGAGAATCATTGTTGATTCTATCAAAGATCACCTCATACCATAGGTGTCCTCCCTCAAGACACATAAAGCTATGTTTGATGCCCTAACCAAAATGTTTGAAGGGAAGAACATAAACAGGAAGATGACTCTGAGAAAGTAATTGAAGATTGTAAAGATATAGAATGCTGAGACTATTCAGTCTTACTTTACAAGGGTATCTCAGATCAAGGAACAGCTGGAAGCAGTAGATGAAGAAGTAGAAAATGTAGAGATTGTGATGACCACCTTGAATGGTTTCCCTAGATCATGAGACTCTTTCATTCAAGGGATTTGTGCCAGAAGGAAGTTAGTCAAGTTCAGAAGACTATGGGAAGAATGCTCTCAAGAAGAAGCTCGGATAGTAGCTCGAGAAGAAAAGATGGGAAGTGAAGATCAAGCTCTCACAGTTCACTCCAAGAAAATCAGGAAGAACCATCATCACTCCAAAGGTAAGATCTCACACCCTAGAAAAGATCTGTCTACCATTAGATGTTACACATGTGATGAGAAAGGTCACATATCCAGATTCTGCCCTAATAAAGGGAACTTAAAGAAGAATAAAGAAAACAAGAGAAGACATCATGCTCATGCTGCAGAGGGTGATGAACCTTCCACAAAGAGAGTCAGACAAGAAAGTGATTCTTCAAGTGATAAAGAATATGTGCTGATCTCCACTCTTACGGGAACTGTTTCACATGGAAGAAATGATTGGCTCATAGATAGTGGTGCTTCCAAGAACATGACGGGATTCAAAGAATCATTTGTGAAGCTATCTGAACATGAGTCACCTCACAAGGTGAAACTTGGGGATGACTACCAGTATCCAATAAAAAGTAGTGGTGAATCCTCCTATATACTAGACTCTGGAAAGTCTATGAAGATGAAGAGTGTATTATTTGTTCCAGGAATAAAGAAGAACATCCTCTCCATATCTGCATTGGATGTAAAAGGAATGAGATTTTCTTTTGTAGATGGCCAAGTTCTTATGTGGCCAAAGGGAAAGACTTTTAACGATGCAATAGTGATTGGGGAACAAGAAGGAGGTCTATACAAGTTGAAGAGTCAACTAGAACAAGATTTTGTTCATGATACAGTAGAGCCAAATGAACTTTGGTACATAAGGCTTGCACATGTGCATTACAGAACACTACCACTTGCAAGCAAAGTTGTTGAAGGTCTTCCAGAAATTCAAGCAAAACATGATGGAGTCTGCAAAGGATGTGCGAAAGGAAAGAATACAAAGAAGAAATTTCAAAGTAGCTAGAACAAGACAAAAGGAATCTTGGAAATCATCCACTCCGATGTTTTGGGACCAATGTCATCAAATTCTCTAAGCGGGTATGCATACTATGTTTCTTTTATTGATGACTTTTCTAGGAAGAAATGGATTTACTTCATGAAGAACAAAGATGAAGTATTCAGCAAGTTCAAGGAATTAAAAGCCTTGGTCAAGAACCACACTGAAAAGAAGATCAATAATTTTCGATCAGATAATGGTGGAGAATTCACTTCGAATGAGTTCAAAGAACTATGTAAAAACTCAGGGATTAAGAGGGAGTTGTCCACTCCTTATAATCCACAACAAAATGGGATTGCAGAAAGGAAGAATAGAACTATCATGGAAGCCACAAGAGCTATGCTTCATGATCAAGATATTCCTATGCATCTTTGGGCATAAGCAGCTAGAATAGCAGTGTATGTACAGAACCGTACTCCACACATAGTACTTGAGAACAAGACTCCTGAAGAAGTATTCTCCGACAAGAAACTAGAAGTCAGCCATCTTAGAATATTCGGCTGTCTTGTGTACATACACATTCCAAAAGAAAAGAGGATGAAGTTAGATCCTTCAGGAAAGAAGGGTATATTTGTGGGATACTTTGAAAGCTCCAAGGCTTACATAATATACTTCCCAGGGTTCAAGAAGATTGACATCAGCAAGGATGTAACATTTGACAAAGATTCATCCTATATCAAATCCAAAAAGAAACCTGCTGAAGAACCTGAAGAAGCAGAAGCTCCCAGAATTCATGATACAATCATGAACGAAGAAACTCAAGAAGAAGATCGAGAATTTGAAGAACCACAAAGACATGTAGATCCACCATAGGAGAAGAATCCTCACAAGAGGAAACCTGCTTGGGTACAATAAATTATCCAAGGTGCGGAAAGATATGGGGTTCCAGAAGAGAATCTCGGAGAAAGAAAGAGGACCATATCATGTTCCAGATACGTAGCCTTACTATGTGACTTCATTGATAAAGAACCTTCCAATTATGAAGAAGTGGCAGAACGGAAAGAATGGAAGGATGATATGATTGAAGAGTACCAATCGATCATGAAGAATGATGTTTGGGATGTTGTCCCAAGACCATAAGGGAAGTTAGTTGTAACTTCCAAATGGATCTACAAGATTAAGCATGCTGTAGATGGTAGCATAGAGAAATATAAAGCAATAATTGTTGCTCGTGGTTTCTCCCAGAAAGAAGGAATAGACTATGAAGAAACCTTTGCACCTGTAGCCAGATACACTTCCATTAGATCGGTACTTTCTCTGGCTGCAGTGATGAAATGGAAGATACACCAACTGGATGTCAAGACTGCTTTCTTGAATGGTGTAGTGGAAGAGGAAGTGTATGTTGAGCAGCCACTCAATTTTGAGACACATGTCATGGAGTCTCATGTGTGCAGATTGAAGAAATCCCTGTATGGCTTGAAATAGGCACCCAAGACATGGTACGACAGAATTGACAGCTTTCTATCCATTTTGGGCTTTACCAAGAGTAAAGAAGATTCCAACCTTTACTACAAGGTTGAAGATGGAAACCCAGTGATTCTCCTACTATATGTAGATGATCTGTTTGTGACAGGTATGGATGGGTTGATTGTTGATATGAAGAGAAGTCTTGCTACCGAGTTCGAAATGAAGGACTTGGGTATGATGCATTATTTTCTAGGTATGGAGGTGTGGCAGAATACAAATGGAATCTTCCTTGGACAAGGGAAGTATGCAGTAGAGATCCTGAAGAGATTTGGGATGATGGACTACAAGGAATTAACCACACCTATGGCATCAAATCTAAAGCTATTGAGTGATGCTTCATCAGAGTCAATTGATGCCACGATGTATCGTCAGATGATTGGGTCCTTGATGTACCTGATGGACACGAGACCAGATATTTGCTTTGCTATGAACACCTTGAGACAATATTTGACAGATCCAAGACATGTTCACTTGACTTCCGCAAAGCACATTCTAAGGTACCTAAAGCGTACAGTTGATTATGGGCTCAAGTATAAGACTAATCAGAAGATTAACTTGGAGGGTTATGTTGATTCAGATTGGGCAAGCAGTGCGATCGATAGGAAGAGCACTTCAGGGTGTTTCTTCAGTATGGTATTAGGTGTGATCTCTTGGTTTAGCAAGAAGAAATCATGTGTGGCACTGAGTACAGCTGAAGCAGAGTATGTTGCATCTTGTTCAGCTAGTTGTGAGGCAGTATGGTTGAGGAATCTAGTGTCTGATTTATTTGATCTCTAGTTAGATGCTACTTGTATATAATGTGACAACCAGAGTTGTGTAAAGTTGTCAGAGAATCCAGTATTCCATGACAAGTCGAAGCATATCGAGATCAAGTATCACCATATCAGGGATATGGTGCGGAGAGGAGCAGTGAAGCTCCAGTATGTTGCGATGGATGAACATATTGCTGATATGTTGACTAAGCCATTGGCTAGGGTGAAGTTTGAGTACTCCAGGGAGAAACTTAGTGTATGAAAAGACACATCTAGTATGAAAAAGGACTAGCTCTGTGTGGATGCCACATCTAGCATTAAAAAGGGATGGCTCTGTGAAGACACATCTAGTATGAAAAAGGACTAGCTCTGTGTGGATGCCACATCCAGCATGAAAAAGGGCTGGCTCTGTGAAGACACATATAGTATGAAAAAGGACTAGCTCTGTGTAGCTTCCACATCCAACATGAAAAAGGATTGGCTCTGTGAAGACACATCTAGTATGAAAAAGGACTAGCTCTGTGTAGCTACCACATCCAGTATGAAAAAGGTCTGGCTCTATGAAGACTCATCCAGTATGAAAAAGGACTAGCTCTGTGTAGCTGCCACATCTAGTATGAAAAAGGACTGGCTCTGTGAAGACTCATCCAGTATGAAAAAGGACTGGCTCTATGTAGCTGCCACATCTAGTATGAAAAAGGACTAGCTCTGTGAAGACTCATCCAGTATGAAAAAGGACTGGCTCTATGTAGCTGCCACATCTAGTATGAAAAAGGACTAGCTCTGTGAAGACTCATCCAGTATGAAAAAGGACTGGCTCTGTGTAGCTACCACATCTAGTATGAAAAATGACTAGCTCTGTGAAGACTCATCTAGTATGAAAAAGGACTGGCTCTGTGTAGCTTCCACATCTAGTATGAAAAAGGACTAGCTCTATGAAGACTCATCCAGTATGAAAAAGGACTGGCTCTGTGTAGATGATACATCCAGTATGAAAAAGGACTGGCTCTATAGATGTACATCCAGCATGAAAAAGGGCTGGCTCTGTAGAGATTCCTATGACAAGAAGAATCAAGAGATAGCACCTGTGATGATGACCCAGTGATGATCCAGATCAAGTGATGATGATCTAGATTCAGTGATGATGATCCAGTAGTGATGATCCAGATCAAGTGATGATCTAGATCCAGTGATGATCTAGATCAAGTGATGATCCAGATCCAGTGATGATGTCCAATGGTGATCCAGATCTGATGATGAAGATGACATGAATATGGCGAGGTCTCGATGATGATCCATAAGATATAGAGAAGAAGACTTGTGCTGAAAATTGTGTCGAAAGAATACCTTCCTAGTTAAGAGGGAGTGTTGATGTATATGTAACTTCGGAATGTATTTCACTTGTATTTTTTATATATTGTAACTCGATGTTTATTCCGGGATGTACTTGAGTCATGTCATGCCCTGATGTTCCTATCGGGAAGATCTATAATGTAAACAAGTCATGTAAAGTCATTGTGGGTAACCCTCCTATTGGTTAAGGGTTAAAGTCCCCGCAGTTACAGGGCACTAGGGTTATTAGACTCTCCTAGTGAGGTCGGCCCTAGTAGGGTTTAGTCAACTCAGGAATTAGTATAAATAGAGAGTTGGCCTCTCTATTTATCACACATCTCATACACACTCAAAGTGTAGTGCATAGCTGAGGAAGGAGAAGACACTGGGGCTAGATAAGAAGAAGGTTACTGCTGTCGGGAGATCACTTACTATTTTGGGTTCTACTTTTAGTGCTGATTCTATCTCTGAGGAAGTTGCGGGGTTTTCACCATTTATGGTTTCCTCGAGGATAAACATTGTATTCATTGTCTCTTGTGTTTGATTGTTGTGCTTGTTATTCTCTCAGTTAAAGATCCTATTGTATTGCCAGCTTAATGATAAAAATATAACACTTCTAGCTATTGCAGGTGGAAACTTCCCTATATTTGTGGTCATGATTCCCAAAGAAAGGGGAATAGGAGCAAGTGGATCATTAAGTAAAAAATGACCCATAAGACCTAGGCATGAATATAAAACTTCCCATTGAAGACAGCTGAGGCTGCTCATTCTGGAATTGTGATCATTTTGAGTGAATGAAGTGCACATGAGAAATTCGATGGAGGGGACTTGTTGAAGTGAGTTTGAGGGGTTAAGTGCTGAAGATTGAACTTGTACATCTATTCTAAGCTGAAGTTCTTATTGTTGTAAGCAGGGCTGAGTTACTGCTATATATTCAGTAAATTTGCAGAGGATATCAATAATTACATCTCTCACCCAGTACTCTACCAAGAGGACCAAGAGACAGGCTCGAGGGTCCTGAGAAATTGCAGACTAAGCTTTCTCCAGGAGTTGGTTAGGAGGAACGGCCTCCTTAATCTGTTGTTGCCTCATCTATTTGACAGGTTCTAACTGTTGTAGGTTCAGTCATCATTTTATTTACTGTTTAGAAAAGTTTAATAATTTCTCATGATTAGTATATTGTTTTATTATGATTGCTAAGGATAAGGAAGGCACAGTTGTTAATACTGTGAAAGTTAGTAACTAGTTAGATTAGGGTAAAATAGTAGTGATAATGTTGTGTTATTTGATAGATAGGAAAATCAACCAAACTGTATTTTTCCACGCCTCTTACAAGGCAATACTC
This sequence comes from Pseudotsuga menziesii, assembly GCA_001517045.1. Lineage (NCBI taxonomy): Eukaryota > Viridiplantae > Streptophyta > Pinopsida > Pinales > Pinaceae > Pseudotsuga > Pseudotsuga menziesii. Next base: position 236,548 of record LPNX010681806.1, on the reverse strand, counting down.
TAGTACAGCATGTATGCTTAATTTAGATAAGTAGATTTCATTAACTTTGAATATAGATGTGAATGATTACCTCTACAGGTTTTTATATAAACAAATTGCAGAATTTTAGCTATGTTTTTACTATCTATTGAGAATATCCGAAATATCTAATTATAGGTAAAGAATAAATTTACAACCTAAGTATTAGTATGTATAATATTTACATATTCAAAACTAGTAAAGTATATATATTATAAATTCAATAAGTAAATTTTAAATAATTAGTGTAAGAACAGAAAAAATTTAAGCTAGAATTAACCCAGTAAAAACAATATTTTTAGATTATCTAATCATTTAGTTAGTCATTCATTGTGACTAGGTTTACTGTAAACAAAGAAATTACTAACACTGTAAATCTATAGAAATAATTAGGGTTTATGTAAGATCTATACTAAATCCCTTTGGTAAAATTCTTTTCTTTTTATAAATACAAAAATTTAGCAAATTTATTTCAAAATTTTTTAGAAAAAAAATATAATTTCTTTTTCAAATATCAGATTCAGTCCTTTAAATAAATAAAATATATAGTATTTACGGTTATCCAAATAATCCATAATCAAGGATTATCAACTCAAAATCTTTTACAAGAAACAATAATTTCTTACTCATCAAGTAAAACCTAAAATTTGACAAACTGGATTAAAATAAAAATAACTAATACACAACTGATACATAATTATAAACCAACAACGAAACCATAAGATTCGGCTATAAGCTGTAAAACACAAGGTCTAGGCCTGCGGCCTTTTTCATTTAACGGCCAAGGAATAAAAGCCTGTTTCACAAATTACTTCTCAAAGTATTATAGAACTCATATATTTTCATTTAAGAACATTTATCTGTTCACGGCTATGAGAGCCTTTTTTCAACTCGAGGATTGCTTTAAGCACGACCATACTTCCTCCTATAAAACCCTAATTAAAATCTTTATGAAACCACCTTGTGGCATAACATTACAGTCACGTCTTTGAGCCAAAGTCCAAGAAAAACAACTATCACCATCTTTTTCACTCAAGGTCGTGAAGGATTTAAAAAAAAAGACCAGAAAGTCATGGCTGCAACAACCTTAAACATTTCCACATAACAACCTCTAGGGATTTAAAAATATTATAAAAACAAGGAGCAATAACATAACAGTAAACCATGGCTGGGCCATCAACTAGCACGGCAATGCTCCTATTCCTTCCACCCTAATTCAAGTGCAGGGAAAAACCCTCAGATATCACTAGGGCTTACCAGGGAATGCATGGCTGAAGATGGACGGAAGTTAGCATCCAACATTCAAATTCAAGCCGGGAGAGAGACCTGCACATCGTAACATTGATGGCTATAATCTTAAAAATGTAATGGAAACTCTGAAATTTTAATAAACTATAAACATTGACAGGCCATTACCTGGTAAAGAACTTGTATTGGAGAAGTCGTGGGAGCGAAGCCACTTGAGCCCAACTCAATGGCACTTTGGAGAAAGATGCCCGAAAACTGTGAATGCGCCGAGTGCAACTAAAACCCTGAACTACATTTTGAAGGGGACAGACGTCATGAAGGGAGCAGACCAACCAGAGGTAGAAACATTTCTTCACCATACACTATAAACAACACCCATAGTTTCTCAAGTCGGCGTCAAAAACCAGCCTCAACACACAAGTTCCTCCACAACAGTCTTTAAGTTTTTAAAACCATAGTATGACTTCACCTAGTCAAGCTCGCAGAGTTTTGGAGGACAATGCTTCCATCTCGGAGGTCAACACAGAGCTATGGCAGCCACGATCTCTTATCTTGATCACACCATAGTCGAAGAAACCCTCACGATGTGAAATGTAGGGTTAGGACAATCTCTTAAGTCAACTTTAACCTAAATGATAAAACACCTCCACGTGTCCTCAACAAATTTCACCATCGTGGGTTGTAAAACAATAGTCAAATATGTAGTTTACCAATCTGCATTAAATCATTGTAAATCAAAATCATAAATTATTTCAATAATGTAAATTTGATCGCCAATAATGCAATTTATCCATGGTTGTGTCAATACCTAATTTATAAACCTTAGGATAAATAAATGGTATTTTTGTTTTATGGTTATTGTTTATTAGACAAGTTAGGATAGTATCTGCTAACTATGTTTTATAGAATATAAATAAATGACCATACTTTTAAATAGTAAACTATATTTAAAAGTGTATTTTATAGCTAAGGGATACACCAAGGAATGAGGTAAAAGATACAGATAAAAAGACTTCTAAGTAGAGTTTTTAAAAGTTTGAAGAAGAACTCATTCGACTATGAAGGAAACCTTGGACCAATTTCTGCAAACAATGCGTAGTTGGGAAATCAAATAAGTACCACCTATCTACTCTTGATATGAGTCTTGATTGTAAACCAATGACTGATTATTGAGAAAAACAGTTTAAGAGTCAAGTAGTTTTCTATCTATTAAGAAAACATCTAATTATAAAAACCCTAGGGTAAGGGTAAATTTTGTAATACTTCTAATGAGTATGATGACTTAAGAGCTCTTAGAAAACAAAACTCTATGGATAAGAAAGATTAAGTTATAGTTCAACAGCTTAGAGTATTTCTTTCATGTTTACAAAAGGATTCAAATGAATACGATCGAAACCAAACTCCAATTGTTTATGACAGATATGAAATTTAAGCATAAGTTTGTGAAACATATCTCTTCCTATTTAAACATTAGATCACAAATACTTATGAGCAGAAGTAGGAGTATTCTTTAGAAATGATCTTAATCATCCAGTTTGATTTGGTTCCACTTTGATAGTAAACTGGTTTTTCTTTTAACCTATTCTTCCACAGTTTTGCTTTTTAACCTCAATAGGCAGTTTGATGACGTTCACAAGGTCAACGTTGCCTCTTCCAGAGACAAGCTGCAAATAAACTTTTTTAATACTAGCATTATATTTTATGCTAGTGAAGCATCTTTCTTGATCTAGATATTTTACTGGAACAAAACGCTTACCTGTTAGAACTTGTAAAAAAAGAACCATCATTTCCAATGTGTTAGCTATAAGCTAAGTAAGCCCCAATCACACCTAAGAATTCTCCCTACTTGACAAAAGAAGACAATAACATACTTAGCATTAGTTAAGATTCAGAATTCTTTTCTACTTTCTGAAAAATGCATTTACTATGTTAAAATAGTACTAACACAGTGTTTAAGATAAGTCTTTAAGTTATACAGAACCATATAAAAGAAGTAATCTTTGTTTTTCTTTCAAACTGTTTAAATATCCGCTAACAGTTAATGGTTCATTAGCATTGACACTTGACATTTTATATCACATGAAAAATTTTAAAATTTTATGAATTTTTTGAGTTATTACACAAGAGAACTCTTCCAGTCATGATTGGATGGAGTATACATTTTTCGTAAGTAGTGCTTCCTAGTCCAAAAAAGGGGTAAACTATCACTAGGAAGACGACTCTTCAGTTCCTTTTGCGAGCGTGAAGAAGACAAGTTCACTCGGCAATCGTTTCACATTTTAAGAGTCTGAAAAGAGCTTAAAGAATACTCCATTAAGGTTCCTTTTTTCATAATCCAATCTTAATGAGTTTGGAAAATGGTAAAAGTATACTCGATACCTATTCACTAAGTTTTTAACAAGCACGCCGAAGGTATAAAACGCACTCGGAACCTTTTTCATGTTTGAATCCAGAGCACGAAAAAGAGATATAGTAAGCTCAACCCACTTTTCATGTTTTAACCAGAGCACGAAAAATGAAAAGTATGCTCGAAACCATCTTACTATTTTTAAAGAGCTTGAAGATCAGTTAGAAGAATGATCAGGGTATCTGCTTCATTTTAACGAGCTTAGCACAGAATTAGAACTATGCTCAAAGTGACCTGTTTCATTTTTACACAAGCTTGAAATAGAAAAACAATTGTGCTTGAAACACGGTTTATTTTTTATGCAAGCTTGAAACCACAAGGTAAACTTTGCTTAAAACAACCTATTTCATTTTTTAATGAGCTTGACACAGAATGGGAACCATGCTCACAGACATCTATTTCATTTTTTAAGGAGCTTGATGCAGAATAAGAACTATGCTCTCAACCTTGTTTCATTTTTTAACGAGCTTGACACTGAAAAAGAACTATGCTCACAACATGGTTTCATTTTTATGCAAGCTTGAAACCAAAAGGTAAACTATGCTTAAGGAAACCTACTTCATTTTTTAAAGATCTTGAAATAGAAAATGAACTATGCTCGGGAATGGTTTCATTTTTATGCAAGCTTGAAACCAAAAGGTAAACTATGCTTGATGAGATCCGTTTCATTTTTTAACAAGCTTGACAGAGAATGGGAACTATTCTCATAGACATCTGTTTCATTTTTTAACGAGCTTGACATAAAGAAAAGGAACTATGCTCACAATGTCTGTTTCATTTTTTAACGAGCTTGACACAGAGAAAAGGAACTATGCTCATAGGCATCTGTTTCATTTTTTAACGAGCTTGACACATAATGGGAACTATGCTCTCAAACCTGCTCTCACCCAACATGATATCTAGAGGTTGGTAGGTTTCCCTCGTTACATAAAAGCTAGTGGCTTAACTCCAGTATGATTTCCATAGACTAGAGCCATGCCCCCCATTTTACCTATGATGGGAGGAAGATAATTAGAAGAAGGGGAAGGAATCACAAGAACATGAGGCACATTTAGGGTAGTCTGATTACTAGGATTGATGCGAGGGTCAGGTGTAACAAAGGAAAGCCGATCAATGATCACAATCTTTCCATCATGGGGAAAATGCATAACTCTGAAGAGTGTGGACACTACAACCTTCATGGCGTAAACATAATCATTTCCAAGGAGCATATTTAAATCTAAAGGACCTTGGACCACCATAACATCAATACAGACAGTTTTCCCTCCTAATGTAATAGATAAATGAGGAAGGATCCCTAAAGGTGCAGTGGGCCTATGATTAAAAGCTAGTGTCTGATTGGTGTCTGACATAAGCTGAGGAGAACCTAAAGCTTGCCAAGCAGTAGATGATAGAATAGTAATAGAAGCTCCTTCGTCAACAATAGTGTGAAGCATCCACCTAGCAGTAACTTGCACAACTATCTGGAAATGAACACTCGAATGAAGACGAGACTCTGTTAGGTTACTCCATTCAAAGGAAATAACGTCACTACTTGGAGAGGGTTCTGTCGAAAGAGACAAAATTTCCTCTTGTCGAGAATAATCAGAATGAAGCATAAAAACTTTAGCATGTTTTAGTTCACTCTCTACTAGAAGAGAAGAATAACATGAATATTTGGTCAAAGTGACTACTTCAGTCTTAACACTCTCAGATAAAAGAGTGGGATCGAGTAGGGATGACATCGAATCGACCACTTTAACTTCATTCTTCAAAGGAAGAGTGGGATCAACCAAGGATGGAACTAGATTGACCACTTCAACTTCACTCTTCAATGGAAGAGTGGGATTGACTGAGGTTAGAACTAGATCGACCACTTTATCAACCAATGGGATGTCAAGTGACAACTTACGATAACCGATTGGAAGCCATTGATGAGGAATAGTAATATCTTCCAACCACTTAGAAGCTTCATCCATGAGAGGACAAAGGTAAGTAAAGTGCATGTCCTTACAGAGCAAACAAGGATTTCTTACTTTACCCTTCCGATTCCCCAGTGGAGTCGCCACTTTTGTTAGCTGAAAATATGCACCTCTTGTGGATAGGAGTTGTTTCCCTAGATCTGAATGGTTCAGGTCTAGAACAAATCTAAAACACCAAATGTTAAACTTCCCTAAGATCTGGTTAATCACTTTAATGGAATGCCATGATACTTCTCTCAAAGGTTGTCCTCTCTATCCCCACAGAAGAACCTATAAAATATGGAAAACAACAAGAAAAAAATGATAGCATACAATATAAGAAACTAGATGTATGCTCGTGACCAAGGAATCAAGCAATACATACAAATGAAACAGTAAATATGGGAAAGAAAAGACATTTTTTATTAGAAATGATTGGAGAGACTACAACCTTTATGCCTTGGTGTTGAGAGTTCCTTCCAATGGCTCCTTGCCTCTAACTTCACCTTTCCTCCAATAGTTCAAGAATTATTTTGACAGAGTTTGGGTATGCAACATAATTCTTCCTCCTTTCACCCATGGGGGATGAGCCAGTATTTAAAGGCATGAGAGGATAGGTATGGTTGAGGATCTCATGGGTGAGGTGGAAATAAGATCCTAAAAGGGAGGATCTTGAGCTCCAGCTAGTCCTAAACCATAGGGATGAGGCTCCATGGAGGCAATCTTCGAGAAGCCTCTCAAAGTTTCTCTTTTTTCCTTGAAAACTCGAGCACCGCACCTCGAAAAAATGTAAGGTGATAATTTTTTCTTGTAATTTCTCTAGGGAAAACTTTGAGGGATTGAAGCAAACAAGGGAATACCTATTTCATAACATGATGGTGATGAGATTTCTGTGTAACAATATATATAGTGCTAGGGGAATCAACAACTGGGGATTGGCCTGGTACTCGTGTGACACGATGTCCAGGGATACAATCTCGCTACCACTATACCCCTAAGTGCACCCACGCAACCCGAACACATGGGGCACGGGTAAGACGAGGTGATTTGAACTCATGACCTCCATTTACAACATGTCCTTCATATCAAGCGAATCAGCGGTTGGGCTACACCCCCGTGGACATATATATATATATATATATATATATATATATATATATCATAACATTAAGCTTGATGTAGGGTTTAAGCTTCTGAGGTTAGTGCGCTCCCATGTAGCTTGCTTGGATAATACTAGCGACTATGATGTTGCAATAATATTAAGGTTTAGGGCTTGGCTGTAATTATTTCATAAATGGTCGTGAAGGCTCTCATTTTTGCAATTATGATATGCGGGGAAATTGCTCTATTCAAACCTATGTCAGAAACCCACATATTTGCATCTATTGAGTTATTTGTATCCAAAGGGCGGATCTTATCAAAGGTTTGTATTGTATTTCCAATTAATTTAAGTGTTTTACATTATTTGTTGAAGGATCAAATTATAAATGTAAATTTTATGGTAAAATGGATCAAACTTGTCCCCCATTAAGATTTGAACCATTAGCAATATGATCAAATTGATTATGTTTTTACTATGGGCTGGGATTGAAAAAAAAAATTGTAGTATTTTGGCAATTATGAATGGACGCAAAAATTTACTAGTCAGGACTTTATGCTAATGACCAGTCACAAACCCAATTCTCATGCTCATACAACTTACACATTTGTTTTTTGTTTTTAATGATCTGTGCTGGTAAAGTGATTGGATTTAAGTAACTTCGTGCTTATTCTAGTACCCGAAGGTACATACTTATTCTGGGTTAATTATAGTATTCTGTAATTGTCTCTTTGATAGAAGTGGTTCTATGATGTGCTACTTATTTCTAGACTAGATCAAATATGATTTAAAAAGATCACTTTGTTAGTGTTCTTTTTAATTGAGTAAATGGTTTTCATTCTAGACTAGAGGTGTTATGCAACCAAGTACCATAAATAGTATAAAAATAATAGAAAATAGACAAGAAGAGAGTAATCCATGCCTTGATAATGAATAATAGAGATAAATAACAATCCTCTTCAATGGAGGGACCTCATTTTACAATGTACTAAGTACACAAGATAAGACAAGATACATCGATGACTGACATGAAAATATCTCCTTCATATATATAAGAGACATAGGTCTACAATAACAACTAACATACCCAAGACGACATCAATAATATGTAATACACCACCATGTAGGGGGTAAAGTGCCGCACTATAGGGGGAAATGCGCCCAATCTTTAGGGATTAACATGCCCCTCCCCTTCAGAAAAGTGTCGTCCTCAATGCTTGGGTAGTTATGGATGCATCTGTATGAAGGACTCGTCTTCCCATTTTGAATCTACAACTAGTAAGCTCTTCCACTTGATGAGGTACTTAGTAATAGCCTTATTTCGTAGTTGTTTGGTCCTTGTTTTTATGATTCCTTTAGGTTCCCATATGATTTCCCCTTCTTCAAAATTCCTTTGATGATGATATCTATTTGTCTGTCATTTCATCATGTTTTTTGACATATTCAAGATTTGGAGAACTTCTTTTTGGTGCTTTATGCGATCTACCACTGCTTGAACTGTATATTTTCATGTCATTGCTTCACCATATGCTCCATTTCATTCTTCTGGCTATAGGGGTATTTGTAAAGTCTGATTATAGAAGGAACTCTTCCTGGAATTAAGTGAATAACATGGTCCAAATCCCAAACAGGTGGAAGAATTATTGGAATATCTTCAAATACCTTGGAAGACTTATTAAGGACCCTTTTGATTTATGGGGAAATAGGTGCCTTAGATGTTTGAACATCTAGTGAGCATAACTATGTAATTACACCTTGTTGTCCTTTCTTTAACAATTTTTTCATACCATTAGAGATAATCACCTTGCTTGGTTTCCCTGTGATATCATTTAACACAAATTCTTTTCCTTCCCAAGAAAAATTCATGAAAAGTTTCTAAAAATTAAAATCCATTATTCCCAATGATTGTAACCATTGAAGCCCTAATACAAAATCAAAACCACCCATTGGGATAGAAATCATGGGACTATACAATATTCTTACATAGTAAGATGGATATTATGGTATTTTCCTGAACAATTGATGGTTCCTCCATTTGCAATCAATACTTGAAATTCTGGTGCTGGATATACAAAGCAATTGAGGTCTTTGGCTCCTTTATAGTGAATGAAATTATGGGTACTACCATAATCAATCAACACTGTTACCTTTTTATTTTTGACATATCCTTTGATATTGAGAGTTTGAGGAGTGCTAATTCCAACCAAATCATGGCAAGATACGGTGGGAGTAAGCACTTCTAGTTTGTCGCCTTGCGGTGGTTCCTATTCTTTTTGTTTTTCCTCTTCACATTCTATGTAGAGTAATTTATTTTCTCTGCACTTATGTCCCTTACTGTACTTTCTATCACAATTAAAGTATAGACATTCCACTCTTATTTCCTCTAGTTGTTGTGGTGTCAACCTATGAGGTTGGTTAGAAGAAGGAACATCATTATCTCTGTATGTGTTGGAAGTAGTATTTCTAGTGTCCACTTCCATATTTTTACTTTCAACCTTCCTTTCCATCTTGAAATACTTCTCTAAGGATGGTGGTTTGAAGAGACTCACCTCATGTTGAATGCTATCCTTCAAGGTTCCAATAAAGAGACCGGGCAAATTATCTTATGAAATATTATCCACTTTGAGACTTAGCTTCTGAAACTGCTTAATGTACTCTATAACTGGACCTTTTTGCTTGAGATTTATGAACTAGCTAAAGAAGGTATTGCTATTTATATCCCATAATGTGCAATCAATTCTTCTTTGAATATTGACCAAGAGATAATATAGTCTTTTTTACGGTCACAAATCCATTGATGCCATACAAATTGATTAGGATATAAATATAAGGATGCAATAATTACCTTTTTCAAAGTTGGCACGTGGTGTAGATCAAAGAATGCTCCATTTGGAATATTCGAGTTATTGGATCATTTCCATCAAAATTTCTCATGTCAATTTTGGGAGTAGAGTAGTTCCTTGGACTTGAGTTGAAACCATGATGTTGTAGTGAATCATTAACTTTTGAGGACTCAAACTTATTACTCTCCAATTGTTTTTCAATTTTCTTAATACGTGACTGGAATAATACCCCCTTTTCCTCCTTATCCTTTTCTTGAGTAGTATATGAATGAGGAATAAAGTTATTTTTTATATCTTTCATGAGTTCCTTCAATTCTTGAAGATCTTCTTTACTAGCCATCTTATTTTCCAATTTAACTAAGTTAGCCATTTTCACATTCTCTTTAATCATATATTCCAACTTGGACACCCTAAAATATATGTCTTCCATTTCATCGTATGTCAGGGATGAATTCTATGGTGGTTTGAGTAGAGTGTGATTTTCTCCACTTCCTTTTGGTGCCATTTTGAAAAATATAAATATATATCACACCCTATGGTTCACTACAAATATATCCTTCTACTCAAAGTTATTCAAATTCAAAATGGCATACCTTTTTAAAACCATGATTGGAAGGTTGTTTTATGGTCGTCTTGGAACTGAGGTAAAATGGAAATTTTGGATTCTCTACGTGTGAAACCTTAGCTTGTGGTATCCTGATGTGTCCTCTTTCTGATGCCACATGTATGACCTAATTTGGATGCTCCAATAAAAAGGTTATTGTAAATTTCCCAACACTTCTTATTTTTGTCCTATCCAAAAGAGAAAAATTGTGTTGTATTCCACTTGTCCAATATTCCATTTATGTAGATGAAAATCATACCACAAATACCCTGGTCTGTCTTCTTTCTGATGCAATATGTCTCACTCAATTTGGATCTTGGATTCCTCAGATATGGCCTTTTTCCCAAGAGCACCTGTTTTAGACTAGGTTTTGGGATAGTGAGAAACTCTAACTTCTTGAAGATATAATTCTGAGTCTGTAAATTGATCAAGATCTGAAATTTTACCACAAATTCTTTGGCCTTTTTTGGAAGTGGGTTTCGAGTTTCACTATATGAAGCATTGCATACAAAAATTCTAGCGAAAATTCCAAGATCACTTGTTTTGAACAAATCAGTCCCGAGGAAAGAGCTCTGGTACCAAATGTTATGCAACCAAGTCCCAGAAATAGCATAAAAATAGAAGAAATAGAAAATAAGAGTATAATACACACCTTAATAATGAATAACAGAGTAAATAGAAATCCTCTTCAAAGGACGAACCTCATTTTATAATATACTAGGTACACAAGACAAGACAAGATACAATGATGGCTAACATGAAAATATCCCCTTCATATATATTGGATACATAGGTGTACAATAGAAACTAATAGACCCATTAATAGACATAAGCCCACATCAATAAATACACCACCATATAGGGGGTAAAGTGCCACACTATCGTGGTAAATGTGCCCAATATTTAGGGCTTAACAAGAGGAGAGGGTCTTAAACCCTCCAACAATGATATCTGATTTGGGATATAAATCCACTCTCTTTAGATACCAGAATTAGTAGATCGTGGGACCTCTAGTATTTAGAATATAACTGCAAGTGCACCCATCCTTGAAATGTATTTGTGATTACATCAGTTTGTAAAAAGTGTGGGTTTCAACCACATAGGTGGATTCTCTGTATACATATGTCTAGACCAGTATATTACACAAAAGATTCCCAACTCATGTAACCTTGGAATCAATTTATGGGGGGATGCGGCCATCTTGGTGATTGTGCTAGTTTAAATTTATATTTGTGTGAAACTGCTCTAAAATCGTTTTAGGTTTTAAATCTTCAAGTTTGCTCAGAAATTCCTACAACTTTGTTGTTTTTAATTAATCTAAAATCATAGAGAAACAATTTCCTTTCTAACAACAACAGATTCATCAGAGGTATCTTTACATATACAAATGGATTGAATCATATCCCATTCTTGTATAAATTCTTACATGAACCTGTGTTCGACTTGGTGTGTAAAATTTTAGTTAGATCACCCATATGTTACTTACAAAGAAACAAAGGACTTGCAACCATCCCTATTCAATGACCTCCTTCCTGAAGGTGATTCCTGCTATGTTTGAAAATTATGGATGGGTGGCGTATTCTGAAACCTGGTGATTATTGCCTTGTCTCTTACTGGGACCCAATGGAATCAATAATGCACTAACTAAGGCTATTTGTACCTATTAGATTTTGTCTGAGTCATCCATGTATGAAAAATTAAGTAAATGACCAAGCCTCCCAAGGATTAATGTGTCGCTGAAAGCTTGGAATACAAAGTGGCCAGGCCAACCCATGATGTCTCCCTAAAAATATCCTAGCTCGCCCATGGCATGACTTGATTGATGGTCCCTGCTATAGGCATAAGAAGACTACAAAAGGATATTTGACATTATATCTTTCAATGATTTATTAAGTGTGACCAACACATACCACAAGCATTACATAATCCTATCATCATATATCATGAGAGAGTGACAGATTCATTGGCACTAAAAGTAGACTACATTTTGTAATTCATAATTTGGCCACATCGTTCCTTGATATGGACTACAATAAACTATCTCTAGATTCAATATTGTTGTAATATTCTCTTCTCAACATAACACTCTATTTTCAATTGATATTATATCTTAAGTTATTCTTGGCCTATTGTATGAGATTATGATTGAACTTGTATATTGACAAAAGGATTGAAATCTAGGCCATATAAAAAAACCAGATTTGCATTTATCAAATTGATTCTAAGCCCCCTACCCGAGTGAAAATAAGGAAAACAAATAATCATTAGAGGAAATTTCAACTCAAAATGGGCCTTTTAACTTTTATTCAAATTCCATGTCATCATGTGTTAGCCAATGAAATTGCTTTAAATTTGAAATACCGTATAGGTCTTAAACACTTTTTTAATATAAATTTGGGGATAGGTATCATAAAAAAAACTACTTTTTTTGTTTGTATTTTTTACATATCTCCCTGTGGTTTTACTCAAATTTCGATCGGGAGAGCTCGTTGGATGCGGAATTAAATTCCGCATCCAATGAGTACCCACTCGGCATACTTTTGACGGACCCCGCTACCCCAAAAACAAGAAATACCTGAATAGACTACATTTTGTGATTCATAATTTGGCCACATCGTTCCTTGATATGGACTACAACAAACTATCTCTAGATTCAATATTGTTGTAATATTCTCTTCTCAACATAACACTCTATTTTCAATTGATATTATATCTTAAGTTATTCTTGGCCTATTGTATGAGCTTATGATTGAACTTGTATATTGACAAAAGGATTGAAATCTAGGCCATATAAAAAAATCGGATTTGCATTTATCAAATTGATTCTAAGCCCCCTACCCGAGTGAAAATAAGGAAAACAAATAATGGTATCTTTGCTAGTGAAATTATTTAGTCGATGCCACCTTTCTAATTCTAAAGTGTTCCCATTCATTTTACAACATATAAATATTCAAAAGTTAAACTCTCATGGTACATAAAACATCCTTGACATTGTTGTTGGATTCTTCACATGCTTTCAACATCTTCTACCTATGGTGTTTGGTAGTCAATGATCATTAGTGTCCACATGATCTCTCTCTCCCATATTCAAAACCAATGATTAGTCTCTGTGAAAGGTATCGGGCCAACATAAACTTCAATGGTTATTCTCCATGAAAGGCGTCGGTCCAAACAAACTTGTTATTGAAAGTTTTAGTAGGTACAAAGTCAAACGAGTTTCTTTTCCCTATACATTAATTCCTTTGGAATATTCAAGATATATTTTAACAAGTGTTGCATGGCAACGAATACCTGTTGAAGTTGTAAATAGTATTGTATACATTATGCATTCAAATATACAAGTTTCCAAACGACACATACGTTGGATTTTACTATGATTTAATTCTAGTAATAAATGCGATAGTCCTTCCCACCTCCACATCAAATATGGCATTCAAGACTTGAACCGTTGTTATCCCATTAATCTTCGAGTGTAGTTTTTTTATGAAATAACATTTGGAGTTTCGCTAGGGCTTACTTTATTTTCTGCCAAGGATTGCAGAGGGAATAATAATGTGTAACAACATGTGTCATATTAATTTACATGTTATTTGAGCTCATTGAAGAAGTTTAACTTGAAATTGTGTTAGATGCCTTACAGTCGAATCATGAAGGTCCATGGCGGTTAGATTTAACATGAGATTTATAAAATATATAAGCATTCAAAATTAAAATTGATAACATTAATTGGGATTTAGATGATTTTTTTATGGATGATTTAGAATCAGCGTGGAAAAGAGCGAAGGGTTTGTTGGATGATTTAGGGTCCGACCTGAAAGAGACATCGTTCATTCAACATCACACCCCTCGATATCACCGATGGAGTGGCCTTTGCCTCAAATATTTCTCATATAAAATTTATGGTTTGGTGGTTAGCCTATAAACATTAAAAGATAAATCCTACAACTGTTAGCCTATACTTTTAACGTTGCTAACATGCAGAGACTGTCGCACACAAAATAATATTTTGGGAATGTAAACAATTTTTTTTGCCTGGACGTCATACTCTCACCTTGGATAAGCAAACAAAACTGAAAAACATCATAAAGGCGAACACAAGATCAGAGGAGAAAATACAGAATTGATAATCATGTTTGCCGAATTATGGGATGGGGACGCCATTCTTTGTGTGATTCGAGTGCAATTGAGAGGAGGAAAAAAATTAAAGATTGTGTCTGTGGGTATCTTGGGTATGCAGACTATGTTAAATAATAAGGCATAGCAGGTAATTAGATTCAATACTGATTATGTGCATAAGAAACTATGTTACTATTTTCGCAAGTGATGTCCGTAGTATGACTAATGCCCTCCACTGATGTCCGTGATTATTGTCTACATGATGTGCCTCTTACTTCTGATTGGTTGCCACAATGGGTAGGGCTATGGTGATGAGGATACGTTTTCTATTAATGCCCCCTTTTCCCAACGACTCACTTGTCTGCACTATGGTGCCTTGTGGAGTTCAATATTATTTTCTATCTTCCGTCTATGTGTGGCCTCCTCAAACACACTTCTCTACGATCACGATCACGATCACATTTGTGTTGTGTCACATGTAGAAGCGTCCCATTGGAACCTTGAACGCAAGACCTTCAGTGTAGTGATTTCCCAACTCTGATGACAAAAATATGTACGACAATAATTCCTCAGAATTACACCCAAGGAAGCTGAAGCTGAAGCTGAAGCTGTCATGTGAGGGACATAGTCATTGTCGGATTCGACCTGCTGGGTAGTGTGCAAGTACAACAGGACCTTCCTTCCTTCCTCGAATTTTTCTCTCATCAACAATCGTCGGGTTTGACCCGCTGGGCAATGGTGAGGTTCCTGGGTTGGTGGCGGTTGCGTTGGATTTTGCTACAGTGGCCAAGAATATGCATGTACAACAACACCTTTCTTCCTGGAATTTTTCTCTGATGAACAATCTTCAGATTCGACCTACTCTCATGAACAAATCGGAATCGACGTGCTTGGCACTGGGGGTTCCTAGGGATGCTGCTGGTTGCGTTGGATTTTGTTGTATGCAGGTACAACATCACCGTTTTTCTCTCATGAACAAAAACACTTTGTTGGGTTCAATTTCCTGTATCTCCTGCATAATTTCATTTTCCTGCAAATCAACTTAACTTCTATAGATAAGAGATAAATCTTACAATAATTCCAATTGTAGATTATTGATTCTCTCTTCTAGATCACTCGATGAATTTGTAAATGAGAAGGCAGGCGGTGGTGCAGGATATGCAAACCATGGCGGTGACGGTGACGGTGACGGTGATGAGGAGGCGATATATGTCAGATAATTAAGATGGGCGATGATGTAGGCAGTGCAAGTGCATGTTAGATAAGCAATTAGAAGAAGTCACGACAACGAGATGATGGATGTGTAAATGTTAACTTTTGATAGCCAACATGTATACTACATTCATTAAACATTTTTCTCAATACCAAGAAGACCACGGTCGGGGTTACAATAAGACTTCAAGTTAAGAACCGATGACATTGAAGATAAATGAATTCGTAATAATTTATAATAATAAAAAAACTAACTCAGAAAACTGCTAAAATAAAATAATTTAGTCAACTATGTAACTAATTGCTTTTCAAAGCAAATCGAATACAATATACACTTCCTTCGCGAGTATAATAAATTGAGTGTTATCATTAAGGCACCGTAAGATTATTGGAGTCAAATAAAACAAGTCAATTGGGCAACGAGAACATTAAAACAAGCTAATCAAATAATTTTCCTTATCGGGCCACAAATGCCAATTGGGCCTCTTTACAATGCTTGGGCCAAAAGGATCTTGGAAATTGAACAATCTTGTAACTTGTAAAAGGGGGTATTTTTTTTGAGATACGACAATCAAGGGAAATTTTAAAACGATCATTTGAACATGAAGAGGCTAAATGAATGGGAAGATTGGACATGATTTTCTCGTCGAGTTCTTCTTAAACATAGAAATAATAAAAAATCAAATGAGCTCGACAGTGAAACTAGTATTGATTATGCAATTAGCCACAAATACAAATTTAATTAGGCCATTTATGAACCTTTTTTTTTTCAGAGGAAAAAATACCAGTTTTTGTTATTCATAGGAATCAAAAGACATCATTTACATATACCATCTTTTTGACAGAGAGAGAAATAGCATACCAAAACATCACATAGATAAGATGTATCTAGTCTGCCTACTACCTACCAGAATAAAGAAAGAAAGTCTGATCATAGCAGACTTTTCTCATCATCCCTGATAAATCAGGTCAGAATATGCTGAGAAAGATCAAAGGTGATCAACAAACAGACATTCCTGAGCAAGACTTGCTCGCTGAATGGTCTCATACCTGACAGACAAAGATGGACAATCAATGCTAAAAGTCAAAAGCTGAAAAAACAAAGAGACTCAGCCACACTAAAAAAGTACAAATTGGCCATGATTTATGACTATTCCATCCAGTGTTTCAAAGAAGGATCCATTTCCCATATTCATTTTAGAGCCTGCTTGGAGAGGCCATCTGCCAGCGAGTTATGCTCACGGAATATGTGTTTGAAAATCACCAGAGGGGCAATTTGAAGCATATTTATTATATCATCACACCAATGCATCAGAGAAGGAACATCAAGCGCAGAAAGTCTGTTGAGCCATGAAATAATAACCATAGAGTCACCAAATATGAAATGCATGGGAAGACCCATCATCAAACTCACTCTTAGAACTGCCCACAGAGCCAATAATTCCGCTCTAGTATTCGTGCTGCAACCACATCCCATAGAGAAACTAAAGAAATGAATATCATTTAGATAGATCACAAAACCTGATCCACCTATATTCTCTGCAGCAGCCCCATTGAAGAATCCACAAGGAAAGACCTTCTGAGGTTCAGGACCAATATTCCGGATTTTTTTAAGTTTTAATGGAGCTGGGTATGAATTTAAAAAACACTCAACCCTGGAAATAAGAGCAGAGATAGCAGGCTTCCTATTTTCAAAAAGACAATTGTTCCGATGAAGCCAGATACACCAGAAAATAAAAAGGGGCAGATATCTAAAAGGAGCTGAGCACGCAAAGGAGTTAAACCAATGGGCCAGAAACGACGAGACAGTAAGGTAGAAAGGAAAAGAGAACCCATACTGAGCCTCAAAGTGGGAGAGAACACACACAGTGAAGGGGCAGGCCATAAAGAGATGAGGTATATCCTCTACATTCGTTTCACACAGAACACAACGACTCGGGCCTTGGAACCCTATAATTTGTAGCTGATCCCAGGTTAGAATCCAGCCTTTGGCCAATAGCGAGGTAAAGCAAGCTATTTTCAAAGGAATTTTTTTAGTCCAAAGGAAATCCAAGACAGGTTCTTGAATCTCTGAACAACTGTCAGAGGAAATACAATCATAGCCTTTTGCTGCAATTAAGGGACCCACATAATTATTATGTGACCAGAGAAGAGAATCGCAATGTTCAGAAAGACGGATTCTGCCATATTCCAACCCCCTGATAAAATTATCCCAATGAGTTTTCCATTCACCACAAAGATCAAGCTCCTCAGCCGTGAACCAGTAGCCCGAAGCAAAGGATGTTTGATTCCTAGCTTGGGCTAAGGAGCAAATCCCATAGTCTTCCAAGTAATCTCTTAAGTCTCTCGGGAGAATAAAAGAGGTGCCCATACCAACTACAGGATCCGCACCCAGACATACAACAGAACCATTGCCAACATGCCAGAGAAGCCCTTTACCAATCCACGGTATGGTTGAGAGGAACCCTCTCCAAATAATCGAGGCATTCCGAATTATGAAGGTTTTTTCTCTAAACCAAGAATGCACAGGCCAGTTTTTCATATATCTAACAGAGATGAATTGATGCCAGATGCCATTGCTGTTAAAAGAAATCCAAAAAAATTTCATTATCAATGAAAGACTGAAACTGGGAAGGTGCTTTATTCCCCAACCACCAGAAGAAGTAGGTCGTGCCAGAAGATGCCAGTCTGCAAGACGGAACTTTTTAGTCTTTGCTGAGGATCCCCATAAAAAATAAAATATCAATTTTCTGAGCTTGTCTAAGATTGAGGAGGGAATCGGAACAAGAGCCAACCAGAAAACAGGTAAACTCGACAGAACAGATCGAATGAGGACAAGACGACCACCAATAGACAGGAACCGATTTGTCCATGGGAGATTCTCTTCTCAAATTTTGTAATAATCCAATGCCTATCCTTTACCAGATAACCCGAGGGCTTGAGGAAGTATCCTAGATAGACAAAACCCTTATTAAGATGATCGAATCTGTAAGGATGGAGACCGGTTATTCTTCGTAGAAGGGCCTCATCCAAATCATTATGAAGAAAACAAGATTTTTCCATATTTATACACATACCAGAGGCCTCACAAAATGTGTCAAGAATAACTTTGAATGCTATCCACTCCTCAAAAGAACCCAAACCAAATAAAATCACATCATCTACAAAAAGTAAATGGGTGAGGAAGAGCTGAGACAAAATCTTGATCCCTTTTATTTTATCATTCCTTTTGGCATCATCAATCAAGAGACTAAGACCTTCTATAACCAGGATGAACAATAGGGGAGACAAAGGACAGCCCTGCCTGATTCCACGAGAGGCTGGAAAAAAGGTAGAAGGAGAACCATTTACAAGGACAACAAAGTTAGCAGAAGAAATACAACCCAAAATCCAATTCACTCCAACAAGAGGAACCCCAATTTGAATAAGAATAAGACGGATGAAGGTCCAATTAACCCGGTCAAAAGCTTTTGACAAGTCCAACTTAAGGATGAGAGCACATCTCTTTTTAGTTTTGACAGAATGTAAGACTTCCTGCGATATGGCTATGGGCTCGAGGATCTGACGGTTCTTCAGAAAGCCGAATTGCTGAGGAGAAATGAAAGAATCTAAGAAAGGTTTAATTCTCAAGGCCGCAATTTTAGATATCAGCTTATAGCAAAGATTACAGAGAGAAATAGGGTGAAAGTCAGCGAAGGAGGCAGGCAGATCAACTTTTGGAATTAGAGCTAAAAAAGTGGAGTTAAGGGAGCGAGTCACTCTGCCCATGATCCTAGATGATTCCACCATATTGACAAGGAGAGGTCCTAGAAGATCAAAAAAATTCAAGTAGAACTCAACAAGCCAGCCATCCGGGCCTGGCGCCTTATCTCTTTTGAACGTTTTAAGGGCCATCTCAACTTCCGAAATAGTGACAGAGCTAGTAAAAGCCAATTTCTCCTCAGCACTGATAAAGGAGGGAAAAAGACAAATAACCTTGAGCTGAGCAGCAAGGTTTGTCGAGTGATCATCAGCAAAGATATTTTTGAAGTAGCGAATCCCAAGGGATTTGATACTTTGATCATCCGAGACCCAAGTACCCAATTCATCTTGCAAACTCCAAATGGCATTATGGTTTTTTCGAGGCAATGTCACCGCATGAAAATACTTAGTATTAGCATCCCCTTTCAGAGCCCATGTAACCCTACTTTGAAGCCTTGCTGAGTACAGCTCATGATCTAACAAATTTTGAAGATCTGCTTTGAGGGAGTTCAATCTGAGCTGTTGTTTTTCATTTAAAATAGCAGTTTGAGAAGAAAGAAGAAGAGAACTAATTTCCTCTTCCAAGAAAACTGACTTGTCCTTTAGCTTTAGAGATTCAACTTTAGTCCACGATTTAAATTTTTCTTTAAGGACACGAAGCTTATATGAAAGTTCATTCATAGCATCCATTGTGTTATCCAAACGAATAAGTGGCCACTCAGCTCGAATCATCTGGATAAAATCCTAAGATTGATTAAACTTGAAAGGATAATCACAAGGGCTCTACTGATCCAACCAATCAAATAATACAGGGAAATGATCAGAAATCCCACATCTATGAGCCCATACCCAATACTTGGGAAGAGAGCAAATAAGCTAATCCGATAACAAAAAACGATCTAGTCTTTTCGAGATACCATCTTCCCCTGTCCTACCATTCCTCCAAGTAGGGCCTGCACAGGAGGGGGCCGCATCCACTAAATGATGATCAGAGAAAAGCTTGGAGAAAAATGGTCCCAATGGATCAAGTTGTGCTCTAGAGCCCCAAATCTCTGAGGCACTTAGGGTTAAGTTCATATCACCAGCCAGGATAAGATTTGGCAGTGAGAGAAGTCCACCAGAAGCCACAGCACTCCAGAAGGAATCACGATTAAGGTAAGGGCCATAGCAATTTAGAATATAAAGAGTGAAAGAAGAGCCATGAATCGAAGCTTTTAGCAAGATACCAACAACAGTATGAAAAGCTTTACATTTGAGGAGTTTCGAGTTCCATGCAGAGAGAATTCCCCCTGAAAGACCTTTAGAACTAAGGGCACAAACCTCCCATCCCGGACAGAGTTTAGAAAAAGCAAATAATGCAGGGTAAGGACTGGTCATGGTCTCTTGAAGGAGAACGACATCAGGTGAAAGCGAAACAATTAGATGACGGAGGCTTCTTTGTTTGGCTAAGCCCCCCAAACCACGGACATTCAGGGTGAGTATACGCATTAGGAATCAATCTGCTGAGGGGTCGAAGCTCTAAGGACCCTTTGAGGTGAAGAGGAAGGTTTACGTGCCGCTACTTTGAGTCTTGTAGATAAGGGGGTATAAGGGGCCGGGACGAGATCCGTAGCATCAAAAGGAGTTTAATTTTTCTTTTTCCTCCTAATAGTAACGTTTTCGAAATGGATGGAGTCAAGTGGAAGGACCGAGGGAGAAAGGGGCGACTTATCAGAAAAAATATTCAATGATTTTTGTAAAGAGGGGTCAGCGAAGGACGACGAGGTGACTGGGCTAAGTGGAGGGGAGCCCAATGTCGAAGGTCCAGAGGTGACGAGAGGAGGGAAGTCTGCATCATTGAAAAGGGGAGGGGGGGAGACACTTTCCGGAGGATGAGTTTGTAAAGGAGAAGAAATCGGCGGAGTGACCACGAGGTGCGCTAGGCCATTTATGAACTTAGTGATTAGGACATTACTAAACTTGGTGATCAAGTAAAAAATTCAGTTAGTCCTAAAATCAATATTAAGCAAACAAATGAAAATGTAGCTTTTAAAAAAACTCTTTAAACTTTATGATAACAAAGTTAAATAGGCTTGATATAGGGCAATAGGGTTTACAAATTGTAATAAAAAAGGAAGGGCCAATAGAAATTTTCCAAAATTCAAAATAAAAGGGATTTAAAAGATGAGAAAAGTATTTGAAAATTAAAACAATGATGAAAAAGAAACATAAAATTATTTCCAACAATAAAAAAAATTTACTAGCAAAGGCATTATGTGATTTATTCATTTATCTAGATTGAAAACACAGTGGCTTGCTTGCATGAAATTCGATTGAAGAACTACTTTTTGCATAGAATAAAGGATAAGCACGGCCTTTAAATGAGTTCTTACCCAAATTCTTTCAAATACATATTCATATCTTTTATAACTTTTGAAGTTCAAACTGCGCTAAAGATAAGAAATCGTAAATGTGCTTTCTCATATATGTAGGTCTCAAAATAAGATTTTGAGAGTTCCATTAATTAGTATAAAGGGTGTATTATGTTAAAATTTGAAAAAATAAAATGATATAGAGAAAGGATAATTCCATAAAATTGAAAAATAATTAGTATCAAAGGTGTATTATGTTAAAAGTCGAAAAAATAAAATGACGGAGAAAAAGATAATTCCATATAATAGAAAAATAAATTGAAAGCCAAAAATTGATGTCTTATTATTAGGGCAAATACATTTTTATATCGCTAATACATAGAGATCATATTAACAAAGTCTATATTGATATTAATTACTATCATGTCCCCTTATGGATTGATCAAGTAGTAGCTGGGCATCCTCAAGCTGTGTTATTTCCTTATAATGAGTGTGATATTCCACTTGGACATATTCCTTGGAACACATCAATTGCTCCCTATTTTTAGCTGAAAGTGTTCCCACTTTCTCAAGGAGATAAGGAAACTTGACTTGGAATGCATAGTGAGAAACAATTCAGTACAGTTGCGGCACAATAGGATTGAAAACTCGGTTCTGTTGTAGGACTCTCGATGGGCACCAAATAATAAGGACTTAATAAGGATAATAACATATTTTCTATTCCAGGAGAGAAAAATGCTTATGGTTTGGAACATTTTTAAAGTGTTAGCACCAATGCACAACAAAAAGAACAATGACTAAAAAATAATGATAACATTGAATATACAGATGTGTTGTCCTAAGTTAAACATAAGTAGTTGAATGACTTTACTGAAAGAGACTAAAACATGCTTGAAAGAAGTACCTCTTTGTTCGGCAAGTTGAGAGATAACAAACTAAACAATACTAGAATCTGTATTGTAAGCATTTTGATAGAATTGTTAATTGTTGTAAATATGATTGTAGATAAGGTAATTATTCTCGTAGAAGGCACATAATTTGGTCTCTTACTTATACAACCTCTTGCCATCTTTCTTTGTACAATTATTTCTATAGCACATGCCATTGTATTTGTTGCGTTCTACGACTGTGTTTAACATTGAAAATACGACTTTGTGCTTATATAATATGAGCTAGTATTGTTTTCATGTTATGATTGTCAGGTTTTTCTCCATCTTTGTTTGGTATAATAGAAGAGTCAAAAGCTATTCATATTCACAATGTAGCCATTTGAAGGAGAGGGATGGAAGTTTCACTCAATGACCATTATAATATTTTGAACAGTCATCGATGTAGATGATTTTCATGTAAAGTATGTACTAGATGGTTTTTGTCATGGACCAATATTAGTCTATTAGTGGATATTCACTTGAAAACTCATATATATTGTAATACTTGACATTTCATTAATTAATGCGACTTTGCATGATTCATATGGTTATTCATATTAGATGACCATGAATATTGTGTGACTTTTTTATTTTTTAATTTAGTCACAATATCATGCTAAAAATTTATCTTGATAAATAATGAACACAAATAAAACTACTGAATTAGTAGTTTATATTGAGTAATAATGAATACAAATAAAATGAATCTAAAATGATCTAAAATGACTATAGTCGTTTATATTGATTAAAAAAGAACACAAATAAAACAACTAAAAATGACTAAATTAGTCGTTTATATCGATTAAAAATGAACATATTAAAATGACTAAATTAGTTTTTTATATTTATGTTGATTAATAATGAACACAAATAAAATGAATATAAAGTAACTAAAAATGACTATAGTCGTTTATATTGATTAAAAATGAACACAAATAAAACGACTAAAAATGACTAAATTAGTCGTTTATTTGATTAAAAATGAACACAAATAAAACAACTAAATTAGCATTTTATATTCTAAAACTACTACAAAATGAGAGATAAGTGATGCAAAAAATGACTAAATTTCACATATAAATGACTAAATGGCAACTTTGGTAGCTACTTTTCGGTATCTTCTTGAATATCTCAACCCTTCATGTATTTAACAAATCTTTTAATTTCCTTGTTTTTGCATATGGGTTTACACCCAATTTGTTAACCTGTGCATGGGTTCATCTTGGTTTTCTACTAATTTAGGTATGTTAAAAATTTTCACCAAGTTGCATATACAATCAATCTCAAAATTAAAGTTTTTAATTTGGAATAAGAAGACTCTGTCTCTTTAATTTGCCGAGATATTTGTTTGTTCTTGTTTAGCTCCATGAATGGAGGAAGGGTAACAACCCAACCTCGTCAGAAGCTCATTTAATGACAAATTCTTTTATTTGAAGGCAATATCTAAACATCAATATCTTGTACTTTGATATTTTTCCTCGGGTATGAATTGAAGATCAGTTCCCAATTTATATTCCTTTTTCTTCTTTTTGGTCTTCCATTATTGGGAGGATTCTTCAACTACTTGGATTGTAGACCTAGCATTCAAATTTAATCTCTTGATAATTTTTTATAATGAGTATTATGGGCTTGGAACTTTTTATCCTATAGGAGATTATTTATTGTTGCTTTATATTATATGTCCTATTTACAAATAATGTTTTTGTTGTTGTTGTTGTTTTAAGTAAGAGCATAATTATATTAACAACAAAAAGAGTTCTAGGGCTTCCAAGACAACATCACTACATAAATACAATGAGCGATAACTTCCCCCGGAACTACCCATTACAAAACAAATACTGGTACAAACTAGCTACCACCATGAGGGGATACTAGTTATACAGTTGTGTAGTCCCAATCCCATGAATGAGGCCCTCCAGCTCGATGACATTGTTGCTGTCATGTTGAATTCGACCATAGAAAAGGCCTTCATTTCCCCCAAATGATCCTAAATAATCCCACTGAAACCCACCATCCTGGGGTTTCCATTAGAGGCCCCATCGAAATTCAACTTACAGAATCCAGGCGGGTGGACCTCCCAACGATTCTATGTAGAACCAACCGGGGATTGGATCTTGGGAATACCTCAGCATTGCAGCGGTCTGTCAATTCCCCAATTCCTCAAGATTCATCTCTCTACCCCTGAGCATGCCAATACGCCTCTTCCCATGACCCAAGATGGATAGTTTCCACTCTGAGTGTATGCTTTCGCATACTCTGTTTTCAACCAGTGAGGTACCAATAAAGATCCACCGGTTGCATTCTTTCCAGGTCTCCCATACGACAAAGCTTGGGAAAACCTACCAAATTTGTTGACAATCACGTTTTTGAAGGGTTCCTTAGGCCAATTTCTCAGCGTGAGGTTCGATCTTTCTCTACTTGTGCTAGAACAACGAAAGGAAGACGTGCCTTTATCCCAGAGCATGCTAGGGAATGACCACTTGTCCAGTAGATGGTCGAGCATTTCTTCATTCTGTTTGCATAAGAAACACTGGTAAGGCCATAAAGCCCTCTTTTTCCAGGTTGTCTCAAGTTAATATTCGCCTTCTTAGAAATAATGAGACAAAAGTTGAAATTTTGGGCCATAAATTTGCTTCCCATAGATTTTTCTAAACTTGGTCATATGTATCCTAGGTGAAACCTCCTACAATTCTGTAAAATTCCTGGATAGAGAAGGCACCTTTGGGGTCATGCCCCATCGCAACTTGTTTTGACTATTATTTATGCAGATATACTAGTCCCGTATAGCTTCCACCATCTCCGATGCCTCTTCCTCATTTTGAAACCGTTCCCACCCAGTCCTTTGTATCTAACTCCTGAAATCCATAGAATCCTCCCCTCTTTCCCAGAACTCCTTGACTCTGCTAAGTTGTTGTTCTCTGCACTTCTGGTCGATTCGAGGAGTATTGAGGGTGTCCATCAACTTGGGAAGTTGTTTCCAGGCGTCCTCCTAGAAGCGTGTCGACTCTTCGTTCCTAATTTTCCCAGAAACTGTTCTCCCGAATTAAACTCCTGCCACTTCCAGCCGAATTCCAAATATGGGAGCCATGCCTTTCTTCAACATAACAAATAAGCTCGTGCTTCTCCCATCCTTCAACGTACTTGCAATTACATAATATTTCCCATGGATCCTCTTCATGCATCACCCATCGCCACCAATTTTGTTCCCCACTGACCAAATTCATTTTGAGTGGGTCACGTAGCCCCATCCCCCCATTATCGTTTGGTTTGCAGACCATATCCCTCTTAACCAATTCCCACTTCTTCTGGTAAGTGCCTCCGCTCTAGATAAATATACGTTGGGTATTCCATATTTCCTTCAAAATGGCCCTTGGGACCTCCATGCTGGAAAATAAGTATATAGGCATTTCCTAGAGCATTGACTTAACCATAACTAGTCTAATTTCCAAGTTTAAAGGCTAAAATGCACATCTTTCCAGGCGCTTCCTCATATTTTCTAGTAACTTAGTCCATGACCCCTTCCTTACAACATAGTCCACTAAGGGAGAGCCCAAATATTTGGATGAAAGGGATCTCTTCTGAAAGCACATGATTTTGCAGATGTTGGTCCTGGTAATTCAAGGGGTGTTAAAGAATAAAATATGAGATTTCTAGTCATTGGTAGCCAAGATAGAGACCTCCCCAAATTATTTTAAACATATTTTAATAGTTTTGGCTTCCTGCATCGATGGATTCCCCATGATCATCGTGTAATCCAAAAATTGTTGATGAGTTTGAGCCTTTGCCTTAGGATGCACCTTAACACCACGGATCCCCTGCTTTGCATGAGTAGCTTTGATGAGTCTTCCTAGGCCCTCAACCATAATAATAAATAGAAAAGGGGGTAAAGTTTATCCTTGTCGTATTCCCCTTGTGGTCCGAATGAGGCCAGCCAGGACCCCATTGATAAGAATTGAAAAAAATACGAAGGAAACAAGTTTCATTATCCACTAAATCCAATTAGCCCGAAACTCAAAGATCCTCAGAACCTCCCTCATGTACTACTAGTTAAACTTATCACAATATTTCACAATATCTAGCTTTAACATCATTCCATGGGTTCTGGTAGTTTTGAGGGAGTGGAGGATCTCATGGATTGGGATGATTTCATTCATAATCTGGTACCCCTCCACAAACCCTAATTGTTCCGGGGATACAATGAAAGGGAGGATCAGTTTCAGGTGATTGACAATGACTTTAATAATAATATTGTAGATGACATTGCATAAGGCGATGGGTGTAAATTGATTAGGCGCATCAGCGCCCCCCTTCTTAGGAATGAGGGTGTTATGGAGAAAAAATTCTTATGGATTGGGATGGACCATAGTAGATAGTATGACACCATAAATCAATCCATTCTCGAGCATGCTAGATACATAAAAGAAACCAACACTGAGGGATAATAACCGTACCTCAATTAAACTTTCAAAGAAAATCCACGTTGAGCTCTCGATCAAAACTTGTCCCTACAATTCATCCTCAACAACAAAGAGATATACAAGCATGATATATAAAGTGTTAGTGTCTAATATAAAATATTTAATTTAAACATGTATACAAAGTAATTACATCCATGGATACAAATTATATTCATAATTACACATGCAATTGGAAGAGAAATGGATATTTATATTAATGTAAATAGAGATACAAATGACAACCTCTGTTAGTACCTTGTCGGAACCGAGAAATCGAGTCGCTCCACCTGGGACTCCACCACTTCATTCCTCCATATAATGGAAATCTCACAAAGGCAAAGGCAAGATTGGGAAAGAGCACTAATGGTTTCCTCAAGGATAAAGGGGTTCAGATTCGAGCATACAAGAATGGGGAAAAATTTCACTATAATCTCTTTACTCTCCAAAATTCCCCCCCTTCAATGCTTCACAATGGCTCAATATATAGCCCCTCAATAGTAAATGAAAGGTTGAATTAGCTCGTTTCCTGGCA
Source organism: Pseudotsuga menziesii (assembly GCA_001517045.1). Lineage (NCBI taxonomy): Eukaryota > Viridiplantae > Streptophyta > Pinopsida > Pinales > Pinaceae > Pseudotsuga > Pseudotsuga menziesii. The sequence continues at coordinate 209,051 of LPNX010681806.1, read as the reverse complement.
TATGGAAGGCCAAGGATAAAGTCATTCATTACTTGATGGGGAAAACTCCAAATATTTGTTTTGTTTTATTTTTGAGCATAAAACCTGATGTATGTGGGTAACAGTAGTTCAAGCTGTGTATACGTGAGTTGCAGGCTTGTGACCTACGTGTATCTTCAAAAGGTTTTCCTAATGGGTTCAATTGGAGAATCAAGGAAATGGTGAGTAAATGGGGTATAGTGAGTCTGCATAGTGACAGGGAAAGGATATCAAAGCATGATGTATCAGGTGTGGAAAATCACGCTATAACAGATGCCCCCTAATGTGTGAGGTCATAGGGGTACACGATGACCAAAATACATTATAATAGTTCCAGGAGTGGAGTAATGAAGAACCAACTGTAAGAACCAACCACTTATCAGTATATTACAATGATAAATCTCTACATATGACTGTGGTTATGAAGTATAAATAGAAGTCTCGGATACATATCAATACAATGGCCATGAATATGCATAATAGACATATGTCATGAGTGGCCATCACCACATACCATATACAATGAAGTACAGTCTTCGTATTGAATGAAGACATCTGGTACATAAGAAGGTACACTGAACTATGGTCATGAGAACTGAAATCTCATAAATACTGTCATGATCAATGAAGTAGCATATATGGAATTCTACCAAAATCTAAGGTCTTATACACAAACTGCCGTACATGTCCCATCATGTGAAGAAAGGTGTTTGGGTCAAACATGATGGACCATCGTTTGATTACCAATCATTGATGTATACCGTTGACAAATGCGAGACATCCTACCGATAATGATAATGGGAATCAAGGTACAGAATGTACTTAATCAAGTGTGAATAGATGTGTTGAGGTCAGACATTTGAAAAAATCCATCGATTAGGGGACATTAATTTATTCTAAAATCTGTCGATGGCAAGAGAACCTGCCATTGATGACTACAAGACTCAAGGAACTCAATGGGCTCTTGATCCCTATTCCAGAATAAATGATCTGACATCAATTGAATGGAATCCGTTGGAAGGAGGGCATTGAGACATCCCCCATCAACCAACACGAGGTACACAACAATGCTGGATAATTTGGAAGAACTCGGATGATCAAGATGTGCGCGAACTAGTAATCAATGTATCGAGAATGGCCACCATGCAAAGTCAACATAATTGGGGAATGGGAAACTCAGGTCAAATACTTCCTTCGAATAAGAGTATAAGCTAGGTGGAGACACATAGGAAACATAGACTCAAAATACAAATTGGGAAAAAACTATGACACATGAGGCATCAACAGAGGTTCCATAGGGACTGGAAGCATAACCAGTCCGTGGAAAAAGCTCTAAATAATGAGTATAGATCATAAGGTCATATTAGAAACCCAACAAAATGATGAATAGACTCATGGAATGTGCTCTGTTAAAAGACAACACAAAAACTACCAATAGAAAATAATCTCATTTCCCATATGGCCTTTTATGTTTTATGATATTTTTTGGTCTTTTTCATGTTAAGAAGCTTGAAAAAGAGAAAAATTGCATATAGTACAAAAAGGAGGAAACGAGTGTCGTGGGCAAGCAAACTAGTTCCAAGCTGTGGAATATACCTATGCTCAATGCAAGGAAGCATGTGCAGGATAGGGACACTTGGGAGAAATGTCTCCTCTGGGTATGGGATAATCAAGCTGCAAAAGTTAACTAAGAGGCTTTGCTTGGATAGAATTGAGACAAGCTCAGGCTATATGGCTTATAAAAGTGAAGCGGGGAGCCAACATTAAGCTCAATACAACAAGAAGATGCATGCAATGCAATTACAACTTGATAGAAATGGGATTTCCTATAGGAGATAGGAAACATAAAGTTAAGAAAGAATATGAGGTTCTTGTTTAAAGGCATGGCAGGACTACAATGGATTCCCAAACCTAAGGGGGGACGCTTAGCATGGGCACTGAATGGCAAAGCGGGATATAACTAGGGCACCCATGATTAGGAAAGCTATACCACTTATGTAATGCTACTTCTAGTAGTTGTAAGATGGTTTTGTGACATTAACAAGTGGGTTCGTACCTATGGTTAATGTGACATAGTCATAGGATAATGCATAATGCACATGAAATGTGGTCCCATCCTATATGCCAGTTCATTTTTATACTTTCCATGGGAATGAACGTGCCAAAATCTCGATGAAAGTGCATCAAAAAGGGACCCTACACAACAATATTAGTCCAAGCAGCTGGAAATAGTCAGTAAAGAGTCCAAACTATAGGAAAAGTGGGTAAAAATATTTAATAAATAGTAAGAAATCAAAATTTAACTATGTTCGGGTTCACGGGGTACTCCCAAAAGACTGAACACCTTCAGCAACCACTTCACACAAATAGATCACAGATTAACACACCGATGTTTGTCACGTGGTTAAAACCCTCGAGAGGGAAACAGTTCACGGCCTCGGCCAAATAGCTACTTGGAGCAATTTATTATGCAAAAGAAAGAAAGTTACATGTGAGTTTCTCATAATCGATCAACTAGCCAAGGACCCTCTATGCTCTTTAAATAGAGATCATAGACCAATCGGGTGTTAAGCCATGGATCAATGGTAGGTATGATCTAAGAGAAGTTGAACCGTCGGATCACTCTATGTCTAGAACATATCATGACCGTCGGATTAGAATATTTACAAATGCATACTAAAGAAACACACTTTTACCTAACAGATATATTACACAAGTTGATCTTAACTAACTCCTAAGTGTCTAAATATCCTAACATCGCCCCTTAAGAACAACTTGCGATAGGATTGAAGGATTTACAAAAGTGACACTATTAGGAGAAGGAAGGAGGCATTAGAGCCTATTCCCCCTTAAGGACATATTCCTAAACTCCTAACATAGACCGAAGTTTAGAAAACTTCGCTTCTGTAAGAGACTTGGTGAAGATGTCTGCAATTTGATCATCTGTAGGGAAATAGAGCACTTCAATAACACGATCATGAACAAGATTTCTGATGAAGTGCATGTGTAGCTCGATGTGTTTGCTGTGCTGATGTAGAACTGGATCTTTGGCAAGCTTGATGGCACTTTGATTGTTGCACCAAAGTGGAGTAGGCTACTGCTGCTCGAATCCAAACTCTGAAAGGATCTGTCGAAGCCATAAATCTTCCTGATTGGCATTAACTGCGGCTTGATATTCTGCTTCTGTTGAAGAAAGAGCAAGAGCTTGTTGTTTCTTACAAGCCCAAGTGACAGGTCTAGATCCCAGACTGAAAACATAACCTGTAGTAGACTTTCGATCATCAGGATCGTCGGCCCAATCTGAATCAGTGAAACCAACAAACAAAGGTTCCCCCCCTGTACTGTAATGAATCCCAAACTGAATTGTATCTCGAATATATCGAAGTATTATTTTTGCTGCTTTCCAGTGACTTTCATGAGGAGTTTGCATATAACGGGAAACATGACCAACGACAAAGGAAAGGTCAGGATGGGAATGAGTCAAGCATAAAAGACTACCAACAAGCTGACGATACAAGGTGGCATCTACTTCAGGGGAAGTACAAGTGGTAGAAAGTTTAACTCCAAATTGGAAGGGAGAAGGAGTTGGTTTACAATCTTCCATGTGGAAGCGACGAAGAAGGTCACAAGCATACTTAGACTGGGAAAGAAAGATTCCTTCTTTGGTTTGCAAGACTTCGAGACCAAGAAAATAATGCAAATGTCCTAAGTCTGACATTTCAAAATTTTGCTTAAGACTGGATTTCACATGGGTTATAAGTTTAGGGTCACTACCAGTAAGGATAAGATCATCAACATAAATAACAAGTATCATGAGATGGTTTCCTACTTTATTGGTATAGACATTGGGGTTAGAATGGCATCTAGAAAAACCAGTGTCAAGGAGAAAGCTATCCATTTTGGCATACCAAGCTCTAGGAGCTTGCTTAAGGCCATATAAGGATTTCTTAAGGAGACAAACAAGGCTAGAGTTATTCTAAACATATCCAGGAGGTTGTTCCATGTAAATTTCCTCATGTAAATCACCATGTAAGAAGGCAGACTTGACATCCATTTGAGGGACTTCCCAGTTATGTAAGGCTGCAAGGGAAAGAACAAGGCAGATGGAGTTCATTTTTGCTACAGGGGCAAAGGTTTCATTGTAGTCAATCACTTCAACTTGGGAAAAACCTTTGGCAACTAACCTTGCCTTAAGTCTTTCAACACTTCCATCTGATGCATACTTAGTTCTGTAGACCCATTTACATCTGACAAGTTTTCTTCCTTTTGGAAGAGGAACAAGATCCCAAGTATCGTTCGCCATTAAGGAACGATATTCTTCATCCATAGCTGCATCCCAATCTGGATTTCTTGAAGCTTCTGCAAAAGTATATGGATCATGATTCTCAGAAACTTGAGCCAAAAGAGAAGAGACTCACTGAAACTGAGAACATTTTCGACGTTGATCTCTAGGATCACCAGCAAGATCACCAGCTACTTCACATGTTGAACGGACCCATCGAGGAAGTATTGGTGCTAGTGCAATTGGAGGAAAATGAGCAGGCGGAGGTGGATTTTCATCCTCACTGTCATCATCAGAAACTGGAGTTGGAAACTTGTCAAGGAAGCTGGAAGAAGAAGAAGAAGGCACAATCACCGAATCAGGCTCGCAGGCCAAAGATGGCACACTCACCAAGTTAGGCTCGCAGGTGAAGAGATTTTCATCAAATTTAACATCTCTTTTAATGATTATATCATGAGAATGTGGTTGAAGAAGTCTATAACCTTTTACATATTCAAAATATCCAACAAATATGCACTTTTCACTTTTAGGCTGCAATGCTTTCCGTTTTTCATCCAGAATGTGAGCCTATGCTTCACAACCAAACACACGAAAGTGACTTACATCTGGTTTAATTTTACTTCATGCTTCTTCCAGTGTTTTACCCTGCAAAACCTTAGTGGGTGTGCGATTAACTATGAAATTTTCACAATTTATGGCCTCAGCCCAATATTGAAGACTTAGTCCTTTAGATTGGATCATACAATTAGCCATTTCTTTTAAAGTGCGGTTCTTCCATTTAGCTACATCATTTTGTTGTGGTGTATATGGAATAGTGAGATGTTGTTGGATTCCTTGTTCAGTGCAAAAAGTAGTGAACTTGTTGTTAACATATTCTGCTCCGTTGTTAGATCTTAACTTAATAATTTGATGACCAGATTGTTTTTCAACAAGGGCCTTATAGGCCAAGAACATGTTAAATACTTCGCTCTTAAGTTTTAGGAAGTAAACCCAAGTGCGTCTGGAGTAGTCATCAATGAAGGTTAAGAAATATTTGAAACCAGAAAAGGAAGCAGATGGAAGAGGGCCACACAAGTCACTATGCACAAGCTCCAAGGGAACCGAGGCATGCCAAGAGGCACGTTTATCAAAACTGTCCCGATGATGTTTTACGAGTACACAACCGAAACAAACACCATCCTTGCAAGATACCAGTGGAAGATCAGTCACCATATTGTATTTACATAGTTGTTGGAATGAGCAATAATTTAAGTGACCAAATTGCTCATGCCGAAGTTTGCTCAAGTTATCACTATGAGCAACAAAAACTGAAGGAAAAGGTGATGACCCAAAGTTGTTAAATTTGCACAACTTGGTAATATCATTAATAGTTCCAGTAGCAAGGATATTTTGAGGATTTTAAAAATCCTTGATTACAACTTGCTTTGATAAACTGATAACAAATTGCAGGAAATTTTTGGAACACATAGTACATCACTGAAATGACCATTTTCTACTAGAACTGTTCCAGATCCTACAACACTTAGAGATATATCATCACCAACAAATATTTGTTTGGTGTTACATTCATGCATAGTAGAAAATATGGCTTTATCCTTAGCCATATGATAAGATGCTCCAGAATCAATGAGCCATTCAATTGAAGTAGAAGAAGAAGATGCAATATAAGAGTAACCAGAAGCACAAAGTGCATGTCCATGAGAGGTAGATTCTGAAGATGAATCTAGGTTGATGTGGTGCTTCTTCATTTCTTCTTCCAAGGCTGCCATCTTCTTAAAACACTTAGATTCATCATGATTATCTTTCCCACAAAAATTGCAATGACGCTCAGTCTTCTTTCCTTTTTGCTTGGATCCTTTGTCATTTTTTAAAGAAGGAGCTAACTGAGAGGGTTTGGGACCCTTGTTGTTTGGCTTATTATTGCGAAAATTATGTTTCTTGGGAGGCTTGGACTTTTCTTTATGTTGGGACAATAAGGCTTTCCCGGATGTATCTGCTTTGTTAATTATTCCAAGATGAATGAGCTTATCTTGCTCTCTAATTAAGGAATCACAAAAGGTTTCAAGGTTAGGCTCTTGATAGCTAGCTGCAGTCAAGGATTCTTTCATGGAGTAGAATGTAGATACAAAAACAGAATATGCAAGTCCAAGTTTTGAAAGAATATGATAAATACATTGTTTGTCTTCTTTCTTAATATTGCATTCTGCATATAATAGTCTAAGAGTTTTATACTTAGATAAATAGTCTTGAAAAATCATTTGGATTCAAGGAAAGCAACTCATTCTCAAGTTGATGACCCTGAATTTCATTGTGTTTACCAAACACAGATTCCAACATTTCCCAAGCGAGATTAGGTTCATCAATTCTAGATATATGGAATCGCAAATCGGTAGAGATTGACATCCCAATCAATCCACGAGCTTCATCCCATCTATTTTCCTATTTAAATTTCTTATCATCATCAGTGGGTTTTGTTTCTTTCCCTGAGGTTATCCTATAAGTCCCCTACTTCGCAGAACATCCTCCATACGAGATTTCCATGAGAAATAGTTAGAACTTGTAAGTATAATATCACAAGGGGTGGCCATACTATAAAATAATGGCTAAAAGAATAGAAACTAACTATCTGGATGGAAAGAGCTCAAAAAAATATGCGGTTTAAAAAAAACAGCACTTAAAATTGATTCTGGATGATGAAGTTATGCTTGATCAAAGAAAATGTTGAAGATGTCCCCAATAGTGACGTGGCAGATATTAACTTGACCAACTAAAAAAAGAAGCCCCCTCTTCCCAAGATCAACCTTTGACAATCACATTTACAATAAAGTTTCTTTGAAGTTGAATCACTTTTGTAGAATAAGTGATGTTCACTTTTACAATAATGTGACTTTTAAATAGTGCGGCAATAAATTAAAAGACTTAAGTGACTGACTTTTATTTTATTTTGTTTATGTGGGATGCACTTTTACAATAAAATAACTTGAAAATAGAATTTGCATGCACTAAAAAATAGCTTAATAAGACTTGAACTCAAGACCTATTAAGTAATAAAACAACTTTGGACCATGTGAGCTAAGTTTAAAAGGTACGTAAAATAATGGAAAGAGGAAGGGTTTTTTTTTTTTTTTACTCTTCTCTCTCATTCTCTGTGCTTGCTTTCTTAATTTCCTGCAAATCACAAAAAAAACCAAAAACAAAAAACAAATAAAACTTTTTCCACACAATGGGGTTAGATCTTGGTTAGCTTACCCGAAAAGTCTACGTTTTCAAGTTTTCTCACTATTTATGATTTGTTGTGATTGCACAAGGTGCACGGCAAATAACATATTTAGTCGAGAAGACAAGAAAAAAAAACTTTCCCTTCCCGTTTCTGATTCGCTGCGATCGCGCAAGGTGCACGGCAAAGAGCATACGCAGTCAAGGAAGGCAACAATCCGAGACTAAAATAGAAAAGATCTAATAACAAACTAATAAAATATGAGAGATTTAAAAAAAGCAAATCCGTCACTGTAACATTATACCTTTAGATTTTCCAAAATGGGTGTTTTTGGAGAAAACGGAAACGGTTTTCGGTGAAACAAAGACTGTTTTCAAATGGAAACGACGCTCCAGATGCAATGGAAAAACTCCCATAGGCCACAAATGCACATAAAATCTAGAACCAGAAACCCTTTCAAAGTTTCGACAACACTGGTTCCAGATCTTTGATCAAAACCGAAAGCGGCTCTTCATAAAAGCTTTGATACCATGTTCGGGTTCACAGGGTACTCCCAAAAGACCGAACACCTTCAGCAACTGCTTCACACAAATAGATCACAGATCAACACACCGATGTTTGTCACGTGGTTAAAACCCTCGAGAGGGAAACAGTCCACGGCCCCAGCCAAATAGCTACTTGGAGCAATTTATTATGCAAAATAAAGAAAGTTACATATGAGCTTCCCATAATCGATCAACTAGCCAAGGACCCTCTATGCTCTTTAAATAGAGATCATAGACCAATCGGGTGTTAAGCCATGGATCAATGGTAGGTATGATCTAAGAGAAGTTGAACCATCGGATCACTCTATGTCTAGAACATATCGTGACCGTCGGATTAGAATATTTACAAATGCATACTAATGCATACTAAAGAAACACACTTTTACCTAATGGATATATTACACAAGTTGATCTTAACTAACTCCTAAGTGTCTAAATATCCTAACAAACTATACCATTTGGTTTTTTACCCATCATAATGCATTCGGATCATATTGGACCCCTACACTTCAGACGAAGATTATGGGAGCTGCGGGACGCAAAATCCACAACCATATGGACTAGGTAACTCATAGTCCCATTCTCTATCCATTCAATGCATTGGTTTTTAATTTTAATGGTGAGTTTTTAAGCTGTGTACCACAGAAGGTGGGTTTCTTGACCTACACGGGTGAAAGATCATCGGTTCATGTAAATGTTTGCATATACGTGGAAAAAGCAAATCTTGCCTACATACATACACAACCGTTGTCATTGAAACTAGCATATAAGGCTGCGAATGTCTATTTGAATGGTAAAAACTCACATATTTTTGGTTTCCTTTGGCAGGATGGTGTTAGAATGGAGAGAATGTGAACATAAGGATGTTGATAGGGCAGTTCATGCTGATGAAAACATGCAACAAGCACTACAAAGGTGTGGTCTATATAAGTTTTGGAACCCTGGGAGTTTGAGATCTCAACCAAGATTCTTGCATATGTTCATGGACTACTGGGATCTAGACATAGAGGCATTCATGCTAGATAGGATGCCATTGAGACTCGATGTAGAGGATATCTACTTCATTATGGTACTATCCTGCCGTGGTGAGGTAGTAAATCTACGGGCCCGTGGAGTAGGTGGAGGGATGACTATAACATAGCTGTATATTGTGTTCCAGATACTAAAAATATGGGAAGTCAGTCCCGGTGAATTCCATCCGGAGCCTAAGTCTCAAGGTAATCATTCTAGTGTTGGATAGAATAGTGGGGTCGACACAACTACATCAAGCATCGTGACCTCTCATGTTATACATTGTAGAATTCATGAGGTCCATGGTATACGACTAGATTACTTCACTATTGAGCACCATGAAACAACAGTTGACTATTTGCAAGCTGGGTCATTTAAAAAACTTTCGATTTTCCAGCATATTAAGAAATTTATTTTTTGAGAGGGTATTGAGTCTTAGCCCTAGAGTTGAGGTCCCTCTTGAAATTCTACAAGATCTAGCCCAGGCATGCTGGACTGATGTGATATGGAGGTTAGGGGGAGGTAGGACACCCACTCCTTTCCCACCTGACTTCTTCCACTGGTGGAAGTGACAGATCATCGCCATAGATGACTATCCCTATGCAGGGATTGACTTCTGTGGAGATTGAGACATGCCACTACCACTGGGGCCCACATTCAAAGAGATCAGTAAGATCCCATTTTTTTGTTTGTATTTTTTATATATGTGGAAATCAAAAACATGTTTTTGGTGGTATCAAGTACTAACATTAAGTTTATGTGTGAATACGTAGTTCCATGACGATCAGATGGTTTCCCATGACATTGGCGTAGGTGACAAGGAGATGAGATGATCGACATTGATGCTGAGCAGACATTACATAACATACATGGAAATATGGTCTAATTAACAAACATGATCCTCATGGTACGAGTCAAGGAATTTCCTAAGGTGATGCAGAGGCATGTGGTTTGGGTACCCCGTCCGTGGGTTACGTTGTTCAGGCGGTTGGCCAATGTTGTAATGTGTTAGGATGATCATCACCCAGGCCCACAGGCATAGATGTTTGAATAGACATTTTGTATCAACCGTGTTTGTAAGCATGTTTCTTTAGTTTCTTGATTATGTTTTGTTAGTGGTAGTTAGATAATGGTTGTGTTTCTTCTTAAAGCCTTAGATGAGAATGTTTAAAATACTTGTTGAGTTTTATTCCTATTTTTTCCTTCTTTTCACCCTATGTTTAGAATTATGTCATGCGTTTTGGTTTACTTTATTGCTCTGTAATTATATCTTTGGCTAGAATTGATTTCACCCTTTCTTTTTATATATAGTTTAGAATTAGATATGTCAATATTAGGGAAATATGTTAGTACCTTGTAAATTGATCATAAGCAATAGGATATGTCCCTTCCAATTAGGTGGTTACCAAAGAAACCTATAGAATAGGATTTAAAATCATTAAGTTTTATACTTGCTCCTCTTTATTAAGTTTTCTACATGTTTATAAGTTATTTCTACCTTCTTGTAGTATTGTTCTATCTTCTGCAGTTAGGATTTATTTGCTTATAAATCATCATGTTTACTATCACTTGCAATTGGACGTTTCTTAGTCTGCACATCTTTGTAGAAGTTAAGTTAGATTTAATTCCCTTTAGTTTCTTCACTTTGAAAGTCACTTTGACACTTCTCCTACTCCTGTTCCACTCACAGTGAATCCTTATCCTCAGAACAACCCAAGAGAATGGAACTAGATATCCTAGTTTAAATCATTATGTACATTCGATATATGCATGCATAGTTTTTCCTAGAAGCATATCCAGTTGTTGTAATTTTGTACCGTTAGTCTCTAAGGTTGTTTAGCAGTAAAATATATATTCTTATAGAAAATAGTTTATTATCATAGAATAGCATTGTCTATATCTTTATCTTATAGTAATTGTTCATAAAGTAGAGTAGTATAACTTTATACCACTCTAGTCTAGTACTCTATTCCAGTTCAGTTACCTTGATAGTTGAATTCTTAGGAGTTTGACTCAGTTTTTTATTTTGAAATATATTTTGATCTTTTGGTTGTTAAAAAATTCCCACGAAACCCTAGGAACCCCTCTACCTCTGCATATAATTTGTGTCAACTCTAAGATTACCAACCTTGGTCGATAATTAAATATTAGGTGAATTAATCAAGATGATATTTTACCCAACATTTTGGCGTAGTTTCCAGGCAGTTGTTCTGTAAGGTAGAATAGATATGAAGTTTAGTAATAGGTTATTGGCGGGGGAGCGGTAAGACGAGAGGTAAGAACCTGGGCATCTGTTATAACAGGCGCCCCCAAATCCAGTAGTAGTAGTAGCATAGGTTTCCTTTTAGTTTTTATGAACAAAACTAGAAATTCTCAGGGTAGATTCATTAAGACAGTAAAATCTTATTAAAAATATTATTTTTTTATGGGGGACATAATACCCCAACCATTAACTCAGTGGAAAGGCATTGAAAAAAGAAAGAAAGAGAAAAAAAACACCTATAGGAAGTAGTTCTGCTGGAAACATAAAGAGACTCTTTCGGGATATCTTTCAAGGGAAGCCATAGAAAGAGAAGAGATCCTGGAAGGAGGTCTTGAAAGCCTCATTGCTGATAAATTTCAAATGCACTAACCATTGGGAACCCTTAAACCTTCTACTAGTCACAAAACCAAATGATACAACTTTTTCACTAGTAGGGGAGCCGAATTTCACTAATTCTGTCGATCCTTCCCGGGTGAAAGCTCTCTTTGGAAACCCAATAAACATAGTAATCTCACCAATTGACATCCACATCAGCATCTACCATCCCTATAAGACCCAATAAGAGAATGGTTTATCGGAGGAAGATCTCTCCTGGAAAAGAACATTGGGACGCCCCATTCTCACCTTGAAAGAAACCCTCTAGGTATACTCACTTTAGAAACCAAACTTACATAAAGAAACAGGAAGAATAACAAGCAGTGAATAGCAACTTCTGTCCAAGATGTAAGACTAAAAATCCCCAATAGGAATTCCCATTAAACAAAACCTCTACATGTCACATTTGTATGGGGCATCATGTTTTGCCCCAAGGGATCAAGGTGGATCCTACCAAAATAGAGGTAATCGTTGGACTTCCCTCTCCAAAACTCTTCCTCCTCTTGATGCTTAAAAGTATGTTGGGTTATCATCACTTGTATATATGTAAATATGTGTGTATTTCTTTGAATAAATAAGAGTCATTTCTGACAAGTTTTTTATAGGGGACTCTTTTCTTTCTATAATAATATATATGTTTTCATGGATAAAAATAAATCATCTAACAAGTGGTTTTGCAGTTTGATTACAAGTACTTCATCTCTATAACCATCTCATGAGATATTATCTGAAAAGGAAGTGCTCTAAAAACACTCATAATATATCTTAACTTTTCCTTTTTTTGGTCACTATCAAAATTTGAAGTTTATAGCGCAATTAAAGATTTCTTGTGTATCATTTCTAAACCACTTATTCTATGATTTGGTTATGCTTTATGTATGGTGTCTTGATTCAGACATGTACATTTCTGATTATTTGAATAGTTGCTCAAAAGACTTACTTTAATCATCATGTTCTTCAGAATTTTCACACCTATGGACTACTAGTTTATCCTATACTCATCATCAAAACTTGTCTCTTCAGAATTTTGTGGTAACTCGAAAGTAAGTAAAATAGTTTGCTTGTGGGGAACGTTACTTATATTTTATGAAGAAGATAGACCAAAAGGTCAAAGAACAACTTTAAGTTATTCTCTTTTGACATGATCTATAATTAAGGCCATTATATGTAAGATGAAAGTTTTTGAATTATGTGTTTAGCGAGCTTAACACGCTGCAGTACCAACCGACTTCTATATACTCAAAATCATTATATGAAGCAAACCCATCGAGGTACTGAACAGGCCTGCTGGCAGCAGGTCAATGCTAAGTAACATCCTTAAACAAGGAAGCTCGGTAAATGCAAGTAAACTCATTGGGGTACTGAACAGGCTCGCTAAAAGAGAGGCTATGCTTGCATGGTACCAAGATAAACCCTCCGGGGTACTGAACAGGCCTTCTGGCAGCGGGGCAATATCAGGTAAAAGATATATGGTAAATACGCCACTATGTACATGGTTCACCAAAAATGATAATATTCGAATATATAAATACATGTTTAGGCCTATTGTTTATGATGTCATTAGAGAATGACCGTAAGTTGGCCTTGGACCCGACAGTATAAATTCAATCAATACCTAGGATATGATTATCCTAGAATGGGACCGATAGCTGTAAAATCTCACAAACTCGAGGGTGAATTCAAAACTTCTTGAGATGACAAGATATCCTTACAATGAGGTAGGGATGACTAGTTTTCCTATGTTCTCATCACATGATAAATGATAAATTTACATATCTACATATCTGAGCACTGTTATTTTTTGATAAATGTATATATTTGAATCATTTCCACTTATTAGTTAGTCTTTATTTTTCTTGCAAAAAAAAATTACAACAACATGCTTGAACTTTTATTACTTTATTTTTTAAATTACTTAGTTTCTTGTATGGCTTGGGGACATGCCATATATTTGGTTTGGGGGAGGATTAGATTGTCTGTCTTTATTTTTCTAAGTTACTTATAAAAGACTCATTTTTCTTTGCCAAATGACAAAGTGTTTGCAGGATAATGCAAACATCGAATCTGGTCTTAAAATCCTAGATGAATAAGGGAGAGCGCAATTAAAAGATCAAGAGAATTTTCCCATATGACTTTCTTGTGGACTGGCAACTTAGGAAAATCCATGATCAAGCAACAATCTGATCTAGCAAAGCTTATTTTTTACAGAAATCTATACAAAGGATCATACAAAGGACCATATGAAGGATCATATGAAGGGTTGAATGATGATCTAAATAAAAATAGTGATATTTTAGCACCTATGGTTAAGTGTTAGCTTAATTTTCGTTTGGGAAAAATTTGTTTGAGTCATACCATCACTATTAAAGTCACATCCACAAGGGCATTATAACTAATCTTGATCCATGATGTATTACGGTTTATATCTAATACGATCTCGTATTACTCCCATATGGGGGTGATTTGACCTTAGGGTACTTCCAAATCATCATTACGCTTCCATCACCCCCATCCTATTTTTCGCTCACACGCATAAGCTATCAAATAGTTGATCCTCTTGTTAAATCAAGGTTATGGTTATGAATATGGTTTATACATCCGTATTAAGTTAAATGTTCAACCTGTCCAAATTTTACTTTGGACATGGTTGAACTAACTGAAACTTTATAAACTCATTAAAATATGCAGCTTTGACTGCACACATTTCAAAGATTGCCATAATGGCACGATCATATAAACATGTCAAGTTGTTTGCGTGATCATTTGATCGGTTGAATGAGGCACGTTTTAAATCAACATTGTGCGAACCTCTTTCCATTCCTTTCACTGACTGTTACCACTATAGAGCGTGTTAGCCACCTTTCCTCCAGATTCCTTGCAAACTCTGTATCCTAGTCTCTACTTAACCATGTCGAGCCTCTTTGAACTTGAGAGCTACCAAGACTTATTCTAGTTGCCAGAGTTCAAAGAATGCCGAGAATTCTTTTTTCGGGCTAGTTGGAACCCGTTTCTTCATCTGCTACAAGGGTATGATGAGGAAATCTCACTGCTTTTTGCAATGAGCGTCGATGGAAAGAAGGCAAGGGTTGGCCATCTTGTCTTACCAGTCACTGAGTAATAAATCACACATGCACCAAGCTTCCACGAGAGGTCATTCGATGGCATAAGCACTGGTTTTTTCCGTAGGCATCTCATAAATTTTCCCTTAAACCTGAGTTTCGACATGTGACGGGTGTAAAAGGTTTTCATCGTGGTTGGATAAAACCTCAGTACCTTAATCCTTTGACAGTCATCATCCATTTGATTACTTGTGAAGGTAAGTTCAACGTCTTTAAGTCTTGTCATCACCGTTTGTTATCTCATTTCGTTGATCATCAAAAATATCTCAATTTCCCTTATTATTTTCTAAGGATCCTAGAAAAGATGTCGAACTAGGTTAGAAAGAGTACTATTAACCCTAAGGGAAGATTATATCATCATATTTTGATCAAGCTCTTGATCTTAGATCAGCTTAGAGAGCGAAGTCAACCTTGGGATACCTTCATGTTTAAACTCTTAAACCCCCATTTAAATATTCGAAAACGCCCTCGACACCTTCATAATCAATAATCCAATCCATCCCCATCATCAGAGAAGAAAAGCCCCAGTGTTGTCCATCTTGATGATGACACATCGGAGGTAATCCATCCACTCACTCTATCCCTATATTTGCTGAATTTATACCCCTGCCACGACCTCGTACTAGAGTCCAAAAGGAAAAAAATTGGTTCATTTTATGTTTCAGCCCGCTATCCAGACAAGTCATTCAGAAAATGTGGCCAAAACAGGAAAACCTGACACTACCTGATCACCTCTGTTCGCCTTGGCTAGTGTTTCAGCTGAAATGCTTGAAGATGATGATCATGAGACCATCCCTGCACCCGCTCATGAAACTGTTTCTATTCCTATTCAGGATTTGGGTCCTGAAGCACAAATTCTAACTGTTGATCTTGAAGTACCATCTAAAGAGATGAGCCCCCCACAAGAGCCTGAGTAACCTATAGAGCCATATACTCTGCATCATCCAACAGTAGATCAATTTACTCGGGAATTGGCTCAATCATTTAGATGAAATGAAGAGTATGCTAAGATGATCGCAAGTCTTCGGAAAGAGAATAAATATTTGTGCTTGCAGGTTAAGACCATTGAAGAACTGAATAAGGACATCAATTTATCACATAGAACTCAACAGGAGAGGCATGCTATCTTGAAATCACAGGCTCAAAAATTGAAGTTTAAAACCCCTGTTTCGTCAACCAAGTTGAAGGTAGTTGCTGACACAGCTCAGCCTTCTTCCTGATTTATTTCTCCTTTGCTCAGTGGGACCTGAAATTTCTTTGGTTTGGGGGAATGTTGATCCCATTTTTGTCATCATTTTTTGGCTAATAATTTACATGTTTGACATATGTTTTTTCACCTTTTGGCATGTTTTTTGTCATGCAATTCACTATTTAGCACCAGGTACGACTATATTTTGGTTTATTGGTTAAATTCGATGATATTTGATGATATGATAACATATAAAATCATTATTGCATATCTTAGTCTTCAGTGAGCCAACAAACAGACCATGCATCTATTCTAGATACATGTAGAGCATATCCAGCTCACTGCAGAGCTCATCATTCAATCCGCCGAGCTAATCACACGCTGGTACTAATAGATTCTCAAGCGTTAAAGTATGGAATGACCTGTAAACTGCTTATTTTCCACGTACCAGAGTGATAGTACGAACCCCATTCTGGAATATTGTCAGCATGATGCCTCTGCATGACACCTTAACATCAGCCATGCCAAAGCAAAGCTTGTATGCCACATCACGTGCCACATAAGAACCATCTAGCGAAGAAGGAGGAAAACGTTATGTGTTGGCTATTCATTTAGGTATTTGACATAATGGTTGAATTATCTTAAGAGTAGTCAACCACTGAAAGGGTCGAATTTCTTGCCTTTGTAAAACGCTATATATATATACAAACGCTTCTATGCGAGAGAGGGGAAGTTTTAGCCATTTTTACATGTAATTAGTCGGTTCCAAAAACTCTGTAATACTTTTCTTCAATTTAATAGAAGTTCTGCTTATGTTGTGCATGATCGTGTCTTAGTAGCATTTAGCAATTCATCACTCTGATTGTTAGGAGGGTCGCTCATCAACCAGAGATTTATATTCCTGTGTATTTTCATTATTCCCTTTTTGCAATTAGCATAGTTTTATTTGTAATTTGTTTATGCAATTTAGTTACTGTAATTGTTCATGCCATTTGTTTCTTGTAGCATATATTATACTTTGATATCATGCTATTAATGTATTTTCCTTTTGTGAGTTAAGCAACCGGTTGCGCACAAATTTTCTTTCAATTTCCATTTCAAGTATTTGCAGTTTACTGCTTGGTTTATGTTGATAGAATAGACTGCTTTGATATTCATAGTAGGTTCAATTTTGTTCCTTTCTACTTTGTTATGAATTCATTTAGTCATATTCCAACTTGTTTAATAATACAATAGATAATGATGTTTTTAATTATGAATTGAGTTGAGTTATTTTATGGATTGAATTTAATCATTAGGTAGGTTTAATTCCCGTCCTTTACATTTTGTTATCATGTGCATGGATCAGCTGATCTCAAAATCATTTAGATTAACTATCTCTTGACATTTTAGTGCTTTTTGTGTGCAGACTCTCATTCAGAAAGCCTGTTCTGCCTGCCATCCAGACCTTTGCTCCAGTCCGTTATCCAGCCTTTCATTCAACCCTTAGCATTTTTAACCTGTTTGTAAGCCTGTTTCTTTAGTTTCTCGATTATGTTTTGTTAGTGGTAGTTAGATAATGGTTGTGTTTCTTCTTAAAGCCTTAGATGAGTCTGTTTAAAATACTTGTTAAGTTTTATTCCTATTTTTCTTTCTTTTCACCCTATGTTTAGGATTATGTCATGTGTTTTGGTTTACTGTATTTCTTTGTAATTATATCTTTGGCTAGAATTGATTTCACCCTTTATTTTTATATATAGTTTAGAATTAGATATGTCAGTATTAGGGAAATATTTTATTACCTTGTAAATCGATCATAACCAGTAGGATTTGTCCCTTCCAATTAGGTGGTTACCAAATAAACCTATAGAATAGGATTTAAAATCATTAAGTTTTCTACTTGCTCCTCTTTATTAAGTTTTCTACTTGTTTATAAGTTATGTATACCTTCTTGTATTATTGCTCTATCTTCTGCAGTTAGGATTTATTTTCTTATAAATCATCATGTTTACTATCACTTGCAATTGGACGTTTCTTAGTCTGCACATATTTGTAGAAGTTAATTTAGATTTAATTCCCTTTAGTTTCTTCACTTCCTTTGAAAGTCACTTTGACACTTCTCCTACTCCTGTTCCACTCACAGTGAATCCTTATCCTCATAACAACCTAGGAGAATGGAACTAGATAGCCTAGTTTAAATCATTATGTACATCCGATAGTTGCATGTATAGTTTTTCCTAGAAGCATATCCAGTTGTTGTAATTTTGTATAGTTAATCTCTAAGGTTGTTTAGTAGTAAAATAGATCTTCTTATAGAAAATATTTTATTATCATAGAATAGCATTGTCTATATCTTTATCTTATAGTAATTGTTCATAGAGTAGAGTAGTATAACTTGATACCACTCTAGTCTAGTACTATGTTCTAGTTCAGTTACCTTGATAGTTGAATTCTTAGGAGTTTGTCTCAGTTTTTCATTTTGAAAGATCTTTCGATCTTTTGTTTGTTAAAACATTCCCACGACACCCTAGGAACCCCTCTACCTTCGCATATACTTTGTGCCAACTGTAAGATTACCAACCCTGGTCGATAATTAAATATTATGTGAATTAATCAAGAGGATATTTTACCCAACACCTTCTCAACAACGTAGGGTCCCTAACACGGTACAAGCCATTCAACTACGACATAACTAATCGTGAGTCAAGGCAAACTTCAAGAGATCGAATACCGTTTGAAACTACATCATGTAATAGTTCAATTATGCCACTATACTCAAAAATATTATTTGAAGATGGCTGAAGGCATACTCCTCTCGAAGATACTAGTTGACCCTGAGGTGCATAGATAACCCAAGCAACCGAATCTAGGTTCAGGTTGTGGCAACTGGAACCATCAGCGAATCCTAAGTATATCGATAACTACGTCGACATTTGCCACATAATAGGGAGCATGTCAAGTCCAATACAAAGCTGTACAATAATATATAATATACTAGCCTGAGCTAAAGTTCACGCTTAGTACTTCTTGAGATAGATCCCATTTCTAGGCTCCACCAAGGGATTCCCTTCGTAGTCCTCTAAATCATATGCAATTTTCTCTAGGACACATTTCACAATATAAGGCCCATGCGACATGGGGTTGAACTTACCCACCCCTAACGGTTCACTAGCTTGATCATATAAGAGGACCAATTCATCTTCATTATATCAATCGGTACGAACATACTTATCATACTAGGCCTTAATACGATGCTTATTTACCTCTAGAGCCACTATGACATCCTGACACTGCTCATCTAGGTGCTCTAAGTGGACTAAATGATCTTCTAACTCATAAGTGTCAGGTAAAAACTATATGGTTAAATTCAATGAAGGGATTTCACATTCAACTTGTAAGATCGGATCCACCCCATGCATAAGTTGATATGGAGAAAATCCGGTGTTAGTATTAACCATGGTCCGATAAGACCACAAAGCAGGGTATAACATGATGTGCCAATTTGTTTTGCTTTATCGGATGGTCTTTTGTAGAATGAATTTAAGGGATTTATTAATAGCTTCAACCTGACCATTCCCCTGGGGGTAGTAAGAAGAAGAATGTTCTTTCTTATACCCTAATTTCGAGGCTAGTTCTGCCATCATCTTGTTCTGGGAGTGCCTGGAATGGTTAGTGACAAGCTCCTTTTGGATCTCGAACTGAGTGATAATCCAATTGAATACAAAATGAGTGGCCATCTCACCATTGTATTAGATCGTAAGCATAGCCTCTGCCCATTTCGTGAAGCAATCCATGGCCACAATAATGTGATGGTGCCCACCAATAGATGTTGGGTTGCAATCCATAAAATTCACCCCCCACTTGGTGAAGGGATTGATGGTGATAATTGGGTGTAACAGGGCAGGATGAGAGCGCATATTCCACGTAAACACCTGGAAAGGGTGACATCGCTTGACCGCATTCATGCAATATTTAAAGATTGATGACCAATAATATCCCGCTCTAATAATTTTATGGGTTGTAGCTAGCCTAGATAAATGACCACCACATGCCTCACCGTGGCAATCATTCAACACAACCTTAACCTCATCGTGGGTTAAACAATGTCACAAAATGGAATCTACCCCAAGATGATACAAATTTTCACCGATAATGAGATAGTTCTTAGAGTTATGACATAAAATTCGACGCTCATCTATCGAGAGGGAGGAGGAACCTTCAAATTTTGAAGGTAGACGATAATGTTGCCATACCAAGCGTCCGTAGTCAAAATTAGAAAGATGTGTTCATCCAAAAATGAATCCTCATGAATCATATATTCATCTAAACTAGGGAGATCAAACATCATCTCAATAAAGAGTCAAGACTAATGATTTATTTGATTTTTATAAAACAAATTCGAGGTCGAACTCTTGCAAGATAACAATCCATTTATTATATTTCCCCCTACCATTCGTCTAGTCAAGACAAATTGAAATGGATTTATATGGTCTATAACTGTATTTTGGCGAATCAAGATATAATGTCTTGAACATTGGAGTGCATGGACAATCACTAAGGATAATTTAATAATGCGAATAGATTGGAGTTCCACATAAATAAGATTTCGGCTAAGACAATAAATAACGTGCTCCTGGAGCTCATCATCCTCTTGAACCAGAACCATACCAATCGTATCTTGAGATGCAACCACATACAATAAGAAATCCCTTCTATATTTAGGTGGACTAAGCATGGGGTCCAATGCCAAGGATTTATTAAGAGCATCGAAGGAATCCTGGGCTCGCTCATCCCATATGAACGGAGTATCCTTCTTCAACAAGTACATAAATCCCTTGGTCAAGTTGGCACTATTGACGACAAATCTACGTAATAAATTAGCCATCCCTTGGAGACTTTGAAGGTGTCTAATCATGTGTGGGGGATACAATCGTAATATTGCCTCAACCTTTAAAGGGTCGACCATAATCCCATCCTTAGATACGATAAACCCCAACAAACGACCAATCCTAACACAAAAGATGCACTTTTGAGGATTCAAACGAATTTGATAACGATGACATCTTTCAAATACCAAACACAAATGATCCGTATGATCCACCCTCAAACGAGAGTGAGTAGCTAAATCGCCTAGATAAACTTTGATAATACATTTGAGGTCATGAAAGGAGAAGGTCATGGTGCATTGAAAAGTAGCTCCGATGTTTTTAAGGCCGAAAGGCATTTTCTGGTATGCAAAGGTACCCTATGGACATATAAATGAAGTCTTATGTTAATCCTCAGGTTTAATATGGTTTTGGTTGTACCCTAAAAATCCATCCACAAATGTGGTCTCTAAAGTCGGTACATACATGAATGGTACAGGTCTCTAAAGTCGGTACATACATGAATGGTATAGGTCTCTAAATTCGGTACATACACGAATGGTATCCTGCTTCTTATCAATAGGAACGAGGTTGGATACCCATTTGGTTAAGGGAACCAGAAAGATGAATCTAACTTTAAGAAACTTCTCTATCTCGGCCTTAATAGAACACACTTTACGAGGTTCATCGCACGTAAGCGTTGTCAAATTTTTTTAGCATTTGGATAAGTTTTGATTTCATGTTCAACAATGCAGGGATCAATCCCTGATATTGCATCATATGACCAAGCAAATACATCACAGAATTCTTTAAAGAGCTCAGTGTAGATTTTGATTTTATCGAGTGAACAATCAGCACCAATGTAAACATTCTCAATTTTACTAGGAATTTGAGAAATGCTGATAGCAATAGTTGGAGATAAATTCGCCATGTTCCCTTCAACATAAATGTCATGAGTGCCTAGTGGGATTGTAGGATGACCAACATTCTCACTTAAGGTCATCCTAAATTCATCACACTCGATCCGTTCGAGCTCCATGAGGAAGTAAGATCGATGATGCATCTCCTCCCAAGGTTGTCTCGTACCAGTCATGGCCTCGAGAATAGATTCATCTAAAGGAAAGGTGTCATCAAGGAAATCATGTGAGCATGATGACACAACTTCCCAAGTAGGAAGTGCAAAAATATCCTCCTCTTTCTTCTACTAAGAGAAAGGGCTAGGGTCCACAATAGGATCAAGTATGGCTTGATAAGCGGTCTTTGTTGTAGACAATGACATTTTCACCCTGTTAGGTATAATATCTTCATCTGAATTACTTGGAGAAGGGAGATTCCATGGGTCATCTAAATACCTTGTGCGAAATGGGAATGAAATCAAAGGTGACAAACAACCACTAGGAGTAGAACTAATAGATAAAATTGGTGGTGAAAGATTAAAATTTCCCATCAACGACGGATACATTCCAACGCCAACATTCTCATTTTATGCTGAGAATTATTGATGGCTGGAATAGTAGGTCCCAAGGATGTAGATGAACTAGAATTATCAAATGACAATTAATCGATCATCACAATCCTATCTTCGAAAGGGAAGCACACAACACAAAATATAGACATACGATCTCTTTCATAGTGTAAATCTAGTTCTGGCCTAGTAAAAGATTGTAATCAAGGGGCACATCAACCACCTCAACTTTGACTAGCATGGTATTCCCCCCAAATTGGTCCTGAATGGAGGGAATAATGCCATGTAGTCTGAACGAATGTCCATCAAAGATTGTTAGCATAGTCATATATTTGGACAACATAGGCGAACCAAGGCCTTTCCAACAAGCTAGAGACATCACGAAGGTCACAATGCCTTCATCAACAACTGTGCATTTAATAGTGTTATTCAAACATTCAACATTGAATTGAAAAGCCACATGATAATGAAAGAGAGTCTAGACAGAATGAGTCTAAAATCTAAAAACAGTGGAGCCATTAAGGTCAACTTCTCTAAGAGAAGCTAAAAACACTCTCCTATGCAAACGACAAGTCTGAAATACTTAAGGTCCAACATCGCATAAGGAGTCTGGCCCAAATCCTCAATGATGGAATAATGTTGGGAGGCTCGAGCATTAGGATTATGCCCCGAACGCTTCAAGACCCGGTTTGGTACGTGTGATATAACTTCAGGCTTATCGATCTTTAAAGGAATTTCAGGAGGTGTAGGCTCTTTACCCATGTTGGGTTGTGACAGATCATAGTCTTGTCAACGAGTTACAACGTTGGCAGCTGGCATCATGTTGATACAACCATGACCACTTTCCATGACTAGCGGGTTTTTATTCCCACTAGTACTACTTGCTTTGGTTGAGGTCCTCAAATCCATATTATGATTACAAGGAAGAGGGTCAATCAACACACCTGGGATCTATGCGATGAACTTCGAGGCATCTTCAATCCGAGGGAACAAGTAGGAAAGATGGTCTCACCCACAAAGATTTCAAGGGAATTTAACCTTCCTCTTATGTTTCTTGTCCCCCTTAACATTATCATCATTTTGATTCTCCTTTCGATTCCCACCCCATTTGTTATTTCTTCCATTTTTTCTATTCTATTCAGGATGATGATTACCCTTCTGGTTCGACAAATGCGTAGAAAGTACATCCACCAATGGAGTGGGAATGGACAAGGCTGTAGCCTATCCAGTCACAGTTTGGTTAATATATTTTTTTTCATTTGAGTTGTAACTTGGTCCAGGACTTTGGTACTTATAGAGCCAAAAATGCCATCGGCATGCGGCCCAGGTTTGAACTTAGGATCAATGTTTGACCTCGGCACGTCAGAGATAATATCGTAAAGAAGGCCAGACTGAGCATAAATAAAGTCTAACTACTGGGTTCTAAATATAGCTTGTTCCTTGGTAGTCACTCCAGACGTCGAAACATCCTTCGTGATATACCGTAATAAATACTTCAGAAACCATTCCAATAAAAAATCAGGTGGAATGTTGGCCTTGATCAACCGCTTTCGTCTACGCCACTCTTGAATGTGATCAAAGATATGGGTGGACTTATCTTGACAAAATGTCGACAAGAGCTCAGTACCGACATCATAACAGATCAACAACTTAAAGTGGTTGAGGAAGACCAAGGCCAAGTCATTGAAATTTCGATATGTGCCCCTAGGCTGCTCTAATACCATTTCATGGTAGAACCCATGAGGGTGCATTGAAACAGTCTTAGTAGAATAGAATCGTGGCTCATTGAATTCAAAGAGCACCATAGGTGGAATGTAGTCACATGATCACGAGGGTCCTCACCATTCTTTCCTTCAAAATTCAGAATATCTAAAGGAATTTTGGTGGGAACTACAAGACACAAAGTGGCTAAAAAAAGTGGCTAAAAAAAGGAGCCTAGGCTGTGCCATTTGGTTCCATGATCCATGAAGGATTGGTTCACATAGGGTTGATTCTGATAAAGGCCATGGCCTTGAACAGTAGGATAATAACCGCCTCCCATATGGCCCATATAAGGATACCCGAGAATTTTATATTGAGGTATTCCATGAGAAGGAGGAACCATGTAACCATAGTTATAGGACTGATAGAACGGTTGAAACCCAGACATATGGGGAGGTATGTATCTTCCAAACACAAGTGTGCCAAATAACGAGGGAACAACATAGTTATATGGATCATAACTTCCTGAGGGGCCGCGTGAGACATATGGAGGGTTCATCATAAGAAATGAATTCAAAGGAACTAGCGCAATGGATGAAGGGACATAATATGGAATGTAGGCTATAGAATCAATGCTCACATATCCACTACCACCTCCATGGGAATGAACATTGGTGTTAAGACTAGATGAAGGAAGTGAACCCCCCCCCCACAAATGGAGTATAAGGTGGAATATGACAACTTCCGAATCTATGCACAAGGTAAGGGGATGTGGTGCCCCCAAGTCCAACACTAGGGTCCACATTAGAACCTAGATTTGGTGATGAAATACTAGTAGTGATGTTTGGCATGTAGAACATTAAAGGAACCATTCTAGATGGAGCTGAATGAGTCTCGACACTCAACCTTCCTAAGGAAAAATTTCGGTGGACAATTGTAAAGTCTAACAACTGTGGTCATGTAGTATGGGAAGAACTAGCCCCATGAGGGTCAGTGTAAACTAGAGTCCCAAGAACCCACATAGTAGATGAAGGAGGAACCGCAACATCTCCTACCTCCATTCTAGATGATGGGGATGGAGGGAACTCCAGGGGTTTTGAAGTAGTACTCATGGTGAGAACCGTGTGGGAACCTCTATGGGAAAGAGGTGAACTAAATTGTTTAATCCTCTTATAAAGAGGAGGCGAAGGATCACAAGGTGCATGGATAATTTTAGGGGCGAAATTTATCCCATGGGCTATTTTTAGGGGGTTTTCTCCAAAAAATGATTCACCATTTTGCAATTTTTGAAGCCCTGTTTCACCCAATTTTGATGGGGTAAACATTTTTCACCCTAAAAATCACCAATTTATCATATAAATGATATAAATTCCTTGGAAATTAAAATATTTTTTGAAAAATATTGCCAAACATTTTATAGTTGGAGTTTTAAGAATTGGTAAGATTCGCCAACATTTATACACTTTTAAATAAGTATGCTTCCTTAAAATCATCCGTGACAAGGTGGTAATCCTGCTAAACATCGAGATCAACATGGCGCCGAAAATTGATCCACGATGACCCACAAATAAAAATACTAAAATAACTACGATCCCTAAATCCAACTAGCACACATAGAGCACACACCTAAGTAAAACTAGGTCAGATGAAAACAAGCCAAGAGGGAGGATAAATGAGCTCCCGAATGGAGCACGTATGTCTCTCCTAACAGAGGCCTGATACTCCCATACACTACAAGCGAAGGTGTGTAACCAATTATAGTCGCCCTCAACTTCAACGCATAAAGAGATTGTGTTGTCTAACCCCTACCTGGACAGGTTACTCACAAAATAACCTCTATAGGTACCCCCATGCGATACCTAGGTAAGGAAATTAAGGTCACCCCAATATTATCAATGCTTAGGTGGATAGTCACAAGTGGGATCTACTATATGGGCAGGGTAACAAAGCCCGAAGCTCTAAAGTACCAAAGGTACCTCAAAATCTCTGAGATACGAATAAGATCCTGGAAATATCTTCGGCACTTAACATAAAGTAGTAGGATGTTATCCCCACCACGAATGTGTGTGCTGCCTCGTAGTTATTTGTTGTGTAAGAGGAGCCTCCCGAGAACACTAATTATACCAAGTATTTCTCTTCTCACATGGACAAACACCTAATTTTTTTGTTTCATATTCTTGGAAAATTTTACTCATGACACCCTATTCCAAGACTCTGCAACCTAAGCTTGTTTTTTCATCCTATAAAATAAAATCGTTATAATCAATTTTAATTTAAGCATTAAGTTTAGAGACTATGATTAATCAAGGGAAATGAATGTGCAACCAGTGATGTTACGACTCAACAATGAAAGCAAATATGCATACCTAAAAAAAATGCCAAGTGCAACTTTGTTTTAACATGAAAAATGGTATGCCACTACATTAAATGCACAAAATTATTTCCTTTTCAAATGCAAATGCAATCCTTCCTATATGAAATCGTGAACACTAATCTCATCTAAGCAAACCTAATGTAAGTACCAATTTAATGCATATGCACAATGCAAATAAACATGCAAAAAGAGAAATATTTTTGTATTTACAATATAGATGAATGAAAATCAATGAAAGTCACTAAAGACCCTCAGCAAACACAAGCCAAACAAGACACTGAGACTAAAAAGACTACTGCACTAAAGGAAAAACAAAAAGGATATAAATGACAAGAACTACTTCCAAAGAATAATCAATGAAAAAGTGGTCTCTGGTCACAATAGAAGTAGTCAACAG
Source organism: Pseudotsuga menziesii (assembly GCA_001517045.1). Taxonomy (NCBI): domain Eukaryota; kingdom Viridiplantae; phylum Streptophyta; class Pinopsida; order Pinales; family Pinaceae; genus Pseudotsuga; species Pseudotsuga menziesii. Next base: position 182,251 of record LPNX010681806.1, on the reverse strand, counting down.
ATAACATAGGAACCCAGGAAGACTCAACCACACTCACAACCCACTTAACACCTTCACACATCTAGATCCCAAGCAAAAAGGGAGATGTACGCAACTGTTCAAGGAACAACATCGTATGTACATGACTGTGTAAACTACAACCCATGTATATATGCGATTGTATGTTCTATGACCCACATATACAAAGACAAAGGTGGTAAAAAACAAGATAAGGGTCAAACCACTTCAAGGGACTGCCAATGAATGAACAAACTACTAAGCATGACATAAAAACATAGAGAAATAGAGAGCAAATCAAGCAAAAAAATGCACCCAAACCCCAACAAAAAAGGAAATATCCCTAGCAGAGTCTCCAATTTTGTTACAGAGAAAAACTTCTTATGGCTTGTGGTGGACCACAATAGACAATATGACACTAGAAATCAATCCATTATGAAGCATTCTAGATACATAAAATAAACTAATACTAAGGGATAAGAACCGTACCTCAATCGGACGTTCGAAAAAGATCCCCATTGATCTCTCGATCAAAACTTGTCCCTACACTTCGTCCTCAACAACAAAGAGATATACAAGCATGATATATAAAGTGTTAGTGTCTAATCTAACACATTGAGTTTAAACATGTATACAAAGTAATTACATCCATGAATAGAAATATTCATAATTACACATGCAATTGGATGAGAAATGGATATTTCTATTAATGTAAATAGATATACAAATGACTACTGCTAAGATTATGTGTTAATAAATTTCCAATATTACCGATAAATGTAATAAGCAAAACAAGAAAACTCGTATAGCTCAACACCTAAGGAACAAGCTCTTATTGAGTGACCATATCTCATGAGTTAGGTCAGTGTTAGTGTCTAATCTAACACATTGAATTCAAACATGTATACAAAGTAATTACATCCATGGATACAAATATTCATAATTACACATGCAATTGGACAAGAAATGGATATTTCTATTAATGTAGATAGATATACAAATGAGTGTTGGTAAAATTATATGTTAATTAATTTTCAATATTACCCATAAATGCAATAAACAAAACAAGAAAACCCTTATAGCTCAACACCTAAGAAAGAAGCCTCTTATTGAGTGACCATATCTCATGAGTTATGAGTTAGGTCATTAATCTTATCCATGGGTGAATTATAAACTGATTTGTAATTGTAGGCTAAATTATATTTAACTAATAACTATGAAATTTTATAAATGACAAATAAATTTAAATGCAACTATGAAATTAAATAACAACTCTAAATATTTGTGAATGAAAAACTAATTTAAACACACTTATAAACTAGTTTTACCAAATCCAATTTCAAACTAGTTAAAAGAACTTAGTTAATTAACTAATAAAGCATCTATTTAATTAATTCTATATCTAGTTAAAATTTAATTAAAACATCAAACTCAAAACAATCTATCCATGAAAACTTCAAAATACTAGATACCTATGTTATTTGAAACTACACAAAAAAAAAAAGGGCTATGAATTACAAAATAAAATCTATAATAAATATGGATTTGTCACACATTCCAAAAGCTGAATATTAACATTACAAACCAAGTTACAAATCACAAATTCATTTTTTAAACTAATTTTCAAAATGCAAAAAAAGATAAACACAACTTAAGTATTTACAAATTAATTGCTAGATTAGTAACTAGATAAAATATTCTTTAACATTAAAACTAAACTAAATGCATAAACTTAAATGTTCTAAAGCAACTAATAAGTCAAAATTTATTATATTAAATGACTTAAATCATGCGCATCCTCAATCTAAAAATAAAAATATATATATTGTAAAACATCTCGAGATTAAAGTGCACTTAAAATTATAAACCATTTTTTAAATGAAAAGAAAAAACGAGACAAAATTCTTGGAAATCTACTATTTGTACTGATATAAAGAAAGAAAATGTGGGCGTTTCCCAAAAGTAACAACACAAGGAAAGGAAAGGAAAGGAAAGGAAAGGAAGGATTGGATTAAAATGTATTTATTTTAAGTGGAAGTGTAGAAGAAACGAAACGTATGGAGTGGAAGGAATATCGCATATTATTCTCCCTCCGTTTCCGTTTCCGTTTCCGTTTCCGTTTCCGTTTGAACACCAACATTACAGGTATTAATATCATTTTCAAAGAATAAAAATTGTTCAACAAGTGGTTCTGGATTCAGCAGTTGAACGAACTCGTAGCTTAACTATTATATTAAATGTACACTGCATTGCATTGCATTGCTGTAAGTGTTGGTGAAACCTCCACGTATGCTGCTGTATTGAAATCTGTTTACGATCCATTATATTCATTGTATAATCCTGCTGGGTGGATTCTAAATGTTGTTGAGTCTTTTTGGATGCTTTTGTGGTATGTCTGCTGCCTCTATTTCTGGATGCTTTTGTGGAAATGGCCAATTTTAAGAGCTTAACAATGACAACCTCTGTCAGCGCCTCGTTGAAACCGATAAACCGAGTCCCTCCCCCTGGGATTCCACCACTTCAATCCTCCATACGATGACAAGCTCACAAATGTAAAGTGTTATAGCTGATTTTATCACACTCGGTGGATCACACTTTTATGGCCTTCCATGTCCCTCTGTAGAATCTTTGGACCCCCCTTGCTCAAATGATACTTTGATGACCCAAGAAAATCCCTAAAAAACACATGTTTATGGCTATACGCGACTTTTAAGATGATACCCGCGTGTACATGCAACTTGCTGCATTGTATCATGCGTACATCGAGAAATGTGCATAAAAACAAAAAAAATTGGAGTTTTCCTCAATGAGTCCCGGATAACTTGACTCTTGGCCTTTCATATTCTTGGAAATGCTCCGACTTGACCCTCCGTTGTCTATTGGAGGGCTATATATTGAGCCTCTTGGATGCATTGAAGGAGGAAAATTTTGGAGAGCAAGGAAACTATAGTTCATTGTTGCCTCATTTGCTTATGCTTGAGTTTGCATCCCTTTGTCCTTTTGAGCACACATTGCTGCTCTTCCCAAGATTGCCATTTCTTTGTAAGTTTTCCATTGAGACGGATGATTGAAGTGGTGGAGGCCTAGGTGGAGGACTCGGTTTCTTCATTTCGACGAGGTGTCGACAGAGTTTTTCACTGCTATCTCTGTCTATTATTAATAGAAATATCCATTTCTCATCCATTACATCTATATGACTACGAATATTTTATCCATGGATGTAGTTATATTTTCTTATACATGTTGGATTGATATATGCTAGAGTAGTCTGAACACTTTGATATATAACATGCTTATCTTGTTTGCTGTTGTCGAGAGTGAATTATAAATACAATTGTGTTGGAAAAGCTCAAGGGGGATCTACATCAACCATCTAGAATAAGGTACATTTCATATCCCTTAGTTTTAGCAACATTTGTTTCTCTTGCATATTGAAATGGATTGATTTCTAGTGTCATTTAGTTGGTTGTGGTCTACCCCAATCCATAGGAAGTTTATCTCTGTAACATAATTGGCGACTCCGCTAGGGAAGTTTCTTGTTTTTCTTTGGGGACTGGGTGCACAATGTGATTGGATTTCTCTATGTTTCTCTGTGTTTTTGTGTCGAGTCCAGAAGTATGTTTTCCAAGTAGTGCCTTGTTGAAGTAATTTAGGTCTTAGCTTATTATTTTACCCCATTTCTCTTGCTCTATGCGAGTTTTTGATTTACAGCTACGTATACACGTGAGTTTTGTCTGAACAACCGCGTATACACGTAGGTTGGGCCTGCAAACAGTCGTGTATGCCCTTCTTTTGAGTGTGAATTGGATGTTTGAGAGATGCTGGGTGGATTCTAAATGTTGTTGAGTCTTTTTGGATGCTTTTGTGGTATGTCTGCTGCCTCTATTTCTGACCAGAGACCTTTTTTATTTGCTTCTTAGTTAGAAGTTGTTCTTGTCATATTGTTTCCTTTTTGTTTTGGTATTAGTGCATTAGATTTATTTTATCTTAGTGTATTGCTTGACTGCTGTATGATAGTTGTTGCAGGGTCTAGGAGTTGTTGAGTCTTTTATTGCATTTACATATCATTCATTTCAAAAATACAAAAATATTTTATTTTTGGCATGTTCATGCATTTTTTCATTTGCATAGTACTTGCATTAGGGTTGCTTAGTTTATTATCAGTCAAGTTTTCATATAGGAGTGGTTGCATTATCATTTGAAGAAAAAATATGCATCTTATGTAGTGGCATACCCTGTTTTCACATTTAAAGACAAAATTGCACTTGGCATTGTTTGTTAGGCGTGCATATTTACTTTCACTGCTGAGTCATAACATCATTGGTTGCACAGTAATTTTCTTTGAGTGATCACAACCTCTAAAATGAACCCTTAATTTAAAATGAATTACACATTTTTATTTGATAGGGTACACCAACAAGCTTAGGTTTTAGAGTCTTGGAATAGGTTTTTGTGAGTAAATTTCTCTAAGACTACTAAAAAAACAAGTAGCTGTCTGTCCAGGTGAGAGAGTGAAATCCTTGGTATAATTAGTGTTCTCAGGAGGCTCCTGTTACATAGGAGTTAAGCATGAGGCAGTGTACACATTTGTGGTGGGGATACCCCTTGCCACTCTCTATGCAATGCCAGAGATATTTCTAGGATCTTATTCGTATCTGGGGGATTTTTAGGTACCTTTGGTGCTTTCGAGCTTCGGGATTTGCTACCCTTCCCATATGGTAGATCCTGCTTGCGACTATCCGCCTAAGCATTGGTTATATTGGGGTGACCTTAGTTGCCTTACTGTTGGCAGAAAATTTTGGAGATAACTAGTTGCGCAGCATCAAGGATGCTACACAAAGTCAAAGTTGCTGCACAAGGCGGAAGATGGCGCGCAAGGCAGATTGACCACATTTTGTATATTTTGGTCATTATTTTGTAGATTTTGGTCCAAGTATTTAGGAAGTTGACTTAAGTGGACCACTGATGTAAATGCACAAGCCTATAAATAGATCTAGGATTGTAAATGTTGAGATATCTTTTAGGGATCTTGGATAATCTTGAGATCGAACCTTTGTAAGAGAATAACTGTTTTGTGAACTTGTAGTTTTGATGCGAAGATTAATATGACATGACGGAGATTGGACATAGACATTGTGTCTTTTTGCATCTTCCCGTTTTCTTATTTTCTGCGATGTGAATGTGAATGAATACTACACTACGATGTTTATCTATGAATGATACGATGCTTTCCTGTTACGAATGATGTTATGTTGGTAGATCTGTTTATGCATCGATATTTCTGCTGCAATCTAAGTATGTTGATATGGTCCACTAAATGACAATATGAATCTGTTAATGTATAAATCAATGATTGGATCTATTAAGTAATGCCGTGATAAGTTTGAAAGCAGATGCGTAATCCTCCTTCTTACTGCAGAAACTTGGTTCCGGCAGTTCTCCCTCGAACATCTCGGGTGAGACCTCATCTGCTCTATAGGTGTTGCTGGAAGGGGTAAAGCCTAGGGAGACCGTTGCGTTAAGGGTATTGACAGAGAGTGAACCCCTATTGATGGATATGTGTCAACAAAGGGTTCTGTTGCTGGGACCATAGTGTGAAGGGGGAGGAGGACATGTTGTGGCATTCGATGAGACTGGAAATCTAAGATTGGTTTGACCAAAAGGCACGAGAATTTGTTGAGAAAGAGAATCAGAACCCTGGAGTAATAACACATAAGTGGCCAGAGAGGCACTTGTATTCTAATCTACACAAGTACCTTTTCTCTGAGTTTTCGATCATCTTGTATGAGTGGTTAGCGCGATTGACCTATCGAAAGACAAATTTCCAAGGAGGTGAACTAACTGGCTGGACTCCAGAACTAATCCAACAGTTGCAGGAGGCTGATAACAGAGCACCAAGGGATGTTGAAGTTTGGCTCGACAGAATCTTGGAGGGCTACATCACTAAGTTTGCGGTTGATACGGTTAAATATTACAATGACGCGAAAAGGGAGTTCTTCAACGGACCAAGAGGTAGGTTTCTTTTATCTTTGCAATTGTCTATTAAGATGCTCATCTGCGAAAAAGGAATATTGAATATGAACTCTGAAGAGTAGATCCCTGGTGTGCGGAGGCTGTGGGTATCGCAGAGACGAGGGTTGGATGGAATGATACAGGGTAGATGGATGGAAGTTACGACGGGACTATGAGGGAAGCTGAGGAAGGAAGTGGTCTTACGCGAGGTGGAGCAAGGTTTTGGCAAGAGAAGAGGCAGAGGATAGGAGAGAGTCCTGCTATGACTGATACGCAAGACCACGAGAGAAGAACACAAGGGATGAAGTGACCCTACAATGACGAAGGAGATGACCAGGCTATGCCCTATCCCGAGTAAAGACCGACCCAGAGCAACAACGTACCCACACCTACATGCACTACGCCACACTCAGGAAGAAACACTAGATTGTCACCGACTTGTCCGACGTGTCAACAAAACTCTAATAGTAGGGAATCAACAACAGTAGAAAGAAGGACCAGAATGGAGGGCAATGATGTGAAGTTACCCATGTTTCATGGGAACGAGATTGAGTATCCCTAGAAATACTAGTTTTTGTGTGAAGTTTGGACTATTAAACAAGCTCAAGTTGATGGCGTTAAGAAGGGCTAGTTGGCGACAACCCTTTGAGTTCGCACACTGGAATGGTACATGAAATTTGTACAAGTTCCCCAAGGGACTCCAGTGAATAATCTCGCTGAAATAAAAAAAAGGATTGATTGAAGAGTTTAGAAAACCGAAATATGAGGCGTGATACATCACAAAGTTGAAGGAGATTAAGCAATATCCAAATGAAACTGTTTGGGATTTTGATCAGTGATTCAAGACGATGATGGAAAGAGTCATCTTTGACATGAGCGATGCTCAACATAAGGAATGGTTCATCACAACATTAGTGCCGCATATCAGAATGTCGTTGATGCAACAAAATATTGCGACACAGAGGGAGGATTTGGAGATCGCGATGAAGTTGGAGGCTTCACCTGTTGGTGAGAATGGAGTTGGTATGAATCAGATTAAGTCTCAACTGGAAAACTTGATGATCCAGTTGTAGGACATTAAGAAGGGGAAAGAGCAACGCGAAGAAATATGGTTCACTCAATGTCATGTGGAAGGACATCATAAATATCAGTTCCTAGATTTTCGAAACTACCTACTGTCGGGAGCTCCAAATCCATTAAGTTATGGCGGCATGCCATGGTGCCGTATCTGCTAAGTCCATGGGCATCGGCATGAATATTGTGTGTATATGCAGAATATGGTCACGAAGCCGAAAAATTTGTATTGTACATTTTGTCGATCTATTGGGCATGAAGATAAGGCTTGTTGAGAATATGATTTTCTCCAGGATAGAACAATGGACATGTACTACGCGAAGGGAGAAGGCCATCGAATGATGTAGCGACCACAACCACAGTTTGTGCCACAGCCACAACCACACCCGCAACCATAACCACAACGACAGTGTGTGAAACAACCACAGTTTTCCTTGCCAGCTCCATAGTACAAACAGATGTAGGTTTATCCGCAGCAGCCACAGTATACTCAACTGCAGTACGCACAACTACAGCCGAATCCCTCGCAACAACAACAATTCAATCAACCGTAGTATCAACAGCAAGGATGATTCCGTAGAGGATTTCGAGTAGGACAAGGTGAAGGTTTTGGTCAAGGAGGAGGACGAGGTCCTGGATCTATACAATGTTATAATTGGGGAATACTGGGACATTATCGGCAAGTTTCCTGAACTTGCAAGCACAGTGTACTTATTGTATCGCTGCTGACCATACTGTTGAGAATTGTCTGTAGTTGAACGTGAAGTGGCAAGAAAGGAACATTCCACAGTTGTAGAACCAGAATCAGGACCAGATTCAGAATCATAACCTAAATGCAAATCAGAATGTGAACTAACCAGTGAATCTTCCACCGAACCAGAACCAAGGACCAACAGTTGCGAAGATATTAGCAGAACTGAAAATCTAGGATGCTGATGTTGCTTTCATTACTCGTTGAGGTGCGATGATAGGGGATGATAGCCCATTTCCAAAAATTTGGATGGCTGGAAAGAAGAAAGTGTAGTTTGATTTCGACGTTGAGAGGGACACATTATTTGAAGCATGCGATGTGATAAGAAGAGATCCAGGTAAGTTGCATGTTTATGAAATGCCACCTGCTTTTGATTCAACTTTGGTAGAAGGACTATCGTGAAAGCATGTTACCTTGCATAAATTATTTGAAAATTGTTTGTCAATGGAAAAATATCTCAATGCGTTTGTTGATATTGCAAATGTATTGCATCGACCAGAGAAGGGACAAAAGGATTCTGCGATGAACTCGTTACACAATAAAAATACGGGGAAAGAGATGAGAATGAATACTTAGATTGGGGATTACGAAGTAGATTCATTCATCTTGGATCTAGGCTTAGAAGTCAACATTCATTCTACAAAGCATACATGGGGGAAGATCGGGAAACCATAGTTGGTTCAGTCCCCTGTGCAACTGCATCTGGATAACCAGGCTAGGTAACACCCATTAGGCGGGTTCCACATCTTACAGTGGAAGTTGAAGGGATGAATACTTATGCCGATTTTGATGTTATTGAAGTTGTTGATGGCAAAGGCTCATATCCTACACTGCTAGGGATTGGATGGACCAATGACATCTTAGCGGTGATTAATTTCAAGAAGCGCGTGATGACCTTTGGAAACTGCGACATCAGAGTCACAGCTTCGATGGACCCAAATGAAGGAAGAAGATATGTTGAACTGATAAAGGAAGAAGCTGTAGGAGGATGGGATCATGCATATAACATCTTATAGGATTACATCCATCTGACTGTTGACGACAATCTAGGTTGGTGCAACTCTGGCTCTGCATCTTCAGACTTTGATGATGCTTTGGAGAACTGGAAGAATAGAATACATGAGGTATCGATTCAAAAGTGTGGCCTGATAACTTAGTCATTGTGCTGAGTCACAACTGAGACTGTTGAGTTGCCAGTATATGAAGGAATTCCTGAGTTGTCTGAGTTTATATTTTAATTTGAGGATAAGGTGTCAGAACCACAGATATTGTTGGCATTGGATGAAGTGTTGAAGGTTACCCCAGCACATTGATGGGAAACACATAAGAAGTCGATCAACAAGTGGTTGCAGTGTAGCAGGTTGATGATAGTTTGCTTTGATGAAGCAAAAAAGTACCACACAGGGAGGTATGATGGGCGGAATGATCCCAGTGCTCATCTGCTTGCATGTTAGACCATGTGGGTATCCACGGGGGCGTCGCTGAGGGACCAATATGATAACACGTTCGTTCATATTGGGGGGTTAAAAATAAAAAAATTTCAAACCAATATATTGGTACTATATTAAGGGTAAAAGGGTTAATTTTTTTTATTATATAAATTTTCTAATTTCTTTAAGAAATTTGAAACATGTTGAGAACCAGCCCCAAATATGTTTCGCAAGAATCTTCTTCGAAGAAGATCAATGAGGACATCTAATTGCATGCCAATGGATGTCATATCGATGTGTTCCTCTTGAAATCGTTGACTCAACTTATTTAGTTCAGTCAAAACATCAGCAAGCAAATGGATGCAAAATTGAACTTGGAATATTGTTGCCATTTCATACATCTTTCTATCATCATGTTTCCATTCTTGTAACAATGCACGGGGGCGTCGCTGAGGGACCAATATGATAACACGTTCGTTCATATTGGGGGGTTAAAAATAAAAAAAATTCAAACTAATATATTGGTACTATATTAAGGGTAAAAGGGTTAATTTTTTTTATTATATAAATACCCAATATCATGGGGCTTTTTTTATTGCAAAATTTCCCCCGTTCCTTTGCCATATGCCTCCCTGATGCTACATAGCGTTTTCCCACCATTTTTCTGGTTTTGGTGGGTTTGCGGTGGGTTTGTAGCACGTTTGCAGTGTTGGAGGAGGGCACGCATAGCAGTGTTGGAGGAGGGCACGCGTAGGGTTTCTCTGGTGCAATGTTGAAGGAAACAATTTTCCCGTGTCTCTGCCATATGCATGCATAGAATTTTTCCACCGTTTTTCTAGTTTTGGTCATGGTTTTGGTGGGTTTGTGGTGGGTTTGAAGCATGTTTGTAGTGTTGGAGGAGGGGAGATGTCAAATATTTATGTAACTTTATCATAACATTTCCTTGGTTTCCTGTAGTTTTTGAAGAAGACATATGCTTGTCAAATAGCAAGCACTGCTTCACCGGCAGAGCATCTCCGTCTGTCTCTACAACAGGTTACTGCCACTACTAACTATTTTTTAATTTNCGTTCCTTTGCCATATGCCTCCCTGATGCTACATAGCGTTTTCCCACCATTTTTCTGGTTTTGGTGGGTTTGCGGTGGGTTTGTAGCACGTTTGCAGTGTTGGAGGAGGGCACACATAGCAGTGTTGGAGGAGGGCACGCGTAGGGTTTCTCTGGTGCAATGTTGAAGGAAACAATTTGCCCGTGTCTCTGCCATATGCATGCATAGAATTTTTCCACCGTTTTTCTAGTTTTGGTCATGGTTTTGGTGGGTTTGTGGTGGGTTTGAAGCACGTTTGTAGTGTTGGAGGAGGGGAGATGTCAAATATTTATGTAACTTTATCATAACATTTCCTTGGTTTCATGTAGCTTTTGAAGAAGACATCTGCTTGTCAAATAGCAAGCACTACCTCACCGCATAGCATCTCCATCTGTCTCTACAACAGGTTACTGCCACTACTAACTGTTTTTTAATTTCCATGGTTGTATCTAAATATCTGAAGTGCATTTGTTGTTTGTTTATGGATTCTTGTTCTATCTCCATGCAATGAATGATTTTATTTGATATTTTGTAAATTGTCTGATCTTGTCTTAAAGCATTTGAAGAACAATGGACCNTTTGTTGTTTGTTTATGGATTCTTGTTCTATCTCCATGCAATGAATGATTTTATTTGATATTTTGTAAATTGTCTGATCTTGTCTTAAAGCATTTGAAGAAAAATGGACCATTTAGAATCTTAGATAGCTCATTCATTCTTCTGGGATTTCTTCCTAAATTTATTTTATACATTTCTTGAAAGGTTGTTGGGACTTGTTGTGCATCCTAGTCTAGCATTAAGACCTTTTACAGCAGTCGTTGGCATTAAGATTACTTGTGGTATGGATTTTCCTATTTTNCATTCATTCTTCTGGGATTTCTTCCTAAATTTATTTTATACATTTCTTGAAAGGTTGTTGGGACTTGTTGTGCATCCTAGTCTAGCATTAAGACCTTTTACAGTAGTCGTTGGCATTAAGATTACTTGTGGTATGGCTTTTCCTATTTTGTTGCATTTTTCCTCTTGTAATGTGCTATATACATGTGTTAGAGTCTAGATAAGTCAATACTTGCATCGGGTGTTTGTTCTTTTATTTATTACTCGTGAGAGTAGCTAAAGCTAGTGGTTAGCATAGTGACTTGTCTAATACAAACTGTTAAGGTTTTGTTAGTAAGGCATACACCATTATAATATTTTACTGGGACATAGTTTCTCACATTGAGGTTGGTGTGGCACATAACGCACTGTAATGTGGCATTTTGCCTTGTTANGCTATATACATGTGTTAGAGTCTAGATAAGTCAATACTTGCATCGGGTGTTTGTTCTTTTATTTATTACTCGTGAGAGTAGCTAAAGCTAGTGGTTAGCCTAGTGACTTGTCTAATACAAACTGTTAAGGTTTTGTTAGTAAGGCATACACCATTATAATATTTTACTGGGACATAGTTTCTCACATTGAGGTTGGTGTGGCACATAACGCATTGTAATGTGGCATTTTTCCTTGTTATAATTTTTCTTGGCATTTCAAATTTACCACTATTTTGTGCAGAGGATTTTATTATTATTATTTGTTTTGTTGCAACTTGCAACCCATCTCGCTCCATGCCAGATACAGAGACTAGATGATCTGAGACTTAGGTCAAATGTTTCTGTGCTTTCTGTTTGCCATGTTTTAGAGTAGCTAGTGTTAGTAGTTATCCCTTGAGGTTTTGTTAGCATTGCATAAATGATGAGGCCTTGCAAAAAAATTCTTCTTTTTTCATATACTTACTCAGTTGGAGGTCAGGGTATTTCTTTCTGCCTTCTTTTTTAAACGAAAAACATGAAANTTCTGTGCTTTCTGTTTGCCATGTTTTAGAGTAGCTAGTGTTAGTAGTTATCCCTTGAGGTTTTGTTAGCATTGCATAAATGATGAGGCCTTGCAAAAAAATTCTTATTTTTTCATATACTTACTCAGTTGGAGGTCAAGGTATTTCTTTCTGCCTTCTTTTTTAAACAAAAAACATGAAAAAACATTTTCATTCCCATTTTCCCATGTGCAAAACTTATCTTTTGTTGAGTGGAATGAAAAGTTCTGACAAGTACTTCTTGAGGCCTCCATCATAATGGTTACATGCCCTTCATTTATTAAACTTTGCAGTCATCTTTGTGAATAGTGGAATTCACTCCTACTAAGGAATCTGGAAACAATCCATGAAAGCAAATTATGCTTGCACTATCATAATTGAGATATAAAATTCACCAAGATATGAAGATTCAAGCCTTTTGGGTCAATTCATTCCTTGACCAAAAAATTTAGTATGATCTAGAGTTTTCTCAATCATTAGCATTTGAAGGAGTGGCATAACTTTTTCAAGTTGTTAGCAAAGTTTTTGTCATGTCGTTAGCTGACTATTTTTACCTGAGGTTACAGGATACACATGAAATGGCAAGTTATTTACCTTCAACAGAGGCTTACTACTCGTATAGTCCTTCCTGCAAATCATATTTTCCTCCTATGCCAGTGCACTTTAGAGCTTGACAAGTGTCTGCAGAGATTTGATGTGCACTCTAGGACAACCACTTGTTTCTGTTGTAAGTTTGCCTGACTCGTTATGTAATGTCTGGAGACAATAGAACTTGCTACATTTTTAATTCACATCCCTCAT
>LPNX010681806.1:104043-159919 GCA_001517045.1 Pseudotsuga menziesii | reverse complement strand
ATGCAATATATGTGAAAATAGGGGTTTTTTTAAATTGGGAAGGCATATTGGGAGGGGGTTAAAAAAAACGATTTTGGGAGGTATTTTCCAATATTTTTTTAAAATAGGGGTATTGTTTCATATGCCACGAACGAACGTGCTATGTCATGGTTTCACTAAGTGAAGACCCCGTGTAACAATGTNCATATTGGGAGGGGGTTAAAAAAAACGATTTTGGGAGGTATTTTCCAATATTTTTTGAAAATAGGGGTATTGTTTCATATGCCATGAACGAACGTGCTATGTCATGGTTTCACTAAGTGAAGACCCCGTGTGGGTATCAAGGCCAAAGGATGAGTGGGTAGATGATTTTGTCCACACGTTCAGTTTCATGGATAAAAATCCAACCATTCATAGTGCACTGCAGCATATCCACGACGTTGTTATGGAGGTAGTTCTAGTCACATATACAATAGATTCGCATGAAACAAATACGATGTAATAGATGATGGAGTGCTACAATGTGACATGAGGGCTTGATGATGGTGATGATCCAAGGAACATCAATATTCCAAAGATAGAAGGAAGTTGAAATGTCATGAAACCTGACGTACCAAAGGATCCAATGAATCAACCATTGAAGATTCAGAATGTCAACATTGGGACAGAGGAGCAACCAAAGTTCACAAATGTTGGGGATTACTAGGATGAAGAGACAATGGTGAAGATCACATATTTGTTGCATGAATTCCAAGATTTTTTTCCTAAAAACTTTTCTAAAATGAAGGGGATACTGGGATATTTGGGGGAGATGAAGATCCCACTGAATCCAGGTGCGAAGTTGGTGAAGTAGCGAATGGGGAATCCAGGTGCGAAGTTGGTGAAGTACTGAATCAAGGACGAGCTCGACATAATGCTAAATGTTGGGATAATAGAACTGATTGAGGAATCATAATGGATCAGTCCCATGTTGGTGAAATATAAGAAAACATTTGAGGTTTGGATTTGTGTTGATCTCAGAAAATTGAATGATGTGTGTCTACATGATCCATTCCTGACACCATTTACTGATGAGGTACTAGAAGGAGTGGGCGGTTAAGAAATTTATTCGTTCATGGATGGATTTTCTGGATATCACCAAATTAAGATCGAAAAATAGGATTGCCATAAGACAACCTTTGTTACTGAATGGGGATGTTTTCAGTACACTATGAATCATTTTGGACTGAAGAATGAACCAACGACATTTTCCAGGATTGTTGTCGCTGCTTTCAAGGATTTTATTCAGAAGTTTCTGGCAGTTTACATGGATAACTGGATGGTTTATGGATTGATCAGGGACCACCTGGTGAACCTGCAGCTAATGCTAGAGTGATGTCGACAACATCAGATTATGCTGAATTCGAAGAAGTGTATTTTCTTGTCACGTTTTGGGATGTTTCTTGGGAACATAGTATGAAAGGAAGAACTATTGGTTGACCTAGCCAAGATTGCGCTGATTTTGAGCTTACCACCACCTACAAATGTGAAGAAACTTAGAGCAACATCAAGCCATACAGGATATTATTGCGATTTCATCAAAGGCTATGCCACAATCACAACCCCTATGGAGAAGTTGCTAAAGAAGGATGCAGTATTTGTATGGAGTCAGGAGTGTCAAGGAAGTTTTGACACATTAAAGGAAAAGATGGCTTCCACAATGATACTGGTTTTTCTTGATTGGATGAAGGAGTTCCATGTTCATGTTGATGCCTCGTCCACCGCATTGGGAGTGGTGTTGGCACAGCCGGGAAAAGGTGATATTGATCACCCGATTGCTTTCACTAGTTGGAAGTTGTCGTCTATGGAGAATAATTATACTATGATAGAGAGGGAAGGGTTGGCAATGGCATATGCATTACAAATGTTTTGACATTACCTATCGGGAGGTCATTTCAATATGTTGACGGATCACTCCGCTTTGAAATACCTGGTGAATAAGCCTGTGTTTGGGGGGAAGATATGTCGGTGGCTACTTCTCTTCCAAGTGTTTGATTTTGAGATAATTGTGAAACTGGGTTGCTTGAATGCAGGCCCAGACCACTTATCGTGAATTGAGATAGGCGAAGAATCGATGAACATTGAAGATGGGTTACCGGATGTGTAACTATTCAGAGTTGAGATGGTTGATGACTACTATGAGCCAATAGTTTAGTTTTTTGTGATGGGAACACCACTAGAAGCGATTAATACAAGTTAGAAGAAGCAGTTGGTTGTTCGAGTCATAGATTTCCAGTTGATCACTGGAGAACTCTATAAGTTGAGACTAGACGAGATCCTACGATGATGTGTCCTATCGCATGAATAGGGGCAAGTATTGGTAGAAGCACATGCGAGAGTTGCAGGTGGGCACTACGGAGGTCACACTACTGCCATGAAGGTGCTCTGCATAGGGCTTTGGTGGCCAACTCTCAATGAGGATGCACCAGACTATGTGCAGACTTGCGACGTTTGTCAAAGGACTAGGAAACTATTAAGAAGGGATGAGATGCCACTAGTACCTTAGGTGACACTGCAACAATTTGACAAATGGGCAGTGGAATTTGTGGGACCAATACACACACCTGGAAAGAGAATCGATGCTCAGTATATCATTACAACAATGGATTATCTGACAAGATGGGGTGAGGCTGCATCGGTTGTAGATTGCACCGCTGCAACAACAATGAGGTTCTAGTTTGATAATGTTGTTACATGGTTTGGTTGTCTAAAAATATTAATGAGCGATCAAGGGAGTCACTTCATCAATCACACTCTCAGTGCATTGATAGAGGAGCTTCAGATACAACATAAGAAGAGTACCCCTTATCACCCACAAGAAAATGGGACAGTTGAAGAATTCAACAAGGTGTTGGAGCTCATTCTTACAAAGGTATGTAATGCAAAACGTGATGACTGGGATTTGAAGATTCTAGCAGTCTTGAGGGCGTATTGCAACTTGTAAAAGATTGACAGGACATACACCATTCAAGTTGGTGTATGGGTAGGAGGCAGTCATGCCAATGGAGTACATTGTTCCAAGTTTGTGCATTACATTAGCGACATGAATGGATGATGAAGGAGCATTAAAATAACTCCTAGAGTAGTTGGTATAACTAGAGGAAGACCGCTTTGTTGCAGGTTTTCACTAGAGTGTTGAAAAGGATCGACATAAATATTGGCATGATCGACATATCAAGAAAAAACACTTTCAACAAGGAGACCTGGTGCTGATGTATAAAAACAAGTTCACTAAACATCTAGGTAAGTTGCAGATGCATTGGCTAGGTCTGCATGTTATCAATTCCATTACTATGGGAGGTGCAGTACAACTGCAACAGTTAGATGGTGCGATGCTGCCTAAGTTAGTAAATGGAAATAGTATGAATCCCTAAAGTACAAGCCTGGTGGTGCACAATGCTTAAGGAACTACACAAGAAAAAAAAAGAAAAAAGAAAAAAATATCTTGGTTTTTGCATAAGATGGTAATTAGGAGGATGGCACACCAGGAAAAAGGGGTTGCGCAAGAGGAGGAGTCAGAGTCGCAGTTGGATAATCATGTTGCGATGGTCATAGGGCCACGACAGAGTCAATTCAACAATAAATACAGTAGTTAAAACAGTTAACCAATGACGCTCCTGGATGAGATGCACATTAATGGCAGATTCGACCGTTAGATTGGGACGATCAATGACAGATTCAGGTGGTTAATGGAATATTTGGTCATAATGATTAAGATATTGTTCACACGCTCAAATCGGTGCTATAAGAAGGGGCAGGTCGTGGTGTGAATTCACCATTGTGAAGATTGATTTGCTGAGTTGTTGCAGAGTTGATTATGGGGTGTTGTGTTGTGTTACAGAGTTGAGTTACAGAGTAGAGTAAGGTTGAGGTGTCGCGTTGTGAACTTGTGGGCGTTTGTGAGGAATGATGAGTGAGCCAATACCGATAGAAAGTTTAAGTGGGATAGACTCATCGATTATAGGGGTTCCCATTGAGCAAGAATCCTTTAGCATGTCGATGGGTTTGTCATCAATTCCTAAGAAGAAGAGAGGGGCGCAACGGCCCAAATCACCAATACAGAAGAAACGATTGACCAGAACTCTTGCAAGGGCTTCGAAAGAGGTTGTACAATAGACATGACCATCAAAATCAGGGGCTGGGGACTCCACAACTAGTACTAGGGTTTCCACCATGGGCATCCCTGGCTATGTTCCTCCATGTCGACCTGATAAGAATCTACGAAAAATAACGAAGAGCTAGAGATATCCGTTCAGGATGCCGACGATACCGTAGGGAATGCAATGCACCATGGACATCATGCCCTCCATCATGCAAATGAAGTATGAATATCACGACATGCTAGCATCGATATAGATCATAGTAGACCCATTTGTACCAGTGACAGAAGTAGGAAACGACCCCGTAGCGCGCATTCCACATGACTGGGCTCGGGGAATGGAGAGATCAGGGTTGTTAGGACTCATCAACATGCCGCATTTTAGAAGGTTGGTGTAAGACAAATCATGCATGAAGCAGCTATTATCATTCTTTCATGGAGGCTATATGTGGCTGAATTGGTCAATACCAATCACCGTCGAACTAATTTCACAAATCACAGGGATGCCCAAGGAGGGGTCTGACCCATCACAATGTTCCAGGGGAAGTACAATGATAAACAAATGGCAGCGAAGCTGAAGAAGATGTATAACTTGCAGCGCGACGAACATGTATACATAGTAGAAAACATTAATGAGTAGGCTGTCTGCATCGCAGCTAGGATTCTGACTAGCAAAGTGGTTAGAAAGAACTGACCTAACGAGTGCACTTCTAGGGTCATAGCGTGTGCTGAGCAGTGCACACAGGGTGTGCAGATGAACTGGTCCTTATTCCTGATGAACCAGTTAATAGATGATGCGCCAGGGCATCAACCATTCACTTATAGCTGTCTGCTCATTCTGATCGTGCTAATTACTTGGATGGTGCTCGAAGACTACCATGGCATGGACGTTGAGGCAACCAAGTTATGCAAAGGAGCACACTACCAAAATCTCTAGTACATTAAGGAGTCGAAACGGGTCAAGGAAAATTCAATCCAGTTTGGTTGTGCTGGGAGGCACTGCAGGTTTCAGCCGTGAAGTTACCATGCTTATCAGAGGAGGCGGTGGTAAAATATCAACACATTGTTTGGTTTTCAATAGGGCCACATGCCATTCACGTGCAGGTGTGAAGAGACACCGAGAAGTAGTGGTTTCCCACACTTTACAAACTTTCTGATGAAGAGATGGCGGCCATCGTGGATGACTGACTTATGGAATGCTAAGAACCTGTTAGCGTAGATGAAGTATCGACGGGTCCACCAACCGATGGTCCGATGGATTTTGTGCTTGACCCATAGACTGAGCATGATTCAGATGAAGCATCGACAAGAACCCCAACTAACTCAGAGGCAGAGTGAATGTTCAAGGAATCTCAAACAAAGAAGTGAGAAGAGCAGAGTGCAGCCATTAGGACAAAGCCAGTGGCCGAGGACCAAGTTAGCCGTATTATTGTGACAATCACAAAAATGGCTACTGCATCGGAAGAGCTACTAAATAAGAAGACGATTGATGGATTTGGTGAGGTAAACACTCGCCTCAATTCTTTGATTGATGCAGTTTTGCAAAGGGTGTCAGAGGAAAGTATTTCATAGAAGGTTGGTGGGATCAACACTGGGAAGTGGACTGGGAATGTTCATATTTTGCTACATGCAATCGAGACCAACAATTAGGATGTCAACGCCTCATTCCAACAGTTTTAGGAGCTTTCACTGGACATCAATGAACTGTCGACATAGACATTGGTCCAATTATAGAGGGTCGCAACTCAAGAGTTAGTTGACCGAGAAAAAATCATTGGCGACCACCTTTTGAGGTCATAGGAGAAAGAAGCAAAGGCAAGGAAAGAGATTGAGGACCTAAAGAAGGAGCAAGATCGATTGATGGTGGAGAAAGCACAACTATGGTACAATAGGGTGCTCTTAGAGCAGGAAGTTTCTATTGCTTTCCAAGAAATGATAGAAATCACCGCCGACATGGATGCAGAGGAAAAATCATAGCGACTTGGAGCCATGGTTGCACAACTTAAGTGTGACAATGAAGATTTGCATGCGCTGGTGAATCTAGGCACACCACCAGAAAACGATGCAGAATGGAAAAGCACTATAGAAGACTTGGCAATGTAGCTGGAGGGGATGGAGAAAGAGGAAAAACAAGTCACAAATGTGACTACATAGTTTTTGGGAAGTGTAGTCCAAGATGCGCAGTTGGAGAAATTCACCATGTATCCGAGGGACAATTGGCTACATTGAGGACATCGCTTAAAGTGATGCCCCCAGTTTTACAGATCACGAAAGCAACAGAGCTGAAGGACTTACAACAACAAGTTGTAAAGGCAAGGGAGCATTAGTAGAGGTGCACAACACAAATGGAATAATTCCAGGACATTGGAACACAACTCTCAATGAAAGTGGTTTTGGTGCTGCAAGTTTTCCAAGATGGTCGAAGAGATGTCACTGCCAAGATTGTTGAGCATTTCCTGGAGCGCAAAGTGACAAAATGAAGGGAGATTAGCAATGAAGTGAAATAATAGGTCAAAGAGGTAACCCAATAGTATGAATATTTCAAGGTAAATATCAGCGTTTACACCATTTCTAGCTGACGTGGCTCGAGGGAGAGCCACAATATTATGTTGGGGGGTTGTTGGCAGGTAGTTTTGGAGATAACTAGTTGTGCAACATCAAGGATGATGCACAAAGTTAAAGTTGCTGTGCAAGGCGGATTAACCAGATTTTGCATATTTTGGTCATGTTTTGTAGTTTTCAGTCATTATTTTGTAGATTTTGGTCCAAGTATTTAGGAAGTTGACTTAAGTGGACCACCGATGTAAAGGAACAAGCCTATAAATAGATCTAGGATTGTAAATGTTGAGATATCTTTTGGGGATCTTGGATAATATTGAGATCGAACCTTTGTAAGAGAAGAACTGTTTTGTGAACCTGCAGTTTTGATGCGAAGATTAATATGATATGACAGAGATTGGACAGAAAAATTGTGTCTTTTTGCATCTTCTGGTTTTCCTATTTTCCACGATGTGAATGTGAATGAATACTTCATTACGATGTTTATCTCTGAATGATGCGATGCTTTCTTGTTACGAATGATGCTATGTTGGTAGATATGTTTATGCATCGATATTTCTGCTGCGATCTAAGTATGTTTATTTGATCTACTGAATGACAATATGAATATGTTAATGTATAAACCAATGCTTGGATATGCTAAGTAATGTTGCGATAAGTTTGACAGTAAATGTGCAATCCTCCTTCTTACTGCGGAAACTTGGTTTCGGCATTTCTCCCTCAAACATCTCGAGTGAGACCTCATCTACTCTATAGGTGTTTCTAAACAGGGAAAAACCTGTTCGGGTCGGTGCTCAGGGAGACCGCTGTGTTAAGGGTGTCGTAAGAGAGTGAACCCCTATCGACGGATCTGTGTCAACACTTACCTAGGTATCGGAAGGGGTACTTGCAGAGGTTATTCTGTGAGTGTCCTATCTAGGTAGGGGTCATAAAACATAATCGCTTTATGCGTTGAAGCTGAGGGCCACTATAATTGGTTACACACCTCCTCTTGTAGTGTATGGGATTCTCAAGCCTCTCCTAGGTGGGACATACCTGCTACATTTGGGAGCTCATTTGTCCTCCTCTTGGCTTCTTTCATTTTGTCTTATATTCTCTTAAGAGTGTGCTATGTGTGCGCTAGATTTCTCTAGGGTTCATAATTAGTTGAGTCTCTTTATTTTTGTGGAGTCATCGTGGATCGAGGACAAGAATATCGTCGTTCTCAATGGTTAGTAGGCCTTCCACCTTCTATGTCTCCTCCTAATTCACGTAAGAGAGTTAGAAAATATAGGTGGACTCATACTCACTATGATTCACACACTGGTCTCATCATGAGTCATGCATATGATATCCCGAAAGCCCCTCCTTTTTCGTCCTTCGAGATGGGGAATGTGGCATTCATTGTATATGGGACTCTAAAAGAAACCAATCCTTTTGAGGTTGGTACGTCATATAATGTACGATCCCATTTTTCATATTATGTAAATACTAACCGACGATATTCTCCTCGAAGTTCGGGTGATGAGACTCATCCTAATCCTTCTAGAACTAGCCCTTTTATATTTGGCATACCAGATATGACCGATAGTTTTTTGTGATTTGCTGTAGATGTTATTGTTGATATTAGTGGTGTTCCTAGGGGCACTACCATCCCGTTCCATGCCGATCAGTTTGGAAGTGGTCATATTGCACCTTCCACGTCCTTTGTGGAATTAATTCCTTACACCTCATCCAGGCATACCACTGGGATCCCTTGTAGCAGAGTTGCCCCTAGAAATTTGAACATTGGAGGTACCTCATATATTCCGTCATATGTTCCATCATCTTCTATACTTGTTCCTTTGAATGTGTTTTTCATGACACACCCTGCTTACAACCCATGCCGTTCTGTGGGATGGAGTACTGCTTATAGCCAGCTGGTCCCCTCATCAGCTGGTTATGCTATGTCAAGGGGTTATGTACCTCCTTATGTGTCTAGGGGATGACCATCTTATTAGTATTATAATTATGGATATGTATCACCCTAGTATCAGGGTATTCCTAATTATAGTATCCCCATGCATCCATTTATGGGTCATATGGGAGGGGGTTATTATCCGACTGACAAAGGTGGGTATTTACAACCAACAACCCAATGTAGATCATCCCTATCAGGGAGCGTGGAACCAAATGGCACAATCTAGGCTACCTTTTCTAGCTACTTTGAATCTACCTGGCTTATCAAAGTTGACCAATGATCCGGTTTCTCATGATTCGACATGGTTGGTTGTCCCTGCCAAGCTTCCTTCGGACATTCCAAAATTCAAAGGTAAGAATGGTGAGGACCCTAGAGAGCACGTTACCACTTTCCAGCTATGGTTCTATTCGAATTTTTCAAACCATGATTCCATTTGTTTATGACTATTTTAATGCATTCTCATGGGTCCTGCGATGAAATGGTATCTAGAGTTTTCTGGGGGCACATATTAGGCATTCAATGACCTAGCCATGACCTTTTTGAACCACTTTCAGATACCTATGTGTTACGATGCAGGTACTAAGATCTTGTCAACATTTCGACAAGATAAAGCCACACACATTTCAGACCATATTCAGTAGTGGCATAGACGAAAGCGGTTGATTAAAGCCAACATTCCATCATAGTTCCTTTTGGAATGGTTCCTCTAGTCGTTATTGCCATATATAACAAAGGATGTTTCAACATTTGGAGTTATGAACGAGGATAAACATATTTTCTGAGCTCAACAACTAGGCTTGATTTACTCTCATTCTAGGCTCTTATATGCAATTATTCTGAATGCACCACAGTCAAGCTTCGAGCCTAAGTTCAAACCTGGGCCACATGCCGATGGCATTGTTGTCTCTGCAAGTACTAAACTTGTAGACGTGATTACTAATTAAATGAAGAATTTGTCTATTAGACAACATGCGTCAGGACAAGCTATGGCTTCGTCTCATCCAACCTAGTCGGTGGATGTACACTTTGTGCAATCGTTGAACCATAAGGGTAACCAACATCCCAGACATAACAAGAAAGAGGGAAAAAACAATCATAGAGGTGGGAATAGGAACAAAAATTATAACGATGAAAATAACAGTAATGATGGTGGGGGGGAAAAGAAGTATAAACGTAAGGTTAATCTCCCTTACAAGATTTGTGGGGGAGATCGCCTCACTTACTTATGCCCTCATATCAATGACGCCTCAAAATTAATTTCACAGAGCCCAACTGTGTTAACAGATCCTTTACCGCATAATCAAAATATGAATTCGAGGACCATGGACTCCAGAAGTGCTTCTGGTGGGAATCAAAATCTGCTGAACAATGAAAGTGTCCATGGGTGCATCAACATGATGTCTGCTAAGAATGTTGTGACATGAGAAAAAGATTATGGTTCATCGCAACTCGACTTGAGAAAAGAACCTGCTTTTCTTGAGGTCCCTTTTCATATCGAAAAGCCTGAAGTTACACCTCACATTCCTAAGGGAGTATTAAAGCATTCGAGGCACAATCCTAATTCTTGAGCCACCCAACACTATTCCATTGTCGAGAATTTGGCCCAAACTCCTTGTGCAATGTCTACCTTAGAAGTCCTTTAGACTTTCCCTTCGTAGAGGAAATCTTTGTTGCTAGCCCTTGGCGTGGTTGGTTCATATCCTTCCACAATGATTAAATTTGAAACCCATGAAGTCTAGCCTCTATTGCATTACCATGTGGATCTCCTAGTCCATGTAGAGTGTAGGAAAAACACCATTAAACACATAGTAATTGATGAAGGCACTGTGGCTTTTGTGGTGTCTTTAACCTATTCGAAAGGTCTAGTTTTTCCCACGTTGTCAAGATCTGTGACCATGTTGACTGTTTTTGATGGGATATCTTTTCGACCGCATGGTATACTTCCTTCTCTTGAAGTCCAATTGGGAGGGAAGACTATTTTAATTGAGGTCGAGGTGGTTGATGCGCCCCTTGACTATAACCTTTTACTGGGACGTAACTGAATTTACAACATGAAAGCAGTTGCATCATCCATCTTCTAAATTATTTGCTTCCCTTTCAAAGGTAGGATTGTCAGGACCAAGAAAAAAAATTTCAATAATTCCGGCACAAAAGAACCGTCACGAGATACTATCCTGGTCATTGATAATTCTAAGTCGACAACTAAGAATGTTGGGGTGGGAATGTATCCATCTTTGATGGGATCTTTCAATATTTCCACACCAATTCTTACTATAGGTTCCAGCCTTGGTAGTGAATCTTCATCGTTGAGTTCGATTCCATTTCTCATTTTGCATTTGGAAGATCCTTGGAATCTCCTTTCTCTGAGCACTTCAGATGAAGATCCTAGACCTACCAATATGGACATGCCATTATTTATAGCGGTGATTACTTATCATGCTACTATTGGTCTCGTTGTAGATCCTAGTCATTCCTCTTCGAGGACAGAGGAGGAGGACCCCTTTGCACTGTCTGCTTGGGAGGTTGCATCATCACACTCTCATGATTGCTTCGGTGACACTTTTCCTTTGGATGAATCTATTCTCGAAGCCATGAATGGTTTAGAAGGGCCTTGGGAAGAGTTATACCATCGATCTTACTTTCTCACAGAGATTGAACATATGGAGTGTGATGACTATAGGGATATCCTTAGCGAGAAGGTTGGTAGTCCCGTGATCCCATTAAGTGATCCTGGTAAGTATGCCAAAGGGATCATGGCAAATTTTTCACCGACTATCCTTATCAACATTTCTTGAACTACTGGAAAAGTAGAAAATGTTTACATTGGGGCAGATTGTTCCCCCAATGAAATTGAAGCATACACTAAGCTCTTCAAATAATTTTGAGATGTTTTTTCTTGGTCGTATGAGGAAATGTCGGGAATAGACCCTCAAATTGTTTAACATGAGATCAAGACTTATCCTGATGCTAGACCTGTTCGAAAACACTTACGTGCGATGAATCCCCATAAGGCACCCGCTATTAAGGAAAATATTGTTATACCAAAATCCTGTCACCATCATGTGATAAGACCTTTGACATACCTATTTTCCCTTAATCCCAGCACTTGGAGTGGAAATCCATACCATTTGTCAATATTTCACAAAAATGCTCAGCACCGCGCTTTCCCCTTTTCCCAAGAGCGGTACCTTGCTCGCACTGCCTATCCCTTATTATCCACAAGAGGTTCCACTGCTTATGGCTCTTAGTCCATAAGCATTTCTTACCTGAACCACTCTGTCGTTGAAGGAGAAAAGCGGTACCCTGGGTAAAATGGGAAAAAAGAGAAGATTCTCGAGGCTTCTAGATCACGAGCCTCGTGTCCTCCCTTATCCCTATCATTGTGGGTTAGTTGAGCTCGAGATCCCTCATCCTAGGATCTTAGAGGCCACCTCATGCACAAATCTCTCAACCATCCCTATCCATTGAGCCTTATAAATACAAGCTCATGTCCATGGTTGGGGGGAGAACTCTTAAGGTATTGTTATGCTGCTAGATTGATTACTTGGCCCAAGCCATTGAAGAGCATAGAGAGAAAAAGTCAGAGCTTATGGGGATGAGAGTGTTTGGTTTCATGGATATGCATGTCAACACTAAGGCTTAACTGGTTGTAAATTTATCCATTTTATCTTAATGCAAAGCTGATTTTTGTCCCACATTACTGTTGTTGTATGATTTCACATGTATGTTGTTAGATTCCTTAGTCACTAACATGGATCAGTAGATTATATTCTGGAAGCTTTGATGTGTTTGTGTGTTTAATCGATTGTAGGTACACAGGGTTACTATCGAAGCATCGCATTCCAGGTATCTACGACATCTAGGGAGGGTCTTCAACCTTTGTCCTTCATTTGTTCTAGATCTGAACCATTCAGACCAGTGGAACACCTTACTGTTCGTAGAAGGTGAAATATTCCTGCTAAAAAATCTGGCGACTCCGCTGGGGAATGAATGTATGTATCATTTGATCTGATCTTCCTCAGTTCTTCAAATCTTGTCTGAATCCAGGCTCCTTCTCCAAGTCTCTTCAGTCATATCTGCTATCTGACTCAGTGGATTTTGGTTTGAAACTTCCAGATCTGTTTAGATCTGAAGTATTTTTGACCTTTTATGCTCTTTCTCACTTTCAATCTATTAGTTTTTACCTTGATCTGGTCTTTTTCTGACTTTATATGTCATTCTCCTCTATGTTTTGGATCTATTCAGGGAACCACACATGTTCTGTTGGAAAGGAGTGGTGCCACCGCCTGAGTCCAATTAGCCATAAGCGATGCCACCACCCGAATCTAGTGAGCAAGGAGTGATTCTTCCTCAAATTCTCCTATCAGCAGCTTCATCTGTGCAGTGCCAGGTAGGCCCTATTCTAGACTTTTTATTTTGATTTTTGTGTGTTTTTGGCTTACTTTTTGATGAAAATGAAGTGTATTTTTGAAAATGAAGTGTATTTTTGAGGGGCCATGAATTGTATATTCTGCAATTGCTTTGATTGTTGTATTCTTTCTGCTTTCAAAGAGATTTTGTGTTTCTTGCATTAGATTTTATATTCTTTTCTTTGCTTGAAACCTCTCTCTTTTCTGTAGATATTATTCATTGGAATCAGAAATATACATTTCATTTTCATGTGTAGGATTTGGTTTGTTTTGGACTTGGAATGCGTGAGTGATCCATGTTGTTTTGAGTCTTTCTTTTCTTGGATGATTCTTGTTTCCTTTTGCATGTTGATTCTTTCAGTGCTTGGTAGGAAATATTGGTTTTTCATTTCCTCGTTTGTTTCAAAGAGAAGTTTTAGTTTTATCTCTCCTTTGCTTTGTTCGCAAGCGTTTGTTGAACGATTTTCTTCTTGTTTTGTGCATGATTGTTTGAAATTATAGATCTTACTTTCATTGAGAAGAAACATCTATTTTCAACTTTGCGTGCATTAGAGTTAGTTGTGTTGGGAAACGTTAGTGAAATCATCTTTCCATTAAGTTTTTATGTATCTTTTTCAAGCAAGAAAAGATAAGAAACATTTCTGGTTTATTTATGTTATATGTTCTCTAGATCTCTTTCTTATTTGCTTTGAAGATTGTTTGCGGTGCATTGATAGTTCACTTTTCATTTGAAAAGATAGAATTTCATTTGCATTTGGGTGTGCATTTTTGGGAAGAAAAGTAAATCTCTCTCCCTCTCTTAGGTAGAATTTCATTGAAGAGGAAAACTTGCATTATCATATATATCAGTGTGCATCTTCTTTAAATTCAAGTTTTCACTCCATGATTCCACCTAAATGCACAAGATAAAATTAACGGTAGTACTAGGTTAAAATTTTTAGCAATTTGAGTGATAAGTTAGAGATGTGTTCGGGCGTCGTTAAATGTAGGAGCTGTCGTTACTTGTATGCATTACATCCCAAGACTCGCGCGGTTCTTCCATGTACCTATTCAGGTACACAAGGTACTCCCAAAATACTGAACACCTTCAGATACCGCTTCACACAAACAGATCACAGATCAACACACCGATGTTTGTCACGTGGTTAAAACCCTTGAGAGGGAAATAGTCCATGGCCCCAGCCAAATAGCTACTTGGAGAAATTTATTATGCAAAAGAAAGAAAGTTACATGAGCTTCTCATAATTGATCAACTAGCCAAGGACCCTCTATGCTCTTTAAATAGAGATCATAGACCAATCGGGTGTTAAGCCATAGATCAATGGTAGGTATGATCTAAGAGAAGTTGAACCTTCGGATTACTCTATGTCTAGAACATATCGTAACCGTCGGATTAGAATATTTACTAATGCATACTAGAGAAACACACTTTTACCTAATGGATATATTACACAAGTTGATCTTAACTAACTCGTAAGTGTCTAAATATCCTAACAGTACCATCGGTATATTGAACGGCCTTTCACGTACCCTTGAGGTATATAGAAAGGTACTTCACGAACTCAATTGTATATTGGAAGGCCCCTTGTGTACGGTTATGCCTTAGACAGAACTACTACCAATTTGAGCTCCCACGTACCTTGCGTATATCGGGAGACCCTTTTAGGAATCCTCAAACCATATGAGTTATCCTTTTGGCCTGTCCTGTGAGATTCCTGACTCTTATCCACTCCTTTCACATGTTTGCTTGTTGCTTTTAGTTTGAGTAGCACTTGCTTGTGCGTGGTAGTTAGGGGGTTATTAGAGAGTTTAGAGATGGCATCCTCATCTTGGACTACCACTCAAGAGGTCCCTTTCCAAGGTGTACCTTTTGTATTCCTTCAAAGTGAAGGTATTGGTTCTCCCTTTATTTCCACTCTAAATCTTCCTAGATTAACTATAGGATTACCAGTCTGGATTTTTAATCCGGTAATTCCTGTTACACCTAATGTCTCAAATGTCACCTCTCCTTCAAGAGAGGGTCAACCTCAACCCAATCCCTCTCCTTCTTCGTCGGTTGTGGATTCATCTCTTTATTCTTCTTCGCTTGACCAAATCTCTATGGTTGGTAGTCATGTGGATAAGAAGAAGAAGAAAGGGAAGGCTAAAAAGAAGAAGGATAAGAAAGAGAAAAAGCAGCAACCATTTGCTCTTGATGGTGCTCGTTCTAAAAGAACACTTAGAAAACCCAAGTTCCCTTGTAAGTTTTGCAAGGGGGACCACCTTCCTAAGGAGTGTCCCGGTCTCTCCCCTGTACAAGAAGAGTGGTCTAAAAGATCCAGACCATCTATGTCATCAACCTCTGATCATCATGTTGACGATACTCCCTCAACCAGTGAACCATTGGTAAAAGTTCGTAAGGGTAAAGTCTTGTATCCTTCTTTGATATGCAAGGCTATGCATCGTACTTTTCTTTGTCCAAGAATGGATGAAGCTTCGCGTTGGTTGGAAAATATTACTAATCATCAATAGGTGATTCCAATAAGTGATAGTAAGTTATCCCTCGATTCCTTGCTAGTTGACCAAATGATCAGTTTAGATTCATCTGTGGTTGATCCCAATCTTCCTTTGGAGAGTGAAGTTAAAGTGGTCGAGTCGGTGTCATTTCCACCCGATCCTGCTCTTTTATCAGAGAGTGTTAAGACTGAAGTAGTATCTTTGACCAAATCTTCATCTTGTTCTTCTCTTCTAGTAGAGAATGAACCAAAACCTGTCGAATTTTTTATGCTTCGTTTTGATTGTTCTCGACAAGAGGAAATTTTGTCTGTTTCAACAGAACCCTCTCCAAGTACTGAGGTTATTTCCTTTGACGGGAGTAACCTAATAGAGTCTCATATTCATTCGAGTGTTCCTTTCCAGATAGTTGTGAATGTTACTGCTAGGCAGATACTTTTCACTATTGTTGATGAAGGGGATTCTATTAGTATTCTATCATCAACTGCTTGGAAAGCTTTAGGTTTTCCTCAGCTTGTGCCAGCCACTGATCAGATACTGGCTTTTAATCGAATGCCTACTGCACCTTTAGGGATCCTTCCTCATTTGCCTATTACATTAGGGGGGGAAACTGTCTACATTGATGTTATGGTGGTCCAAGGTTCTTTATGTTTCAATCTTCTCCTTGGACATGATTATGTTTATTCCATGAAGGCTGTGGTGTCCACACTCTTAGAGTTATGCATTTTCCCCATGATGGGAAGATGGTGACCATTGATCAGATTTCCTTTGGTACACCCGACCATTGTGTCACTCCTAGTAATCAGACTTCCCTAAATGTGCTGCATGTTCTTATGGTTCCTTCCCATTCTTCTAGTTAGCTTTTTCCCATCATAGGTAAAATGGGGGGCATGGCTATAGTCTATGGACATCATAATGGAGCTAAGCCGCTAGCTTTCATGAAATGGGGGTCAACCTACCAACCTCTGGATATCATGTTCGGTAGGGGCATGGTTGGAGAGCATAGTTTACTTTCAGTTTCAAGCTCATTAAAAAATAAAACCACTCCTTAAGCATAGTTTACCTTTTGGCTTCAAGCTTGCATGAAAATGAAACCATGTTGTGAGCAAAGTTCCTATTCTATGTCAAGCTCATTAAAAAATGAAATGGATCTCCTCAAGCATAGTTTACCTTTTGGTTTCAATCTTTCATAAAAATGAAATCATTCTTAAGCAAAGTTCCCATTCTATGTCAAGCTCGTTAAAAAATGAAATACATCTCCTTAAGCATAGTTTACCTTTTGGTTTCAAGATTGCATAAAAATGAAATCATTCTTGAGCATACTTCATTTTCTACTTCAAGCTCGTTAAAAAGTGAAGTAGGTTTCCTTTAGCATAGTTTACCTTTTGGTTTCAAGCTTGCATAAAAATGAAACCATGTTCCAAGCATAGTTACCTTCTGTTTCAAGCTTGCGTAAAAATGAAACAGATCCCCTTCCCTTGAGTTGAGTCTTCACTTTAGTGTTAGAACTTGAACCTTCTTTTCACCTGCCTGATTCTCATTCTTCCTACCCCCCTGGTGAACATTTTCACATTAGTAACCAGGTTTTTATGTTGGGTATGGAAGAAGAATTGTCAAATGAAATGAAGCTTGGGGGCATGTCGAACCACTAGCAACCATGCTAGGGGCAAGCTTCGCTAGAAATCATGCTGGGGGAAAGATTCCAACCTTTGTATATCATGTTAATGGGATTTTTCAAGCATAGTTTACCCATTGGTTTCGAGCTTGCATAAAAATGAAACCAATCTTCGAGCATTCTTTCAACTAATCTTCGAGCTTGTTAAAAACAGTAAGATGGCGTTGAGCTTACTTTTCATTTTTCATGCTCTGGTTAAAACATGAAAAGTGGTTTGATCTTAGTTTATTACTTTTTCGTACTCTGGATTCAAACATGAAAAAGGATAATGGAGTCCTCTTTAAAATATTTTATCTCTTTAAAGATTCGTCCGTCCGATGGTAGGTTATCTCTTTTTCGGTTCGGATAGGACTATTTACGAAAAAGGAACACTCTAGCCAATCATGAATTGAAGAGTTCCCTAAGGTATGATTTTATACATTTTCAGGCCTTAGGGACTAAATCATATGAAAAAGGATCCCTCTGGAGTCTTCTTCTGTAATCGTTTAGACTCTCTAAACATGAACGATACCTAGTTTTCTTTCACTGGACTCGTTAAATTAAACATTGAGAGACCCGTTTTTGGGAACGAACCCCTCCTCTCTCAGGTTCGTAAAATATATGAGTCTGGACTTGTCTTCCGACAAGCTATATCGGGTGTTTGTTACCCTTTTTGAACTCGTAAAACCAAAAAGAGGCACTCATCAACCATGATGGGGAAATGGGAAGGGAATCTTTTTGTAAATAATGGTAGTTGTTTGTCATTACCTTTGAACATGGCACTTATCTTTACATCATATCAGTCAATTGGGTATTTAGTTGATCTCCATGACGATCCACTTTCATGAGTCATGTCACTCCTTTGAGTCTTTCAAAAGAATGCATTATCCACTGCTGCATTGTGTGTTTGTCCCATTCAGTCATGCTGCCAAGTCTTTTTGTCGTGTCGCCCAATGTTCAAAGGGGATTTGAAGAATTTTTACCTCTGCAGTCTACACAATCTTCTTGTGTCAGTATTTTTGAGTCAGTATTATGGTTACTACATTCACATCATTCTAGAACTACGTTCCGAGTTTCGTGTCATCGATGTGGGACTCATCATGGCCCTCCTTCGACGAGACTATTCCCATCGACATCAGCTCATCATCCGGGAAATAGTCTTAGAAACAATATTTAGTACCTTGAGATTTGTATGCCTTAATGACAGATTCTCTCACTCTCGACATAGGTTCACATCATTGGACTTTGATCGATAGAATCGACTAAGTGTTCAACATTAGGACATCTATTCGCACTCAGTAGATTTTACTAGAGTACCTTGGAAATCATTGACATCAATGGTGATCTCCCTCGCACTTGTTAACGGTGTTATACCAAAATCCTGTCACCATCATGTGATACGGCATTTGAAATACCTACTTGCCCTAAATCCCAGCTTCTGGAGTGGAAACTAAATGGTTTTACATCAATCTTTCATACAAATTCCCAGCACCATGCATACCCCTTTATCCAGGAGCGGTACCCCTGTTCGCACTGCCCATCATCTGTTTCCCATAAGCGGTGCCACCGCTTATTGTTCTTGGTCCATAAGCGGTTATTACCAGAACCGCTCTGTCATAGAAGGAGAAATGCGGTACCCTGGGTAAAAAGGGAAAAATAAAAGTTTCTTGAGGCTTCTAGATGATAAGCCTCGTGTCCTGCCTTATACCTACTGCTGTGGGTTGCTTGCGCTCAAGATCCCTCATCCTAGGATCTTAGAGGCCACCTCACCCACTAATTTCTCAACCATCTCTATCCATTAAAGCCCTATAAATAAGAGCTCATAGACATGGTTGAGGAGAGAACACTTGAGGTATTGTTATGCTGTTGGATTGACCATTGGCCTAATATCATTTGGAGAGAGCATAGAGAGCTAGAGTTGAGGCTTTTGGGGATGAGAAGGTCTGGTTTCATGGAGATGCATGTCAACACTAAGGCTTGGCTGTAAACTTCTTCATATTCTTTAATGCAAGTTGATTTCTGTCCCACATATGTTGTTGTTGTTGTGATTTCGCATATATGTTGCTAGATTCCTTAGTCACTAGCATAGATTAGTAGATCATATTCTGGTTGCTTTGATCTGTTTTGTGTTGAGCTTGATTGCAGGTACACAGGTGGACTATCAAAGCCTCGTATTCCAGATATCTACAGCGTCTAGGGAGAGTCTTCAACCTTTGTCCTCTATTTATTTTGGATCTGAACCATTCAGACCAGTGGAACATCTTGCTGTCCGTAGGAGGTGAAATATTCCAACTAACAAATCTGGCGACTCCACTAGGGAATTAGTGTATCAGTTGTTCTGATCTTCCTCAGTTTGCAACTCTTGTCTGAATCTAGGCTCCGTTTTCTTCAACTCTTTTCAGTTAGATCTACTTTCTGACTTGCATTATTTGGGTTTGAAATTTCCAAATCTGTTCATATCTGAGTCATTTCGGTCTTTTATGCTCCGTTTCCATACTTAATTCAACAGTATTTTCCTTAATCTAGCCTTTTTATGACTCAATCATTCATTCTTCTTGTGTTTTGTTCATCTACAGGGAACCACACATGTTTTGTTGGCAAGGAGTGGTGCCACCGCCTGAATCTAGTGAGCAAGGAGCGGTTCTACCTCAAAACCTCCTGTCAGCAGCTTCATCTGCGTGGTACCAGGTAGGCCCTGCTCCAGACTTTGTATTTTGATTTTTGTGTGTTTTTGGCTTACTTTTTGATGAAAATGAAGTGTAGTTTTGAAAAAAAATGCTCCCTCATGGCTGGGAGGGGCCATGAATTGTATATTCTAGAATCACTTTGATTGTTGTTTTCTTTCTGCATTCAAAGAGAGTTTGTGTTTCTTGCATTAGATTTTGGGTTATTTTCTTTGCTTGAAACCTCTTGCTCTTTTCTTTAGATATTATTCATTGGAATTGGAATTATACATTTCATTTTCATGTGTAGGCTTTGGTTTGTTTTGGACTTGGAATGCATGAGTGATCCATGTTGTTTTGAGTCTTCCTTTGCTTGGGGTGATTCTTGTGTCCTTTTGCATGCTGATTTTTTCAGTGCTTGGTAGGAAAGATTGGTTCTTCGTTTCCTTGTCTGTTTCAAAGAGAAGTTTTAGTTTTCTCTCTCTTTTGCTTTATTCGCAAGCTTGTTAAACGATTTTCTTCTCGTTTTGTGCATGATTGTTTGAAATTATAGATCTTACTTTCATTGAGAAGAAATATCTGTTTTCAGCTTTGCATGCATTAGAGTTAGATTTGTTTGGAAACGTTAGTGAAATCATCTTTCCATTGAGTTTTTATGCATATTTTTCAAGCATGAAAAGATAGGAAACCTTTTGATTTATTTTATATGTTCTCTAGATATCTTTCTTATTTGCTTTGAAGATTGTTTGGGGTGTATTGATATTTCACTTTTTGTTTGAAAAGATAGAATTGCATTTGCATTTGGGTGTGCATTTTTTGGGAAGAAAAGTAAATCTCTCTGCCTCTCTTAGGTAGAATTTCATTGAAGAGGAAAACTTGCATTATCATATAGATCAGTGTGCATCTTTTTTTAAATTCAAGTTTTCACTCCATGGTTCCACCTAAACGCACGAGATAAAATTAACGGTAGTACTAGGTTAAAATTTTTAGCAATTTGAGTGATAAATTAGAGACATGTTCGGGCGTCGCTAAGCGTAGGAGCTGTCATTACTTGTTCGCATTACATCCCAAGATTCGCGCGGTTCTTCCACGTACTGTAGGTATATTGAACGGACTTTCACGTATGCTTGAGGTATATAGAAAGGTACTTTATGTACTCGATTGTATATCGGAAGGCCC
The DNA here is from genome assembly GCA_001517045.1 of Pseudotsuga menziesii. NCBI lineage: Eukaryota > Viridiplantae > Streptophyta > Pinopsida > Pinales > Pinaceae > Pseudotsuga > Pseudotsuga menziesii. Next base: position 138,906 of record LPNX010681806.1, on the reverse strand, counting down.
CTTGTGTATGGTTATGCATTAGACAACACTACTACCGATTTGAGCTCTCTCATACCTTGCATATATCGAGAGACCCTTTTAGGAATCCTCAAACCATTTGAGTTATCCTTTTGGCCTATCCTGTGAGATTCCTGACTCTTATCCACTCCTTTCACATGTGTGCTTGTTGCTTTTATTTTGAGTAGGACTTGCTTGTGCATGGTGGTTAGGGGGTTATTAGAGAGTTTAGAGATGGCATCCTCATCTGGGACTACCACTCAATAGGTCCCTTTCCAAGGTGTACCTTTTGTATTCCCTCCAAGTGAAGGTATTGTTCCTCCCTTTATTGCCACTCTAAATCTTCCTGGATTAACTATAGGATTACCGGTCTGGATTTTTAATCCGATAATTCCTATTACACCTAATGTCTCAAATGTCACCTCTCCTCCAGGAGAGGATTGACCTCAACCTAATCCCTCTCCTTCTTCGTCGGTTGTTGTTCCACCCCTTTCTTCTTCTTCGCTTGACCAAAGATCTACGGTTAGCAGTCCCATGGATAAGAAGAAGAAGAAAGGGAAGGGTAAAAAGAAGAAGGATAAGAAAGAGAAAAAGCAGCAAACATCTGCCCTTGATGGTGCTCATTCTAAGAGAACACCTGGAAAACCCAAGTTCCCTTGTAAGCTTTGGAAGGGGGACCACCTTCTTAAGGAGTGTCCAGATCTCTCCCGTGTACAAGAAGAGTGGTCTAAAAGGTACAAATCATCTATGTCATCAACCTCTGATCATCATGTTGATGATACTCCCTCAACCAGTGACCCTATGGTTAAGGGTCGTAAGGGTAAATTCTTGTATCCTTGTTTGATATGCAAGGCTATGCATCATAAGTTTCTTTGTCCAAGAATGGATGAAGCTTCGTGTTGGTTGGAAAATATTACTGATCATCAATAGGTGATTCCAACAAGTGATAGCAAGTTATCCCTCAATCCCCCACTGGTTGACTAAGTGGTCGATTCAGATTTATCTGTGGTTGATCCCACTCTTCCTTTGGAAAGTGAAGTTAAAGTGGTCGATTCAGATTTATCTGTGGTTGATCCCACTCTTCCTTTGGAGAGTGAAGTTAAAGTGGTCGAGTCGGTGTCATTTCCACCCGATTCCACTCTTTCATTAGAGAGTGTTAAGACTGAAGTAGTCTCTTTGACCAAATCTTCATCTTGTTCTTCTCTTCCAATAGAGAATGAACCAAATCCTGCTGAAGTTTTTATGCTTCATTCTGATTGTTCTCGACAAGAGGAAATTTTGTCTGTTTCAACAGAACCCTCTCCAATTAATGAGATTATTTCCTTTGACTGGAGTAACCTAACAAAGTCTCGTCTTCATTCGAGTGTTCCTTTCCAGATAGTTGTGAATGTTACTGCTAGGTGGATACTTTGCACTATTGTTGACGAAGGGGCTTCTGTTAGTATTCTATCCTCAACTGCTTGGCAAGCTTTAGGTTCTCCTCAGCTTGTGCCAACCATAGATCAGATACTTCCTTTTAATTGTAGGCCTATTGCACCTTTAGGGACCCTTCCTTATTTTCCTATTACATTAGGAGGGAAAATTGTCTTTATTGATGTGATGGTGGTCCAAGTTCCTTTAGATTTCAATCTGCTCCTTGGACGTGAATATGTTTATGCCATGAAAGCCGTAGTGTCAACACTCTTTAGAGTTATGCATTTTCCCCATGATGGAAGTATTGTGACCATCGATCAGCTTTCTTTTGTTACACCTGACCATCGCATTACTCCTAGTAATCAGACTGCCCTAAATGTGCCGCATGTTCTTGCGGTTCCTTCCCCTTCTTCTAGTTAGCTTCTTCCCATCATAGTTAAAATGGGGGGCATGGCTCTAGTATATGGACATCATAATGGAGCTAAGCAGCTAGCTTTTATGTAATGGGGGTAACCTACCAACCTCTAGATATCATGTTGGATAGGAGCAGGTTTCTAAGAATAGTTTACCTTTTGGTTTCAAGCTTGCATAAAAATGAAACCATGTGTAGAGCATAGTTTACCCTGTGGTTTCAAGCTCGTTAAAAAATAAACCACTCCTTAAGCATAGTTTACCCTTTTGGTTTCAAGCTTGCATAAAAAGGAAACCATGTCTAGAGCATAGTTTACTTTTGGTTTCAAGCTCATTAAAAAATAAAACCACTCCTTAAGCATAGTTTACGCTTTTGGTTTCAAGCTTGCATAAAAATGAAACCATGTCTAGAGCATAGTTTACCCTGTGGTTTCAAGCTCGTTAAAAAATAAAACCACTCCTCAAGCATAGTTTACCCTTTTGGTTTCAAGATTGCATAAAAATGAAACCATGTCTTGAGCAAAGTTCCCATTCTGTTTCAAGCTTGTTAAAAAATGAAACAACACCTGACCATCATGTCAGTTTTCCTTGAGCAAAGTTCCCATTCTATGTCAAGCTCGTTAAAAAATGAAATAGCACCTGACCATCATGTCAATTTTTCCTGAGCAAAGTTCCCATTCTATGTCAAGCTCATTAAAAAATGAAATGGATCTCCTTAAGCATAGTTTACCTTTTGGTTTCAAGCTTGCATAAAAATGAAACCATGTTCCAAGCATAGTTACCTTCTGTTTCAAGCTTACGTAAAAATGAAACAGATCCCCTTCCCTTGAGTCAAGTCTTCCCTTCATTGTTAGAACTTGAACCTTCTGTTCACCTGCCTGATTATTGTTCTTCCTACCCCCCTGGTGAACATTTTCACATTAGTAACTAGGTTTTCAGGTTGGGTATGGAAGAAGAATCGTCTAATGAAACGAATCTTGGGGGCATGTCGAGCCACTAGCAACCATGTTAGGGGTAGGCTTCGCTAGCAATCATGATGGGGGAAAGATTCCAACCTCTGTATACCATGTTAATGGGATTTTTCAAGCATAGTTTACCCATTGGTTTCAAGCTTGCATAAAAATGAAACCAATATTTGAGCATTCTTTCAACTGATCTTCGATCTCGTTAAAAACAGTAAGATGGTGTTGAGATTACTTTTCATTTTTCGTGCTCTGGTTAAAACTTGAAATTTGGTTTAAGCTTAGTTTATAATTTTTTTGTGCTCTGGATTCAACATGAAAAATTCTAATGGAGTCCTCTTTAAACTCTTTCCAGGCTCTCTAAATACGAAAAGATTATCGAGCAATCTTGTCTTATTCATGCTCGTTAAAGTATCTGAAGAGTCGTCCATCCGACAGTAGGTTATCTCTTTTTTGGTTCGGATCAGACTATTTATGAAAAAGGATCACTTCATCCAATCATGACTGGAAGAGTTCTCTAAGGTATGATTTTACACATTTTTGGGCCTTAGAGACTAAATCATACGAAAAAGGACCCCTTTGGAGTCTTCTTTCGTATTCGTTCAGACTCTCTAAATATGAACGATACCAAGTTTTCTTTCAGTGGACTCGTTAAATTAAACATTGAGAGGCCTTTTTTGGGAACGAACCCCTCCTCTCTCAGGTTCATAAAACATATGAGACTGGACTTGTCTTTCGACAAGCTATATCGAGTGTTTGTTACCCTCTTTGAACTCGTAAAACTGAAAAGAGGCACTCATCAATCATGATGGGGGAAATGGGAAGGGAATCATTTTTTAAATAATGGCAGTTGTTTGTCGTTACCTTTGAACATGGCACTTGTCTGCACAATCATGTTAGTTAATGGGGTATTCAGCTAATCTCCGTGATGATCCACTTTCATGAGTCATGTCAATCCTTTGAGTCTTTCAAAAGAATGCATTGTCCACTGTTGCATTGTGTGTCTGTCCTGTCTAGTCATGCTGCCAAGTCATTTTGTCGCGTCGCCTAATGTTCAAGGGGAATTTGAAGAAGTTTTACCTATGCAGTCTACACAGTCTTTGTGTCAGTCATATGGTTACTACATGCACATCATTCCAGAACTATGTTTCGAGTTTCATGTCGTTAATGTGGGATTCATCATGGCCCTCCTTCGATGAGAATTTTCTCGTCCTCCTTCGACGAGACTTTTCTCGTCGACATCAGATCATTATCTGGGAAATACTCTTAGAAACAATATTTAGTACCTTGATATCTGTATTCCTTAATGACAGTTCCTCTCGCTCTCAACATAGGTTCACATCATTGACCTTTGATCGATAGAATCGACTGGGTGTTCGACATCAGGACATCTATTTGCACTCAGTAGATTGTACTAAGGTACCTTGGGAATCATTGACATTAATTGTGATATCCCTCACACTTGTTAACGGTTCACATCATTGACCGGTAATCAAGTGGTTTCAACCATGTTCGACTTTAGATCTTTGTAATCACATGGATAGAATCGTACTTTGTGGAAGACAAGACGAAGACCTTGGGTATTTGTTTAAAAGCGCTCATTGCTTTTTCCCAGGTTGTGATGGAGTTTTGTATATCTAGCATGGATCCACATTTGTATGGTCGTGGATATGCTCAAATTTGTGTCTGTATGACATAGATCTATGTTGTATTTCTGGTAGCTATGTCCAGGTTTGAGTCCTCTATCACATGGATCTACGATGTATTCTAGTAGCCATGCTTGTTTATTCCTCTCATGGATCTGCCTTATATTAGTCTACAGCTATGAGTTTGGTTACTTGTGTCTATGAGTCAACATACTGATGTACTATAGATGCCTACTTGACAACATGCTCTGATTGAGCTGACATTTTCATCTCTTGGTGACGACTTGTTCTCAAAGCTCTCGTTTATCGTATCCCTCTAAGACTCATGCTTTGGGGGGCATCTTGTTATACCAAAATCCTGTCACCATCATGTGATAAGACATTTGAAATGCCTACTTGCCCTGAATCCCAGCTTCTGGAGTGGAAACTAAATTGTTTTTCATCAATATTTCATACAAATTCCCAACACTGTGCATGCTCCTTTATCCAGGAGCGGTACCCCTATTCGCACCGCCCATCATCTGTTCCCTATAAGCGATGCCATTGCTTATTGTCCTTGGTCCATAAGTGGTTATTACCAGAATCACTCTGTCATAGAAGGAGAAACACGTTACCCTAGGTAAAAAGGGAAAAAGAGAAGTTTCTTGAGGCTTCTAGATGATAAGCCTCGTGTCCTGCCTTATCCCTACTGTTGTGGGTTGGTTGAGCTTGAGATCCCTCATCCTAGGATCTTAGACACCACCTCACCCACTAATTTCTCAACCATATCTATCCATTAAAGCCCTATAGATAAGATCTCATATCCATGGTTGAGGAGAGAACACTTGAGGTATTGTTATGCTGTTGGATTGACCATTGTCCCAAGATCATTTGGAGAGAGCATAGAGAGCTAGAGTCGAGGATTTTGGGGATGAGAAGGTCTGGTTTCATGGAGATGCATGTCAACACTAAGGCTTGGTTGTAAACTTCTTCATATTATTTAATGCAAGTTGATTTCTGTCCCACATATGTTGTTGTTGTTGTGATTTCGCATATATGTTGCTAGATTCCTTAGTCACTAGCATAGATTAGTAGATCATATTCTGGTTGCTTTGATCTGTTTCGTGTTGAGCTTGATTGCAGGTACACAGGTGGACTATCAAAGCCTCGTATTCCAGATATCTATAGCATCTAGGGAGAGTCTTCAACCTATATCCTCTATTTGTTCTGGATCTGAACCATTCAGACCAATGGAACACCTTGCTGTCCGCAGGAGGTGAAATATTCTAGCTAACAAATGGTTCACATCATTGGCTAGTAATCAAGTGGTTTCTACCATGTTCGACTTCAAATCATTGTAATCACATGGATAGAATTGTACCTTGTGGAAGATGAGATGAAGACCCTGGGTATTTGTTCAAAGCGCTCATTGCTTTTCCCAGGTTGCGATGGAATTTTGCATATCCAGCATGGATCCACATTTGTATGGTCATGGCTATGCTCAAATTTGCGTCTGTATGACATAGATCTACATTGTATGTCTGGTAGCTATGTCCAAGTTGGAGTCCTCTATCACATGGATCTACACTGTATTCTACTAGCCATGCTTGTTTATTCTTCTCATGGATCTGCCTTGTATTGGTCTGCAGCCATGGGTTGGTTACTTGTGTCTATGAGTCAACATACTGATGTATTATAGATGCCTACTTGACAACATGCTTCAATCGAGCCGACATTTTCACCTCGTAGCGACGACTTGTTCTCTCAAAGCTCCGGTTTATCGTATCCCTCTAAGATTCATGCTTTGCGGGGCATCTTGTTATACAAAAATCCTGTCACCATCATGTGATAAGACCTTTGACATACCTATTTTCCCTTAATCCCAACACTTGGAGTGGAAATCCATACCATTTGTCAATCTTTCACAAAAGTGCTCAGCACCGTGCTTTACCCTTTTCCCAAGAGCAGTACCTTGCTCACACCTCCTATCCCTTGTTATCCACAAGTGGTGCCACCGCTTATGGCTCTTAGGACATAAGCATTTCTTACCTGAAACGCTCTGTCGTTGAAGGAGAAAAGTGGTACCCTGGGTAAAATGGGAAAAAAGAGAAGATTCTTGAGGCTTCTAGATCATGAGCCTCGTGTCCTCCTTTATCCCTATCATTGTGGGTCAGTTGTGCTTGAGATCCCTCATCCTAGGATCTTAGAGGCCACCTCATCCACAAATATCTCAACCATCCCTATCCATTGAGCCTTATAAATACAAGCTCATGTCCATGGTTGGGGGGAGAACTCTTAAGGTATTGTTACGCTATTGGATTGATTACTTGGCCCAAGCCATTGAAGAGCATAGAGAGAAAAATTCAGAGCTTATGGGGTTGAGAGTGTTTGGTTTCATGGAGATGCATGTCAACACTAAGGATTAACTGGTTGTAAACTTCTCCATTTTATCTTAATGCAAAGCTGATTTCTGTCCCACATTACTGTTGTTGTATGATTTCACATGTATGTTGTTAGATTCCTTAGTCACTAACATGGATCAGTAGATTATATTTTGGTAGCTTTGATGTGCTTGCATGTTTAATCTGATTGCAAGTACACAGGGTTACTATCGAAGCATCACATTCAAGGTATCTATGACGTCCAGAGAGGGTCTTCAACCTTTGTCCTTCATTTGTTCTGGATATGAACCATTCAGACTAGTGGAACACCTTACTGTCCACAGAAGGTGAAATATTCCTGCTAACAGAGATATAGAAGTTTCTTAAGGCTGGCTTTATCTATTTGGTTCCCTTGATTGAATGGGTATCCAATCCCATTCCAGTTGATAAGAAACAAGGAACTATCTGTGTGTGCACTGATTTTAGAGACATGAACATAGATTTTCCTAAAGGTAAATTTCCCACACCATTCATAGATCATATTTTGGATGAGTGTGCGGGAAGCGAGGTGTTTTCGTTCATGGATTTATTTTTAGGGTATAATCAGATTCAGATCAAGCCAACAAACCAACATAAAACAAATTTCATTTGTTCTTGGGGTACGTTTGCATACTGAAAAATGCCTTTCTTCCTTAAAAACGTTGAAGCTACTTTTCAACAGGAAATGAACTTCTATTTTCACAACCTTAAGCAAATTATTGAAGTGTATCTTGATGATTTAGATGCTCACTCTCATTTGAGAGTGAATCTTCTTGACCATACGCTTGGTTTTCGAAAGATCCCACTGATATCAAATCTGGTTAAATCCACAAAAGTGCATCTTTTGTGTGAAATTAGGTCGCTTACTGGGGTTTATCATTTCTAAGGATGGCATTAGTGTCAACCCCCTTAAGGTTGAGGAAATACTTTGATTCTCTCCCATGCACTATTAGACACCTTCAGATTTTTCAAGGGATGGATAACTTCTTACGGAGGTTTGTTGTCAACTTTTCCAATTTGACCAAGGGTTTCATGCACCTTTTGAAGAAAGACACTCCTTTTATCTGGGATGGCTGAGCCCAGGAGTATTTCGATGCATTGAATAAATAATTGGCATCGGACCCTGTGCTTAGTCCACCCGATTATAGTCATGATTTCTTGTTATATGTGGCCGTGTATCAAGAGATGATTGGAATTGTTTTGGTTCAATAGGATGAGGAGATCCAAGAGAACGTTATCTATTATATTATCCGAAACCTTATTCATGCCGAAATTTGTTATACTCATGCAATAAGCTAGCCTTAGCTATCGTCCATGTGGTTCAAAGGTTGAGACATTAAATACTCCTTCGCCAGACTTTGGTTATGGCTCACATCAATTCATTTCAGTTTTTCTTAACTAGATGGATGATAGGGGGAAAATATAATAAATGGATTGTGATCTTGCAAGAATTAGATCTCGAATTTGTTTCAGCAAAATTGAAGAAATCATAAATCTTTGCATAGCTCAATTTAGATTTTCCTAGTTTGGATGAAGTTGAGATTCATGAAGACTATTTTGTTTAGGAACATATCTTCCTCATTTCAACTGTGGACCCATGGTTTGGGGATATTATCTTCTATTTTCCAACTTTGAAGGTCCCTCCTCACCTCTCATGGGATTATCGTTGACAGTTATGACATGTAGCTAAGAACTACCTCATTGTCGGTGACACTTTGTATCGCCGTGAGGTGGATTCCATTTTGCGTCGATATTTGACTCACGAGGAGGCTGAGGCTGTGCTTAATGATTTCCACAGAGGGGTGTGTGGTGGTCATTTATCTGGGATTTCTCCATCCCAAATTTTTTTGAGAGTAGTTTATTTTTTTCCATCGATGTTTAAGGATTGTGTTAATGCAGTCAAGTGGTGCCACCCTTTCCAGGTGTTTGCACAGAATATGCGCTCGCATCCTGCCCCCTTACATCCGATTATCACCATTGGTCCTTCATCGAGCAGGGGGTTTATTTTATGTATTGAAACCCAGCTTCATCCGGGGGCATCATCATATTATAGTGGATGTAGAGTATTTCACGAAATGGGCAAAGGCTATGCCCACTATCAAAGCCGACAGCGAGACAGCCGCACATTTTGTTTTCAATCAGATTATAACTCGGTTTGGTATCTAGAGAGAACTTGTCATGAAACATGGAAGACACTTTCAAAACAAGATGATGGTTGAGCTATATTTGAAGTTGGGGTATAAGCAAGAACATTCCTCTTCTTATTATCCTCAAGCCCCAATTTTTTGTGTTGATTTCTCTACAAATTAATTTTGGCAATGGCTGCAATAGCTCACACCATTGTTCCTCATCTGCTTATCTTCTTCCTTGTCTTCTTTATAATTAGGCTATATATTGCAAATTATATCTCTTAACAAAAAAATTCAGAATGCGGCTCCTTCTCACAATTTAAAAAAAAACTAATTTTTGATGCAGCTATTTTCAGAAAACAACATCCTTCACTATTAAATAGCAACCTTCATGACTAGAAATACTACTTTATAGTTTTCTCTTAATGCTATGTTTCAATACAGTAGAACGTGAGCGATGCATTAACACTGTCTAATTTTCTTGTAGATTCAGTTTCCACATAATTCCATGCATCATTACAAAAAATAATAGTTCCAGAATCATTGATCACCAACCACCGTGCATAATTTTTGTATTATGATTCCCTGTCTGAAAAATTTATCGAAATTCTCTTCGCTGAAATTCAAACTTAGTTCTCTGTCTTTCTAATTGGAAATAAGATATATTTTCTTGGTAACCTACGACTACTATTCTTATGATCTTGGAAACGGTCTTATCCTTTCTTGGCAAGATTCTGTAAGACATACTATAAAACCCTTTACATATCCAATGAATCTTTCTAATATCACAACATGAAAATTCAAATTCTCCTTTCTTAGAATGACGTGTGCATATGTCATCTGTGAATAAAAATAACTTAATTCCATTCTCCAAAGAACCATCACACAAAGAAAAACTAATCGGGAAATCATGTTGTACCCTTCTTTGTGGGCCTACCAAATTGCAGTTAAGACTGCCATCGGTTCTTCTCCATATCAGTTAGTGAATGGGGTGGAGTTGATATTACTGATTGAATGAGAAATTCCTTCTTTGAAGCTAGCCGTAGGAAATTTACCAGAAACTTTTGAGTTAGAGGAACGTATGGTCCGCTTAGAGAAACTTTATGACCATCATTGAGATGCCTTAGTGGCTCTTGAAGTAAACAAGCATCGTATTAAGGCCTAGTATGACAAGTTTGTTCATCCCCGGAAGTTTAGTGAAGGTGACTTGGTCCTCTTATATGACCAAAATAGTGAACCGTTAGGCGCAGGAAAGTTCAACCCCGTGTGGCATGGGCCTTATGTAGTCAAATGAGTGTTAGATAAAGGTGCTTACGAGTTAGTATATTATGAGGGGACAACCTTGGTGGAGCCTAGAAATGGGATCTATCTTAAAAATTACTATGCGTAATTCTCAGCCAAGGATGATACTTTCTATACTATTGTACAATTGCATAGTTTATTTTTTGTCTTCTTGTAGTGATTGGGTTTGTTGAATTGATTTCGTTTGTTGTGGAATATATTGACAGAGTCTTTGGTATATGTAGGATATGCTGACAGTGCTAGATGCCACACCCAGAACTAAGCTTCGGCTGCTTGGGTGATCTATACGCCTACGGGTCAAGTTTTGTCTTCAGGAGGTGTATGTATCTGACCTTCATCGAACAACATTGTTGAATATAGTGTTGTGATTGAGTTACTACATGATGCCATATCTCATGGTATTCAATCTCTTGAGGTACGTCTTGACTTGCAGTTAATGTTCTTACAGTTAAATGGTGTGTATCGTATTAGAGATTCGACTTTATTACAGAGATTCTTGCGAGTAAAGTTGTTAGAACGACAATTTGAAAATATTACATACATTCACATTCCTAGGATCTACAATCATGTTGCCGACTCATATGCAAATTACATATTAGATTGGCATTTCATACACATACAATGAAGCATTCACATCACATTTACACATGTAAATATAAATAACCGATCATTATAAACTTTTTTATTAAAAAATATAGTCCAAAAAAGTGGTGTCGTAATACATAATGTCATGATACAAAGCTCGGGCTTTCAGCCACCAAAATATACTAAACGATCGATACAAAATGTACATCAAGGCTTCTAAGACTGCATATTAGGGGGATGATCATGAAAACAAACAATGACCGTAGCTAACCAGATGAACAACCAAACCCATGCACGGGGTACTCCTACGACCTGCCTCTGCATCACCTCGGGTAAGTTCTTGAATTGCGCCATGGGCACTCTGTGTGTCAAACATACAAAGTTCATGTGGATGATTTGGAGTGTATGCTCCGCATCCACACCCAGTATATCATCACCCCATCCCCTTCAATGATGTCAAGGGAAGCTGTCTGGCCGTCTAGGACCAACGTCTACATGTACATGATCAGTATTAGTATGTGTCACCACCCAAAAACATGTTTTTTGATTTCATTATATCAAAAAATACAAAAAAATAAAATAATTCAAAAATAAAATGGATTTGGGATTGTTACCTATGTCTCCATATGCAGATCCTTGTGGTATAGTCATATATGGATCACCGCGGAAGTCTATCCCTGCATAGGGATAGTCATATATGGCCACGATCTGTCTACACCACCAATGGAAGAAGTCAGGTGGGTAGGGTGTAGCTACATGTTCTCCTCCTAGCCACCACATCACACCTACCCAACACATTTAAGATGGATCCTGTATACCGTGTGGAGAAATCTAGACTCTTGGGCTAAGGCCCGATACACGCTCGAAGAAGAAGGTACTCAAAATGATGAAAAAAACAAAGTTTCTTATTCTACCCAGCTTGCAATCCATCAATTGTTGTTTCATGTTACCCAACAAAGAGATACTCTAGTCATATATAGTTAGCCTCATGCACTCGACTGCGTAAAACATCAGAGGCTTGGAAGCCTGATGTAGAGATGCTAACCCCGCAATCCTGGCCAATACTAGTACTATGTCCTTGAGGTCAAGGTTCTAAACAGAGTTCACTTGGACCTAACTTCCAACCATTTTCGTATCTGGAAGCTAGTATAAAACATTGTACTCATCAATAGTGAGACCATATCCAACCTCAGTATCTCTCAAGTTGACTATCTCACCTCGACGGGCTAATCCATCAACAAAATATATGTCCTCAACCTCAAGGCTAAGGGGCATCCCATCAATCTAAACTTATCTCTTTGTCTAGATCCCAGTAATAAAAAAGAATCTGGAGTAGTCTTGGCTGAGCCCTCAAGCTCTCGAGACGCCAAAACTTATACAAGCCACATGCCCTTAAGGTTTGTTGGGAAACAATGTTACCTTGCACGACCTTGTCCACATATTCGTGTTCACGTTCATGCCACTCCAATACCATCCTGTAAGAAAAACAAAAGAATTTGATGAGTTTTTTCCTTTAAATTTGGTATGCGCGGCCTCATACGTGACTTTTTCCCTAACAGTTACACGTATACGCAGAAATCATGGGACTTCCCGGATATACTCGGCTCTATACGTGACCTGATGAACTATAGGTAGCATGGGTCGAGATACCAAACTAGGGGTGCTTCAAAATAAAAAATAAACCACTGAAAATTTAAATTATACCATTGAAATGAAAGAGTGTGGGATGTAGATTTACCTAGCTCAGACGGTTCCTGGTTTCATGGCTTGTAGCTCCCGAAATCAGTATTTGAAGTTCGTGGATCAAACTAGCTCCAATGGACTATGTGTGGTAAAGTTTTCAAATGGTATGGTGAAAATGATTGTTTTACTATTTTATAATTTTTACCCACTACTCTATAGTTTTGACCCTTATTGACTCTTTTGAACTATTTTTTCTCAATATTGTGGTGTAGGGACCTGATTTGAGTGTACTTTTACCGTGATCTTGACCCATTCATATCTATTACAGGTATAACTTCGAACTGGAATATATGTTAGGACCACATTTCTGCTTTCATTATGCATTGCCTTATGACCATGTCACCTTGACTATAGGTACGAACCCACTTCGTAATGTCACATAACCTTCACACTTCTATTAGAAGTGGCATTATGTAAGTGGTAGAGCTTTCCTATTCATGGGTTCCCTAGTTAGATCCCGCTCTGCAATTTGGTACCCATGCTGAGATTCTTCCACTAGGTCTAGGAGTCCCTTCCATGTCTTTAAGCAAGAGCCTCGTATCCCTCTTGAACTTTATGTTGGAAATATCCCACAGGGACTCCCTTTTATATCAAGTTGTAATTACAGTTCATGATATTTTATTTCCTTATTGAGATTTATGCCGACTCCCTGCTTCAGAGTTATAATCCATATAGCCCGATCTTGTCTCAATCCTAGCCAAGCAGAGCCTTTTTATATATCCTTTGCAACTTGATCATCCCTTACTGGGAGGAGACCTTCCCCCGAGTGTCCTTATCTTGCACATGCTTCCTTGCATTGAGCATAGGTATGTTCCACTGCTTGGAACTAGTTTTCTTTCCCACGACACTCGTCTCCTCCTAGCTATGTATAAGCACTTCTATTCCTTTTCAAGCTTTCTAATCTAAAAAAATACAAAAAAATTAAAACAAAGAAAAAGTTGAACATGAAATGATATTATTGTTGGCAGCTATTGAGTCGTGTCTCCTTTGAATAGAGCTTTGTAAATCACATCAATTGGTTGGGTTATTAGTATGACTTTAGGAGTTGTACTCATTATTTGTAGTTTTCTCCACTGACTAGTTATGCTTTTAGTCCATATGGAGCCTCTGTCGATTCCTCCCGCTTCGCAGAGTTATCCCAGTTTGCGTGTCGAGTCTATGTTGCCTACTTCAATCACCATTTTCCTTATCTCAGTTATCTTGTCTTTGCATGTCGACTATTCCTGATACAGTTACTGGTTCGTGCACATATTGTTTTTTCTAGTTCTTCCAAACCATCCAGCGTTGTTGAGTACCTCGTGTTGGTTCGTGGAGCCTCCCCTCTTCCTCCTGAAGCTCGTAGGAGAAGCCTTCCATAATCCCTTATTTTCGTAGGCACTCTATTTTTCCTTCAAAGATGGATTTATCTTCGAATATATTACAAAATTCTTCTTTATTTCATTTATTTATCTTACCTTTGATGGCCTTGATCTTATTTTAGAACCTTGACATGCTCTGCTCTTCCACCCCTCTAGCCTTCTCTCACCATCGTCGGACTTTGTCCTTGAATTTTGGGTGTCTAAGATAGAATTGATCGAACCTAAAGGGTTTTTTAAATTGGGATCCACAACCATTCCACCACAGACACACCATCCAGTGGTCTGATCCGGTTGATGGAAGCACCAGGGAGGATAATTCACTTCCTATATCTAGAGTAAATTCATATATTAAAAACCTGTCCAGACGAGAGGCGATGTTCTTCTCCCATCCCCTTATATTATTAGACTTATTAATTTCCTCCCCCGAGATGATATCCACCATCCCCATCTCTTCGATGGTATCTCGAAAGATCCTACTTTCCCCTTCCAGTATTATCCTTCCTCCTTTCTTTTTCTCCAATGTAGTGATCATGTTAAAATCCCCTCCCAAGATCTAGTCCCTCCATTCATCCCATTGGTGGGTTTTTTAAAGTGATTCAAGAAAACCCTCTTTCTGCATCGTGGCATGTGGGACATATACATTTGTTAGGACACCTTTGATTGATGTACACTCTGTATGAAATTATTCTGAGAGGGATCACAGGGAGGTAATAAATCCTTCAAGGGAGATCTTATCAGGGTCCCATAGGATCTCTATGTTGAAATATTATAACTTCGAAGGATATTCTAAATGTATTTTAATGTTGTAATCTATCGGATATGTTTTATTCCTCTGTCAAGATGTTATTATTGTATTTGGTCATCATAGAGTCATGAGGTAAAGCCTTCGTTGTAAGTCGAGTCAATAGAACCCTCCAAAATATGATATTATATTGTTTTGTGTCTTCCTAGGTGAAGTTGACCCAGTAATATTGTTGGGGCCGACCTATTAGGGAAAAAGTTGAGTGGAAGATAGAGTATAAATAGAGGAGTTGTGTTCCTCATTTGAATACACTCACTTGTGTATAGTGCATAGGAGAGAGAGAGAGAGAGAGAGAGAGAGAGAGAGAGAGAGAGATGCAAGGAGAAGGAGCACCTGTTTGGGGTTTTATCTTTGTACTTTTGATACATCTATATAGAGTAATTTTTTCTTAGTTTTCTTCCCCTGGAGGGTTTCCCAAGATAAATATGTGTCTATCTTGTGATTTTGTTTCTTTCAGTGATCTTGCATATGCTATTGTTGTGAAATTAAATTGAATACTAATGATATCTAGATAAACATATAGAATCTTAACATGGTATCAGAGCTATCCTGAATAGAACAAATTTCACAAGGTGAAACTCTCTCTCCTCTCTCTCCGACAAGAAATTAGGGTTTCTTTCAAAGTTGGAATTTTGGATATCTGATTGCATAGAAATTTGTGCCTCCATAGAGCACATCTATTGAGCCCTGGATCACATTTTTTGAGTGGGTATATATCCTGGAAATTCAAACCCTATTTTGGATTTAGACCAGAAAACTACAGAAAACTGCAGAAACTACAAACCAGAATCTCGCAAGTCAATTTTGAGAGGTGAAGATTTGGAATCTCCAAAAATCAAGTGTGCCATTCAACTAGCGTTAGTCTAGCACATCTCTTGGTAAGGTCAGTTCTGCATTTTTAGAAATTTCATTTTTTTAGTGACCTCCTAGATAAGATGGACCCAAGCACTAAGCTTGAGGACAAGCTAGAAGTCATAGAGAATTTTTGAGCATGGAAATATAGGATTGGTATCACTCTTAGAGAGAATGATCTTGAAAAATACATCAAAGGAGAAGTTGCAGAACTTGAAGAATATGAAGCTAAGGAGAAGCACAACAAGGACTTGATTAGGGAAATGAGGATCATTGTTGATTCTATCAAATATCACTTGATTCCTCAAGTGTCATACAAAGATAACCCAGAGGAGATGTATGATTCCCTATCCATAATGTATGAAGGAAGGAACATCAATATAAATACGAATTTGAGAGCTAAATTTAAGAGTACCAAGATGAGCCAAGGAGAATCAATTCAAGACTACTTCAAAAGGGTCTCCCAATTCAAGGAGCAACTAGAAGCCATTGTATATTTCCTTGATGAAGATGAACTAGTTATGGCTACTCTCAATGGTATCACTAGACCTTGGGATTCATTCATATAGACTATGTGTGCCAGAAAGGAAATCATGGAATTTTACATTGTATGGGAATATTGCATCCAAGAGGAGGCTAGAGTAGCTAATAGAGAATATCTACTTAAAGAATATGTTCAAGCCCTAGCCACCCATACCAAAAGAGGAAGAATTCAATATAACTTCAAGAAGGAAAGCCACAAGGTGTCTCTACCTCCCAAGAGGCCCCAAAGGACAAAATGAAATAATCAGAGGAAATACTACTCCAACTTCCAATGTTTCCATTGTCACAAGATAGGACACATTGCCAGAAATTGTCCATTGAAGAAATAAGAATACAATAATAAAAACAAAAGGCATCATGCACACCTAGCTAAAGATGAAGAAAAGAGGAAGAAGGACCTAAAAAAAACAAGCAAGAGAAGAAGATGCAGAAGAGTATGTATTATTTTCTGCACTCTCTGGGTCTGTGACACCTAGAGAAGATACATGGATTATTGATATTGGTGCTTCAAAACACATGACAAGACAAAAGAAAACTCTGTCAAAACTTGAAGAGAAGAACTCTCCTCAGAAAGTATCATTAGGAGACGACTATCAATATCCTATTAAAGGTATTGGTAAAGCAAGTTACAAGCTTGATTATGGAACCCCCATGAAGATGAAGGAAGTCTTATATGTACCGGGTTTAAAGAAGAAATTGATTTCTATCTTAGCATTAGATAAGAAAGGATATAGGGTTTCATTTATAGATGGACAAGTACTTATGTGGCCCAAAGGAAAATCAATTGAAGATGCAATTATCATCGGTGAAGAAGAAGGAGGATTATAAAAACTCAAGGGACATTTAGAAACAACCATTGTTCTTAAAACCACTAGCCCAAGTGAACTATGGCATAGGAGGCTTGCTCACTTCAACTACAAAGCATTACCCATTTGAGAAAAGTAGTAACATTTTTACCATATTTGAAGATCGATCATGAAGGCACTTGCAAAGGATGTGCAAGAGGAAATAATATCAAGAATCCATTCGAAGAGTGAGAAAAAGACTAAAGGTACGTTGGAATTAATTCATTCAAATGTATGTGGTCTATTTCCCTCCACATAACACACTAGTTCATCTTCAACATAAAAGCGTCATGACCTCCAAAAACAATATTGCCCCATAATTAAAAAAAAAGTGCGAAACACACATAAATTTTCTAAATTTATAGTGGTGCATTTCTGTAAAATTAACGCACCTCTGCTTTATGTTTCTAAGAATGCACGATTTTATAACCTACGTCTTGTTTCTCCTAATATGAATAAATGCTCTGGGTTGTTTTATAAAAATAAAAAATAAAAACCCTAAATTCACGCGTTCATTATTATTAAATGCAGGGTGTGTGTAGAATACTAAAACACACCAGTTGGGATTATTTAAGAATTAAAAATTTAAAAGGATAAATTTGATTTAAAAACCTGCGAGTGGTGTGGTGTAAATACAATGCACTGGTGCATTCACTTGTCGGGTGCACCAGAACAGGGTTTTATGAAAAAATGACTGCACCATCAAAATCATTTTTACCCCTTCATAGTGCTTCCGTGCCATCTGTACTAGTGTCGTTCATAACCCACCTAGACACACTGCCACCAGTGTTCATTCCACTCCGTACTGACACATTGCTCTTTTTTATTGGTTGCTAAAATGAGTTTTATTTTTTCCAAATAGTGGAAAAAAATTCAAATTCTCCATACATAGCTAAGATGCCTCCTCGACGCACGGTTTAGCAGGTAAATTACTGCTTACTTTATAATTTTATTTTTTAGCAAATTATTTTTTCCAATTAAGCCATAAGTTGCCATTTAAAAAAAAATTCAAAAACTTGTGTGGTTCATTTTAGTTGTTCAACCCACACCAGATGTCGATGCAATTTGTAATTTGTTATGGTGCACATCACAGGTGGGGCAAGCTGAACGACTTGAACACACCACAATACCGGTGCACTACTCTTCATAGCACATCGCTATAACATAAATTCTATTTTTAAAACTGTAAACTAATGATTGGTGCGGTCATTACACATAAGCACACCAACTTTACTGTGTTCTTACTTGTATCAAACAAAATGATAAATATTACCAATAAATTTGAAAAAACAACTTATACGGTGTGTGTAGTGTATGTCGGCGCACCAATGTTCAGTGCTATGACATCTGATAGGATCACCATGGTTCTTTTACATCGTGTAAGTGAACATTAAATGATGCATTTACATGGTATAAACACACTGGGGCTTCTAGTTCACATCCATGCACCGTCTTTCGATGGTTTGACGTGTTATAGGCACACCGTTGAAACATTTCTTATCGATTATAAAATGAAATAAACCATGGTTCTTGTGAATAACGTAAGCGCATCGGTTACAATGCGTTTAAGGGAAGAACTTATTCATACACATTTAAAATTTACTATAGCATAAAAAATCAAAATTCTACGGTGCTACTAGTGCAGGTAGGCACATTGCTAAAACAAATTAAACAATGCACCAATGCGTGTACATTATAGTGCATTGGCTTGATAATAAAATTATAAATGTATAGAAATATATTAATGGTGCATTTGGTTGCGGTAAATATAAAAGCGCACTGCTCATGATGCGTTATATTTATATAAACGCACCAAAAAAATAAAATTTTATTTTAATACATATAATTCTCATATAATATTTTTATATTTATTTTGATGAGACTAGCTAATTCATGTTATATGTGAAACACAGATTGGAGCTCCACAAGGTGAGGCAACAACACGAAGGTCAAGTTGACTAGTATAACTTCTAGAGAGTGTGGGAGTCCAGGGAGTGGGAGAGAGATTTATACCCTTGTCCCATTACTCCACATATGAGACACCTCTTGAGGTTTGTTGACCTCCTCAAGTTATATGAGAAGGCCACATCACTCAAGGGGAACGCTACAATCCTCACCTAGTTGATCACATGTTTGGATCATCATAGAAAGGCATTTTGAGTCGGTCCCGATCAGTGGTTCCAACCACTTAGGAGGACATATATTTTATTACAGGGCTCTCTAGGACACGTGAGGTCTTTCCTCAATTCCTTGAGGTCCTAGTTGGACCTGTAGCATTGACTCAGATAATATATGTTCAAATATATGTTGATCCCAACATCCTCAATCTTGCTCAGTTTCAGGTTAGTGGTGGGAATCTCTCCATTACTGCTTTTGGTAGAGAGGACATAAGGTGCCTCTCTTTGTTGGTGTCGACCCTCATGCATATCACTAGTGATGGGAAACACATTAGCTGCCCTCTATTATATTATGTTGATTCTTTAGTGCAGGAATCTAGATGTGCAAGGTGGTCTTCTATTTTCGTACAAATTTTTTGTTATGCTCTTAGTTGATGTTGTGCATGTATTGGAAGTAGGGCGAGCTTCGATTTTGGTTTAGAGTTGTTTCTCTTATTTTTTGAGAGATTTTCGGCCACTAGCCCATATTTTGACCATCACCCTCCTATGTTGATGACAAATGTGCGTATGCGCATGTGGGGGATGATGATTCCCAATAGGGATAAACCTCACTTTTCGACAATGATAACCATATATATGATCAAGATACTAGGAAATGAGGACCCGCCTAGATTAGACATGGTTTCATATACATATGTTGGCTTGGATTGGAGAGGGTGTTCCAACATCTCATTTTCTCAAGATGAGAGGACATATTATAGACGTAAATTTAGCGTTATGTTTGAATTAATATATTTTCATTTTATTCTTTTTATACTTAATGCAAGAGAAAAATATTTTAAATTGTTATATTAAATTCATGTTTAATGAAATTGTCAAATTATTATTGTGTGTTATATATTTTACAGATGTTGGGACATTTGATGGAGATTTGCCACCTTTCCTTGGTTCATGATGAGGAGGATATGGATATGGATGCAGGTCATCCTGAGGTGCCCCATTTAGCTAGAATCAGCCTTCGATGTAGGCCATATGAGAAGTTATGGAAGGACGTTGTATATAGGTTGTCTACAATGTTGGCAGATCGAGGGGTTAGACCTGTACAAGTGAGGTACATTATGAGGGATCCTCACTACGCAGAGTTGTGGAGGATTCTTCCTAGTGATATGGGGATCTTGGTGCAACACATTTTTGGTGCTTGCGATATTATAGATGGTATCCATGATAGTAGTTCATTGTGAAATAAGGGTGGAGACCCTCTGCCATCTAGTCTGCCTCCTTCTCCACCATCTATTTCGATTGCTGGTGCAATATCCACATCCATGACACCTCCTCCCCCCCTACTACCCCTCCACCTTATACATCTCATACACCTCCTCCTCCTCCACCTTCGACGCCTCATTCAACTTCTCCTCCACCATGTCCTCCTCCTCCACCTCCTTCACCATCTAGTCATCTACTCCTACTCGAATTTCCTCCAAATCCTACATCATCATATCCTATACTCTTGCTTGACCGAACCTTCGATCCTACTCATCAACCTGACCATCCACCAGTTCCTACTTCACCCATTTCTATTTTAGAGATGCTTAGAGAGGTTCATACACTTTTTCTTGATGGACCTATCCCTCCTGCTTTGAGATATATTTTTCTTTCTGGTATAGGTACTGATGCCTTTGGCTCTATTGGTGGAGGTTTCAATGCCTCTGGCTCTTTAGGTGGAGGTGATGATGCATATAGCTTTGGTCGGAGAGATACTAATGATGCATCTGTTAGCGAAGGTGGATTAGATATGTTATAACAATTATTGGACTGGAGATATATTATATTTTACATATTGTATCATGACTTTGATGTTATATATATTCATATATATATATATACTTCACTTTTCATGTTTATGTTGATGTTTATTCATATGTTGATGGTGATGTGCTTTATGTTTATTAGATGGTGAAAATGATTATGATGATGTCATGCTTATGTTTATGCGGTAAAAATGATGATCATGGAAAGTTTATGTTTTGTTTGTATTATTAGTTATGTGCATTAGATATTGTTTAAATATGTTAGATGTATATGCTACCTAAATGTGTGACGTAATGTTTATGATGGAACGTTCATGCTTATTTTTGTTTTTATGTTAATGACAGTGTTTATTTTTATGCTTGTTAGATGCTAACAATGTTAATAATGGTACGTTTATGTTTATGTCATGAAAATGATTATGATGCTGATATGTTATTGTTAAAGCTTATAATTATGTTTATGTTAGTATGATGATGTTTATGTTTATGTTTATGATGGCATGATCATGATGTTTATGATTGTTAGATGTTGAAAATGATAATTATAAACAAACCAATTAATACATGAACAACATTTTAAAGCAACCCAAGTGATACCCTTCTTAAGGTCCGATAGACCAAAGTTGGTCTCAATGGATGTTAATCATCATCATCAATTAAAGACAAATGGTTTCAAAATAACATCATAACAATTTTACTATTGGAATAATAATTTAAAATCTATTTTCATGTTTAAAATTAAGTTTTTTAAAGACAAATCATATATATATATATAAGTTAGATTTCTATTTAAACATACTTTCACATACTTATGATATTACAAAATAGACAAGGGTGTTTCATAGATTCTTATCAATTTTATAATGTTTAAAAACTAATTAATATTTAAACTCAAGATTAAATAATCTAAATTTAAAATGTTATCTTTTTATTTTAAAAATATAGATTATATTAAAATCTATTTGAGCTCTGGAAACAAAATGTCCTCTCTACTAAAATAAAAAAGAAATGGAGTGGAGATTGAAGAGTCGTGATTTTTGGGTTGCTTTTGGGGACAATAA
This sequence comes from Pseudotsuga menziesii, assembly GCA_001517045.1. Classification (NCBI taxonomy): domain Eukaryota; kingdom Viridiplantae; phylum Streptophyta; class Pinopsida; order Pinales; family Pinaceae; genus Pseudotsuga; species Pseudotsuga menziesii. The sequence goes on along the minus strand of LPNX010681806.1, from coordinate 116,933 downwards.
TACTAGGTTTTTTTTCGTAACTTTGCCTCTTGTAGAAGGAATCAAAATTATGTTTGGGAATTGTGTGATAGGATAGGGAATGTGGTAAAATATTAGGAGGTTCTACAGGATATGGCGAAGTCTCATTTTAGTTACCATTTCAAGGATTCTGGTTTGTGTAAAATTGGTGCTCAGATGTTCAAGGTTATTAGACATTTTTCAGCTTTATTTTCTCTGGAAGAAGGTGAAGGTATTGGAGGCCCTGTTTCCTTAAATGAGATTGAAACTATTTTGAAGCAGTTTGCTAAGGAGAAAAGCCTAGGTCTAGATGGTTGAACGGCTTAACTTTTCCAAACTTTATTTGATGTGATGGGTAAGGAAATCCTTTCTATGGTTGAATTTCAAGGGTGGAAGGACATGTTTTGGGAGCTCTGAACTCCACTTTTATCACTCCCATTCCAAAGTGAAACAAGTCCAGTACTTTTAATGATTTTAGGCTGATTGGTTTGTGTAATTTGTCCTATAATATAATCACCAAATTGATTACAAATAGATTGAAGCCTTTTTTTTACATAGAGGGATATGAAAAGAACAATTTAGGTTTCTGACTAACAGACATATCATTGATGCTATTGGTATTACACAAGAGGTAATTCATTCCATTAAACAAAGGGATATGGAAGCTATTTTGTTGAAAATTGACCTTGTGAAAGCTTATGATAGGGTAGACCGGGTCTGTTTGAAATTACTTTTACTTCAAATTGGGATTTCCATTTTGGTTACGGACTGGATTATCTCTTGTGTGATATAAACACAATACTTTGTGTTGATAAATGACTCTCCAACAAACTTCTTCAAGGGTTCTAGAGGAATTAGGAAGGGATTCCCTTTGTCACATCTTCTGTTTCTGTTGGTTATTGAATTTTTGAGCCACATGATCTCAAAAGCAAAGGCTAAAGGTAAAATCAGAGGGGTAAATATCTCAAAATCTATTTTTATAACTCATTTGTTGTTCGTGGATGATGTATTATAATTTGGTGGTGGAAAAGGGGGCGAATGGAAGTATTTTGCAGACATTATTAAAGTTTTCTATGATGCTTTGCAGGTGTAGGTAAGTATTACAAAATCATGATTTTACTATCCGAAGATTGAACGTGAAGTTATGAATATGATTTCTTCCTTTCTACCTTTCAAATTTAGTAGAATGGGAGATGGATTTAAATATTTGGGTGTTTTTCTTAAACCTGGTAGTTATAAGATTAAGGATTGGTTTTGGTTGGTGGAGAAATGTGAGAAAAGGATAAATCATTGGACCTATATATTGATTTTCTCTTTCTCAAGTGCCAAAACATATTATGAATATGCTAAAAAGTATCATATTTTAACTTTCCATGGTCTTGAAGAGCTGAAGGTCAAAGGAAATTACATATTGAAAAACTATCTTCCCCAAAGGCCCGGGGAGGTTGGGAGATATATAGTAAAGTTGTTTGTTTGAAGAGTTTTTGGCGGGGAATTTTTGGTCACGGTCTTTGGATAGAGATTCTACGCAACAAATATATGAATGGGAATATTCTAAGGTGGATTAGAAAACCGTGTAAGGTTTTGAGGAATTCGTCTAGCTTCTGGTTTTGATTTACCAAAGTATATCCTTGGTTGGGAAATGGTCTCTCTTGGTGGGTTGGTGATGGAACTAATATTATTGTGGCTATATGTCCTATTTTAGGAATGGAATATAATTATAGGATTTCTTCTTATATGAGGGATTATCTTGCAGAATTGAGTTTCATTACTTTGGCCGATATCAAGAGGCCCCATTGACTTCATGGTGGTAATTTATATTGGTTTACAATGGAATACCTTGGAATGGGAAGTAGATGGGTGACAGAATGGACAACTTACATATCAAGTCTCAATTCCATTTGATGTAGACTCACAAACAAAAAGGATAAACTATTCTGGTCATGAAATCCAACATCAAGTACTATCATTGCTAAGACTACTTATATTGTGATTGCACAGGAAAATACTTTTTGTCTCCCAAATGGTGGTATAAGAAGATCTAGAAGTGGAATTTACCCATGAAATTGAAATTCTTTCTTTGGTTTGCACTTGAAAATTGTCTCAAGACTTGGGACAACTTGATGGCTAGAGTTTGGAATGGTCCAAGTATTTGTTCACTTTGTAGACAAAGTATGGAGTCTATGGACCATATTTTTGTTCTGTGTAATTTTTTAGTTCAAATTTGGAAGAATATTGACCAGATTTGGGGTAGGCTTCCTTTTGAACAAAATTTTCATCACTGGTTTTTTTAATTGTCCAAATCATGGGACCTTGCTAGTTTTTATTTCCTAGGGCATTTGAAATGCTAGGGATGCACTAATATTTGAGGACAAGATTATTGTATTGGATGATGTTTGTGTAAAAATTCTCAGCATGTACAAGGACTATCCGTCTATTGAAAGGAGAAGAAAAAAAAAACTATTGATATTTGATATTCCTTTAACTCAGGATGATGTTGGCTTCTTTGATGGTGCAACGCAAGATGGGATTTGTACAACTGGGGTTCACCTTTTACTTAATGAGGCACACTCTTGAATTGTGGTCGAGGTACAAATACTAAGGATGGATTACTAGCTTTATGGTGTTTGTGCAAGGCTGCTTTAACTTTTGGTTTTGATGCAATTAAGATATTTGGTGATTCTCAAGTTATCATAAATTGGGAAAATAATAATGAAGTTTGTAGGTTATAATTCTAGCTACTTGGTGCTGGAGAATAAAAAGTCTACTTTCAGGATTTCATAGTCTTGAGATCAATGATATTTACAGGGAAAAAATGAGGTAGTGGACTAGCTCTCAAAAGAGGCCTTGTTTACCGATGAAGGAATTCTGTTGTGGGAGGAACTTATTGAAAATTAGCTGGAAAGTAGTGGCTCCTAGAATATCTTTTGGTCTTGATTAGAGTTACTATACTCTCTCAACTGTAAGGTGTATGCGTGTTTTGTAATTATCCTTGCATGTTTGTGGGGAGATGCTTAGTTTTGGTACTTTGGGTATTCTTCTTACTTGCCTGTTTTCGAGACTTGACTCTCTATGGAGACTTGATATTCATTTTTTGGATGTATGGTAGTAAGTGTTGACGTAATTGTAACTTCGGAATGTATTCACTTGTATTTCTTATCTATTGTAACCCGATGTTTATTTCAGGATGTTATCATGTTATGTCATGCCCCGATGTTCCGAACAAGAGAATCAATAATGTAAATAAGTCATGTCAAGTCATTGTGGTTAAACCTCCTATTGTCTAAGGGTTAAAGTCCCCGTAGTTCCGGGGCAGTAGGGTTATTAGACTCTCCTAGGAGAGGTCGGCCCTAGTAGGGTTTTAGTCATGTCGGGATTAGTATAAATAGAGATCTGGACTCTATATTTAGCACACATCACAAACACACTCAAGTTTAGTGCATAGTTGAGGAAGGAGAAGACACCGGGGCTAGACAAGAAGAAGGTTACTGCTGTCGGGAGAGCATCTTATTGTTTTGTGGTTTTACCTTTTGTGCTGATTCTATCTCTGAGGAAGTTGCGGGGTTTTATCCATTTATGGTTTCCCCAAGGTAAAACACTGTGTTCATTGTCTCTTTTGTTTGATTGTTGTACTTGTTGTTCTCTCAGTTAAAGATCCTAACATAATGCTAGCTTGAATGTTGAAAAACTAACATGGTATCAGAGCTAACCTGAGAAGAAGACACAGTGCAGCTGTGGGAACTAGGGCTTCCTACTTTGTGGATCTCTCTCCACATATTTTCATTAAAAGTAAGGTGGAATAACTCTCCTCCTTAGGGCGCATCTTTCTGTCGAAGCAGAATCCAATTCAAATGTTTTTCAGTTTTGGACCCGACACTACTACCAGAAATTAGGGCTTTTCACAGAAGAGGAATTTTTTAGTGAGCCTAGGCCTGGATTGATCTCCTCCCCAAAATCAAATTTAGGGACCAATTTCAAAGAATTTGGGTGGATAGAACTATGGAAAAGCAAAACCCTAATTTGCTCCTGAACCAGCTCTGCAAGATTTCAGCTCAAAATTCAGATCCGACATCTTGACCTGGTAAGATATAAAATCTTTTGTATTTCCATTTGAGGTTCTTAGTTAAGATGTCTCATCATACCAAGCTTTATGAAAAGCTTGAGGGAGTTAATAACTTCCAAGCTTGGAAGTATAGGATCTCCCTGGTCCTGGAAGAGAATGAGTTAGACTCTTACATCCATGAGGAGGTTTCAGTTCTAGAGGGAGATGAGGCTAAGGCCTTGCATAAGAAGAATTTGGTTATGGAAAGGAGAATCATTTCTGATTCTATCAAGGATCATCTCATACCACAGGTGTCCTCCCTAAAGACACCTAAAGCTATGTTTAATTCCCTAACCAAATTGTTTGAAGGGAAGAACATAAACCAGAAGATGACTATGGGAAACCAACTAAAGAATGTGAAGATTCAGAATGCAGAAACAATCCAGTCTTACTTCACAAGAGTTTCTCAGATCAAGGAACAACTAGAAGCAGTAGATGAAAAAGTGGAAAATGCAAAGATTGTGATGACTACCTTGAATGGCCTCCCTAGTTCATGGGATTCTTTCATCCAAGGAATCTATGCTAGAAAGAAGTTAGTCAAGTTCAGGAGACTATGGGAAGAGTGTTATCAAGAAGAAGCTCGGATAGCAGCTCGAGAAGAAAAGATGGGATGTGAAGATCAAGCTCTCATGGTACACTCCAAGTCAACCAAAAGAAGATCTCATCAACCTAGAGGTAAGCACTATCACAAAGATAACACTAGAAAATATTTGTCTAGAGTCATATGTTATACATGTGATGAAGCAGGACATTATGCAAAGAATTGTCCTAAGAAACAAAAACTAGCAAAAAGGAGCAACAAAAGAAGAAATCATGCTCATGTTGCAGAGGATGATGAACCATCCAAGAAAAGAACCAGATATGAAAGTGAAGATTCTTCAAGCGAGGATGAATATGTTTTGATTTCCGCTCTCAAAGGAAACATTACTCATGGAAGCAATGATTGGCTCATAGATAGTGGGGCTTCCAAACATATGACAGGATTCAAGGAATCCTTTGTGAGACTATCAGAACATGAATCACCTCACAAGGTGAAGCTAGGAGATGACTACCAATATCCAATAAAAGGTAGTGGAGAATCTTCCTATAAACTAGACTCTGGAAAGTCTCAAACAATGAAGGAAGTATTGTTTGTGCCAGGACTCAAGAAGAACCTCCTCTCCATCTCGGTATTAGATGCAAAAGGAATGTGGGTTGCATTCATAGATGGTCAAGTCATCATGTGGCCAAAAGGAAAGACTATCGATGATGCGGTGGTGATTGGAGAACAAGAAGGAGGATTGTACAAACTAAAGGGTCATCCAGAACAAGCCTTGGTCCATGACACAGTAGGGCCAAGTGAACTTTGGCATAGAAGGCTTACACATGTGCATTACAGAGCACTACCTATTGCAAGCAAAGCTGTTGAAGTTCTTCCAGAAAGCCAAGCAAAACATGATGGGATCTGCAAGAGATGTGCGAAAGGAAAGAATACAAAGAAGACATTTCCAAGCAGCGAAAGCAAAGCAAAAGGAATCTTGGAAATCATCCACTCCGATGTATGCGGACCTATGTCATCAAACTCACTAAGCAGGTATGCCTATTATGTTTCCTTTATTGATTATTTTTCTAGGAAGACATGGGTTTACTTCATGAAGAACAAAGACGAAGTATTCAGCAAGTTCAAGAAATTCAAAGCCTTGATCGAGAATCACATTGAAAAGAAGATCAAGACTTTTCGATCAAATAATGGTGGAGAATTCACTTCAAATGAATTCAAAGAGCTATCCAAAAAATCAGGGATTAAGAGGGAGTTGTCCACCCCTTATAATCCACAACAAAATGGGATTGCGGAAAGGAAGAATAGAACTATCATGGAAGCTGCAAGAGCAATGCTTCATGATCAAGACCTTCCTATGCATCTTTGGGCGGAAGCTGCCTGAACAACGGTGTATGTACAGAACCGTACTCCACATAGAGTACTCGAGAACAAGACTCCTGAAGAAGTCTTCTTCGGCAAGAAACTAGAATTCATCCATCTCAGAATATCCGGCTGTCCAGTGTACATACACATTCCAAAGGAGAAGAGGACTAAATTAGATCCTTCAGGAAAGAAGGGTATATTTGTGGGATACTCTGAAAGCTCGAAGGCTTATAGAATATACTTCCCAGGATTCAAGAAGATTGACATCAGCATGGATGCGACATTTGATGAAGACACAGCTTACAACAAATCCAGAAAGAAACCTGCTGAAGAATCCAAAGAAGCAGAAGCACCCAGAGTTCATGATACAACCATGAACGAAGAAGCTCAAGAAGAAGATCAAGAATTTAAAGAACCACAAAGACCTGTAGATCCACCTCTGAAGAAGAATCCTCATAAAAGGAAACTTGCTTGGGTACGAGAACTTATCCAAGGTGTGGAAAGATATGGAGCTCTAGAAGAGAATCACAGAGAAAGAAAGAGGACCAGATCCTGCTCCAGGTATGTAGCATTACTATGTGATTTCATTGATAAAGAACCTTCCAGTTATGAAGAAGCGTCAGATCGGAAAGAATGGAAGGATGCTATGATCGAAGAATATCAATCGATCATGAAGAATGTTGTTTGGGATGTTGTCCCAAGACCAGAAGGGAAGTCAGTTGTAACTTCCAAATGGATCTACAAGATCAAGCATGCTGCAGACAATAGCATTGAAAAATATAAGACAAGATTTGTGGCTCAGGGTTTCTCTCAGAAAGAAGGAATAGATTATGAAGAAACATTTGCACCTATAGCCAGGTACACTTCCCTTAGATCAGTACTTGCTTTGGCTGCAGTGATGAAATGGAAGATACACCAGATGGATGTCAAGACTGCTTTCTTGAATGGTGTAGTAGAAGAGGAAGTGTATGTAGAACAACCACTCGATTTTGAGACACATGACAGGGAGTCTCATGTGTGCAGATTGAAGAAAGCCTTGTACGGTTTGAAACTAGCACCCAAGACATGGTACGACAGAATTGACAACTTTCTATCTAGTTTGGGCTTTACCAAGAGTAAAGCAAATTCCAACCTTTACTACAAGGTTGAATATGGCAACCCAATGATGCTTCTACTATATGTAGATGATATATTTGTGACAGGTATGGATGGGTTGATTGCTGATACAAGGAGAAAGCTTGCTGTCGAGTTCGAGATGATGGACTTGGGTATGATGCATTATTTTCTAGGTATGGAGGTGTGGCAGAGTGCAGATGGAATCTTCCTTGGACAAGGGAAGTATGCAGTAGAGATCCTGAAGAGGTTTGGGATGATGGACTGCAAGGCTATGGCCACACCTATGGAATCGAACCTAAAGCTATTGAGTGATGCTTCATTAGAGTCGGTTGATGCTACGATGTATCGTCAGATGATTGGGTCCTTGATGTACACGAGACCAGACATTTGCTTTGCTATGAACACCTTGATCTAGTTCTTGAGAGATCCGAGAAATGTTCACTTGATTGATGCAAAGCATATTCTGAGGTACCTGAGGGGTATAGTTGATTATGGGCTCAAGTACGATGCGAATCAGAAGATTAACCTGGAGGGTTATGTTGATTCAAATTGGGCAGGCAGTGCCATCGATAGGAAGAGCACTCCAGGGTGTTGCTTCAGTATGGGATTAGGTGTGATCTCTTGGTTTAGCAGGAAGCAATCCTGTGTGGCACTGAGTACAGCTGAAGCCGAGTATGTCGCAGCTTGTTCAGCTAGTTGTGAGGTAGTATGGCTAAGGAAGCTACTGTTTGATTTATTTGATCTCCAGATGGATGCTACTTGTATACATTGTGACAACCAGGGTTGCGTGAAGTTGTCAAACAATCTAGTGTTCCATGACAAGTCGAAGCATATCGAGATCAAGTATCACTATATCAGGGATATGGTGCAGAGGGGAGTAGTGAAGCTCCAGTATGTTGCGACGGAGGAACAGATAGCTGATGTGTTGATGAATCCATTGGCTAGGGTGAAGTTCGAGTACTTCAGGGAGAAGCTTGGTGTTCTCCAGATAGAGGTTTCCTCCAAGGGAAAGTGATGAGTCCCACAGCCATTCCGACGAGCAGGTCAGATGTAAGGGCTGAGCCATTCTGTCATGGTGAGAGGATTTGGTTCCTTCCATGTCAGATATGAGTGCTGACTGCCATTCTAGGAATGGAGGTACCTGGTCAGTTACTAGGAACGCTCAGTTTGAGACTAAAAGAGCCATTATGATGAGTAGGTCAGATATAAGGGCTGAGCCATTCTGTCATGGCTAAAGGATTAGGTTCCTCCCATGTCAGATGTGAGTGCTAGCCATTTTGACAAGTAGGTTAGATGTAAGGGCTACTGTCACTCTCTGGGAGAGTGGAGGCACCTGGTTCGTTACCAGGTAGCTCAGTCTAGGACTGGGGGGCATTCTGACGAGGGTGTAGTATTTGGTTCCTACCAGGTCAGATGTGAGTGCATGCCTTTCTAACGAGTAGGTCATATGTGAGTGCTAGCCATTCTGATGTAGGATGAGCTCCTACATAGATGTAAGGGCTACTGCCTTTCTGACGAGTAGGTCAGATGTGAGTGCCGGCCATTCTGATGTGACTGTAGGATTAGGTCCTACATGATTAGATATAAGGGCTACCGCCTTTCTAACGAGTAAGTCAGATGTGAGTGCTGGCCATTTTGACGAGTAGGTCAGATGTAAGGGCTACCAAAGACCTACGAGGAGGTAGGCATACACCCAGCATGAAAGAAGGTTGGCTCTATAGAACTTCCTATGACGAGAAGAATCATGAGATATCACATATGATGATGACTAGAGGAGATCTAGATCGAGCTATGATCCAGATCCAGTTATGATGACTCTGAGAGATCCATATTGAGTGATGATCTAGATCCAGCAGTGATGATCCAGCTCGAGTGATGATCTAGATCCAGCAGTGATGATCCAGATTGAGTGATGATCCAGATCCAGTGATGATGATCCAGATCGAGTGATGATCCAAATCTAGTGATGATGATCCAGATCGAGTGATGATCCAAATTCAGAAAAGAAGATGGCATGAAGATAAATATGACTTGAAGACAAGATGACTTGGATATGCAGATGACGAGAAGATCCAGAGAAGAAGACTAGTGATGAAAATTGTGTCGAGAGACTACCTTCCTAGTTAAGAGGGAGTGTTGACATAATTGTAACTTCGGAATGTATTCACTTGTATTTCTTATCTATTGTAACCCAATGTTTATTCCGGGATGTTATCATGTTATGTCATACCCCGATGTTCCGATCGAGAGAATCAATAATGTAAACAAGTCATGTCAAGTCATTGTGGGTAACCCTCCTATTGTCTAAGGGTTAAAGTCCTCGCAGTTCTGGGGCACTAGGGCTATTAGACTCTCCTAGGAGAGGTCGGCCCTAGTAGGGTTTTAGTCATGCCAGGATTAGTATAAATAGAGAGCCGGACTCTCTATTTAGCAGACATCACAAACACACTCAAGTGTAGCGCATAGTTGAGGAAGGAGAAGACATTGGGGCTAGACAAGAAGAAGGTTACTGCTGTCGGGAGAGCATCTTACTGTTTTGTGGTTTTACCTTTTGTGTTGATTCTATCTCTGAGGAAGTTGCGGGGTTTTCTCCATTTATGGTTTCCCCGAGGAAAAAAACTGTGTTCATTGTCTCTTGTATTGCTGTACTTGTTGTTCTCTCAGTTAAAGATCCTAACATAATGCTAGCTTGAATGTTGAAAAACTAACAGTAAGCTAGCAAAAAGCTGAAGCAATATATTTTGTACTTTTTTATTCTTCGAAATAACAAAAGTAGTTTTTTTGCTGAAAAAAATATACAATTAAATTATAATTATAAATTAATTATTTTTAAATTTATTTATTTGTATCCCATGGGGGGCATAACAAGTGATTAAGTTGAAATGTTGTAAATAGTATTAAATGGTTGTAAATGGAAGATCTCATATTCAAATCCCCCCAAACTTACCCGTGCACGATGATTTGGGCCTTGTGGATGCACCTAGGGTTATAGTGGTAGCAGGATTGGATCCCTGGACCCCATTCATGCGAGTACCAGCCTATCCCCTGCTGTCGATTCCTCTAGTTAAAAAAAACTATTTATTTGTAAATCTACAAATTTCATTTTTTTTAAATTCAATATTCATATAAATAAGTTTATAAATAAAATAATATAATTTCATAAGTCCAATATTCACTAAAATTTTTATCATTTAAAATCATAATTAATTAAAAAAGTCATTTAAAATCAAAATTAATTATGAAAAAATCCTTTGTAAATATAGAAATTTAATATTCTTTAATTCTAATATTCACATAGATAGGTTTATAAAAAAGATAATGAAAATTCATAATTCAATATTCAATAATTTTTTACCATATTATATAATGTTTAAAATCAAAACTAATTATAAAATAAATTTAAATCAAATTTAGATTTAAATATTAATTTATATTTTAAAAATATAACGCAGACTTAAATATATAATCAATTTTTTACTTATAATAATAAAAAATAATTAATCATTTTTTAATTTAAATTTTTACATTTAAAAAAAACAAAAAAAAAACTTTTATTTATATCTAAATATCTAAATTTAATATTCTTAAACTTCAATACTTATATTTTTAACCAAATAAGAATTTGTTTTATTTATTTATAAATATACAAATTCAATATTCTTCCAATACTTACATTCTTAACGAACCAAATAAGAATTTATTTTATTTATTTATAAATAAACAAATCAATATTCTTCCAATACTTACATTCTTAACGAAATATGAAAAATTCGTATTCATATATAAATTTAATATTATTTTATAGGAGTGAGCTAGCGGTGGAGCAAAACTCCCTCCATCGGACGGAGGAGGAGCAAAGTCAACGCTAACTTTGCTCCTCCTCCGTCCAATGAGGGAGGATTGCTCCACAGCTAGCTTACTCCTTATTTTATATAAATACTCACATTCACATTTAATATTCTTCCAATAGTACATTCTTAACAAAATATGAAAAATTCGTTTTCATATATAATTTAATATTATTTTATACAAATACTCACATTCACACTTTTATATATATATATATATATATATATATATGCTTAAAAAAACATTTTATATCTTATATTTTAGAACCATAATGTATACCTAAAATACAAATTATAAATATATCTTTGATTTTTATGTCCCCGACAAGGGGATATATATGATTCGGTGAAGTGTATTAATTTCGAGTAATTAGAAAAAAATTGCCCCTTAAACTAAGGTTTTTCTATAGTGCAGATCAATTTTGATTTAAGGATTTTTTTAATTATTGATTTTTTTAAATTTTCATTGGTTCTATCAAGGTGACGTTGGCTTAGATTCTCGTGCCCCAAGACCCGACGGCGAAGTGATGTCAGCAATTATTTAAATGCATGTCATGTCACTTCTTTTTTTAATGTTGTTGCTTTGTTTTTTTTTAATGTTATTGCTTTAGTTTCTGGACAATTCCCACTGCCCAATATCACTTACAGGCTTTTACAGACTGTTAATTGCTTACATGCCTTTGTAATAAGGTAGAGTAGACGGGTCGTCAATTGCTTGCATGCCCTTGTAATAAGTAAGAGTAGACACATTAGTGATATAAAGCCTTACCGTTCAGAAATCAAATGCATCATATGCCATGGATTTCGTTACAACTTCCTCATGAGCGTGCAAATTGCATGGGTGTCAGCGAGATTTCTTAAAAGTTCTCGAATTTCCAACAACCTCCCTCTTATCGAAAAATCCATTAATCAACTATTTCAACGATTATTGAGTGCCATCTTTTTGCAACCTACCACCTCGTCATTTTTGTGACCAAAACTATTCTGTATTCACACGCCACTGCCGGATGAAATCGGATTGCAGGGAGCTAAAAAAATATTAAAAAAATCCGCTGCCATTGTGTAGGAAGCTCAATTTCTAACTCTATCGTATGAATGGCCGAGGTGGCGGCCATCGCAAATATATATAAATGGATAATGTCGAAGAAAATTCACAGCTTAATTGGGGTGAGAACGGGCAGAGATTCTTTGAGATAATATAAATCCCAAAGATAGAATTGTTGTGTCACGTAGGCTAAAGATAGCAAGCTTACCTCAGCCAACTACTTGACCTTTGGATGCCTATAAATGCAATGTGTTCAGCTGTCTGGATTTATATGCCACCTTACATGCCCAACTCCTTCGAAAACACAGTTAGAACTAGTTTCAACTATTTTTCTTTATATAATATCCCCAATTACCATTGCTTCAACTGTTGTTCCCAGTGAATGAGGGACTAAATGGACAGTGCTTTTCCTTCTAGACGCTTCTCCATTCTCCCACCCATTTCTTCATTCTTCTCAATCTGCGGCCATTATCTGTGGTGGTAGGTCAGGTTGCTTTCCCTATTTAGGTACGATACGAGGTACAGTTAACACATCATGGTTCGTGGGGTTAGGGTTATTCAATCACACTTAATAAGTCTCGGTATGCAAGTTAGACAAATTGATAACACACCATGGGGTAGGACAGGGATAGATAGTTTGGAGGGTAAGATTGCTTGGGGAAGGCAGATGCATTCTTTTGTCCATTTTGACAGTGTTTTACAATGAAATATTCAAAATCTTTTAAAATATATGCATATCAACAAATTTCACTTATCAACATAGCTCTAATAATATAGGTTTTATAGTTTTTTTCATTTTAGTGTTCTAATTTTGCTCCATTTACAGTGGAGACTATTTACGACAGAGCGCTAATAATATAAGTCTTATAGTTTTTGCAT